>JAVIWB010003001.1:0-412500 GCA_031893035.1 Dermolepida albohirtum
AAGCTAAATTATACGAGGTAAAGTGCTTTCAACTTCTAATATCTCCCAATAATTTCTGACACTACTTACTTACGTCAAGAAGTTGTAACTTCTATTACTTCTAAACATAGACATACCTTCATACACACGGTAGAATTCATGATTTCACGGCATCGAGGATGGAAAATAAGAGATTAGAGTTATTGTCTTATATCATTTGAAAAAAGTCAAAAGGAACTCCTGGGTTAGGATCCCCGACGAACAGAATCGTTTTCCTTTCAATGCTGGTATATACGCCGTCCTCAAAACATAATCGTGGAATGTGGCCTCTTTATTTATAATGCTGATAATTATAATAATTGCCTTAATTCCGGTGCTCCGCCTAGTGACACTGTACCGGATTCTAATCATAGTATGTATTTCCCCAAATACAACTACTTATCATTTCTAGTTATTGCATTCCTAATACATGGTTCCAATAAGACATTTCATTTTCAATAGCCCGCCATTTTAGCATTTGTCATAACTCAACCTGTAACTACTTGACATATGACAAAAGCTACGCCATTAATAAAAATGGAACAATATACTCTTCAACAATGCATTGGAATTATTAAAATTCACTACAAAAATGGTGAAAATTTCTCGGTCACATTTCGCAAAACTAAAGCATTTTTGAGTAATTGTGAAGCACCTTCTTGGCCAGCAATTGCGAAACTGGTGAAAAAATTTGAGCTGTTGGAACAGGCTAATGATGTGAACAATCGAACTCGTGCACGTCGCTCAAGAAAAACTCGGAATATTGCTATTGCAATTGTGTATTCCACAAACGATATTACACCGTATTTTGCATAAAGATATAGGTCTTGAGGCTTTTAAAGTTAAGTTAACACAAGAACTCAAGCCCACCAACCATCAACAACGTCGTGTCTTTGCTGATTGGATCATCGAAATGCATCAAACAGATCCGGAATTTCATCGAAAAATCATCTTGAGTGATGTGGCCCATTTTTACCTCTGAGGCTACGTTAACAAGCAGAATTATCGCATTTGGGGCTCAGAAACCCAAGAATTATTGCTGAAAAGCCTCTCCATTCTCAACGTGTGACTGTTTGGTGCGGTTTTTGGTCTGGCGGGATCATTGGACCTTCCTTTTGAGAAAACGAGGCTGGAGCAATTGTTACGGTGAATGGATTGCGCTATCGAACGATGATCAATAATTTTGTATGGTCGGAATTGGAAGATATTGATTTGTGTGAAACGTTTCCTTACCGTGTAATTTCTCGAATAGGTGACCACAATTGGCTACCGAAATCTTATTATTTAACACTTTTAAACTATTTTCTTTAGGGCTACGTGAAGGATAAAGTCTACGCCAACGAGTCACAATTGATTCAAGGCCTCAAAGATGGAATTCGTGAAGTTATCGAGGACATACAGCCGCAAATATGCGAATTGGTGGTGGAAAATTTTATGAAAAGAATATGGTCCTGCAAGCGTAGCCGTGGTGGCCATTTGGCTGATATTGTTTTCCATTATTAATCATTACAATTAAATAAACATCATATGATTTCGCTAAAAAATACTCGTTTTTTCACATATCAAAATGAAACCTCTTATTAGAAGACCCTTCACTTGTGATTCAGAAAATTGGATCTCTCGTGGTATACAGATATCATGATGATTTGAAACACTATGGCTCTTGATTATGTTTTCACTGTTTCTAAATATGCGCACCATTTTCTTGGCACTGATAGAAACCTAGAATTTCTTCAGTGGCGATGAATCAATGGATTGCCGTTTCGTTTTAGGTTTGAAGCTCAAATTGTCGTTAGAAATTCGCTCTTTTTCACGTTTTAGACCTGCATTCAGTAAACACGGCACCCATTTGATAGAGAATATAGACTTAGCTAATTCGACATATGGGATGTGGCATTCGTATTCAGTAGACATGTCCACGGTCTTGGCAATCGCTTCCACTTTCAATCTTCAGGTAACACAACATCATAAATTGTTTCAACCATTTCTGGAATGGTAACACGTTTTGATGGTCTCTAACGTTTTTTATTTGTTTTCATTTGTTACTCATTTTCTGTCCAATATTCGCTGTATATCCGCCAAAATCCTAGTTGTGTTCATCTTCTTAAAGTATTGATTGCACAATGAATATTGATTTTATCTATTTTACATCTTTTAATAGGCAAGTCCTATAAAGCACCTGTGCTTGTCAAACGTCAGAGAACATTGAAAAATTAAATAGTGCCCTGTAAACGAATGGGCTACTCGGAAATAATACCAATATTTTTCACAAACACTGATAGGCGCGTCTCACCTTCCATCAAATCATCCTCGTATACATCTTTAAAAGTTTTTCTTCTTAGAGTTAATGCAGCATGTAGCTTATGTGAATTTATTTACGATATTTCTTGGAGTTGGTAAAACTAGTTAATATTGGGTTGGCAACTAAGTACTTTCGGTTTTGTAGTATAAAATAAAACACTTTTTTTTTAAACAAAGAATAGTTTTTAATCAATTATATATTTTCCATTTTGCTCAATGACCTTTTGCCATCCTTCCTTCAGCTGCATGATTCCGCGCTCATAAAATTTCTGGTCCTTATCAGTAAAAAACTGAACCAGGTGCGAGTGAAGGTCATCGTCATTTGTGAAAGTTTTACCATTCAAAGAATTCTGCAAACTTCGAAATAAATGGTAATCAGATGGTGCTAGATCAGGGCTGTATGGGGGATGTGGCATCACTTCCCAGCCAAGCTCCAATGTTTCCCACGAGTTGCCAAAGATGTGTGAGACCTTGCATTATCTTGGTGGAAAACTACACCTTTCCGATTTGACAATTCTGGCCGTTTTTCTTTGATTGCTTCATCCAGTTTTATTAATTGTTGACAGTAAACATCAGAATTGATCGTTTGGTTCCTTGAAAGCAGCTCAAAAAACATAACATCTTTGTAGTCCCACCTAACTGACAGCGTGATCTTTTTTGGATGCAATTCAGCTTTCGATGTGGTTTGAGCTGGTTTATCGTGTTTGCTCCATGATCGTTTTCGAACTATGTTACTGTACAGGACCCGATTTTTCATCACCAGTGATGATTCTTTTTAAGAAAGGGTCGGTTCCATTTCGTCTAAGGTGCATATCGCAAAAGTTGATTCTTTGTGTTAAATGAAATTCTTTCAATTCGTGAGGTACCCAAGTATCAAGCTTCTTAACTAGCCCAAGACATTTTAAATGTTTTTCAATTGTTGTGTGCGATACATGGAGCCTCTCCGCAACCTCTCGAACAGTTGTATGACGATCCTCTTCAATTATGACTTTGATTTAGTCATCATCAGTAGGCCGACCAGAACGTTGCTCATCTTTGAGGGAAAAATATCCAGAACGGAATTTTTTATACCAATTCTGACACGTGCGCTCTGTTAAGCAATTAGCACCATAAACTTCACATATCTTTTTGTGAGCCGCAGCAGCTTTCTTTCCTTTACGGAAATAAAATAGTAAAATATGTCGAAAATGTTCGTTTCTGCACTCCATTTAAAATTAACCCACAACTGATAGCTTTAATAAAAATCACGCACTACTTGCTTCTGAAGTTACGTCAATGTGACTAGTATCACGCAACAAACGGTAAAGTACAGCACTAACATACGTTATACAAAAAATAAAGCAACGCTCTCTATCAGTAAAAACCGAAAGTACTTAGTTGCCAACCCAATACATTTATGATAGAAATGCGATATTAATAACTGGCCCAAATTCTTATCCTTGAGAGTGACAACAAGAATCTTATGCTATTACCTGCTATTGTCTCCTTGTCTTACAGTATATTGAAATAAAATTAGTCTATGGGTTCGATTTCACCCTGTTTCATTTTCATCTACCACATTAAATTATTAACTATCGCGATCGATTTGCAGATTTGTGGGCACTAAAATTTGTTTTACCAGCAGATTTATGTATGAATTTAGTTTTTAGAATTAACAAAATGAAATACGAGGGCTCTGTTGAACACATGCTATCTTTTGCTGGAAGCTTATATATTCTTTTGTCGATTTCAATCATACAAAACTATTTGGAGGACATAATTCCGACTCTTTTACATATTTCCAGTATCTGCAGCCAAGATAAATTTATTAAGATTTCCTATGACTTCTGTTATTGTAAATGCTAATTGAAGACATCTCAATAATGTTATATTCACTAATAACATAAAGAAAACTATTTATTTAAATTTATATTTGTACTGTCATTTTGGCTAAATTTTTCGTTTTTCTGATGCATTACGTTTCCAATCCTTTTGATTATTTCGTAATATAATACTATTGTTACAATTCTAGTCTATAAAACAAGTATTACTTACTATAAGAAGTTTGATTCTAACATAATACACCCTCCGAATATTAAAGAATAGTTTTAGTTTTTCTCCATTATCTGCAATTAACGCCTCATTTCTTAAGTAAACAACAATGGAATTAGCGAATCTCCTTTACTTTCAAAAATATTCTATAAGTCATTTACTTTAGCTTTATTACATGTTATTTCTTGGCTTAGCAATTTTATTAGGTTACTGAAGGTTATTCCTCTTTACCGTAAATAGAACGACACCTAATTCAGCCTGTCGCGAATACATCTAGCTCGTGATTTATATTTGTCGTTAATTTGGATTAAGTGTTATGAATATATCAGAATACTTGCAATATAAATTGCTTCTACGCTTTTTAAAATAATGATACAAATATACAATTTCTTTCAATCACAGAGCATGTATTTTTGATTAACGTATACACTACCGGCCGTAATTGAGGGTCACATACTACCGATAGAATCCTTCTATCTTTATACCTAGGTGTCGGTAGGGACAATTGAAATAACAGATGTGAGTGCGTTTCTGGGAAGTTTACCAATAATATCCGGATCATTAATGTAAATTATATAATCATATTTGTTAGTGTAAAATATTATAATTTCCTTTAATCCTTTTATGATATGTATTTAGTATTAATACTTTTGCTGAAAATATTTATTTTAAAGAGTTTTTTTATATTCTAAGAAATAATTTATAGGAATTTGTGGTACCACACAGAATGTTGCAATCTAAGAAAAATTTAGTATTCGTCCAGAATCTATCCGAGTAAATTGTAATACGAGTATTGGTGAACAAAGATACAACATGCCAAAAAGAAAGTAATTGAGTGCAGAAATTCGTGTGCTATAGTAACATTACCATAAAGAAAAATTGTCACTGCTGACAATAGTGCAAAAATTAATATTAACATATGCAGATCAAGGTACAATGAAAAAACCAAAAAAGCGTGTTGGAAAACCAAGGATGACCGCTAGACACGAAGATTTGCGGCTGGAACTGTTATCTAAACGGAATAGGCGATTAACGGCTCCACAGCTTTGCACAAAATTAAATAAAAATCGCGAAAATCTAGTGTCGCTAAATACCGTCAAGTGACGTTTAACAAAGGCGGGACTCAAAGGGCGATTTGCTGTTCGTAAACCATTGCTACGATCACAAAATCGAAAAAAAGATTACAATGGATCTAGGAGCACCAACATGTGGTGAGGATGTGGAAATATGGAAGTGGATTTTGTGGGCGGACGAATCCAAGTTCCAAGTGTTTGGAAATAATCGGCGCGTTTTTGTTCTCAGACGAGTTGACGAAAAGACGATACCAGAATGAGTTGTGCCAACAGTTAAACACGGTGGAGGTTCAGTTTTTGTTTGGGGATCATTGTCTTTTAATGGTGTTGGAGATTGATGGAATTTTAAAAAAAGAAAGATATTCGAAAGTTTTAAAGGAACATGCAATTCCGTCCGGAATTAAATTGATAGAAGGTTTTTATTTCCAACAAGATAATGACCCCAAATATAATTCTACACTTTCTAAGGACTATGTGAAATAAAAAGAAGAAGAAGAACTTCTTGTAAATCAGATTTAGCCCGCACAATCACCCGATATGCATCCAATCGAGTAGCTGTCGGATGAATTAGATAGAAAAGTGAGAGAACCCTGTTCAAAATCGCAACGACAGCTGTGGGAATACTTTACAAATGCTTGGAGCAATATTCCAGTTATTAGGTGTACAGGTGAATATTTTGACGAAAGTCACTTATAAAGTGACAATTTTTCTTCATAGAACTCTAATGAACACTGTATCGTCGAAATGAAGTGCTCCATACAGCGGCGGCGATTGCAAATTTTATTACGTATAATGTTCACTAAAAGAAAACAACGAAAAGAAAAGAAAATTTCAGCCGCGAGGTGCTATCTGAAACAGTTTACGAGATACAGCGCTTTAAAGTTTTTGCCTGAGCATTCACCTGTGTTGGCGTAAATTTGCTAGTTTGGCATATGGCATTAAGGCACTTTAACGTTGAAGTAAAGTCGGAGGAATAGCTGATGAACGACTGTTCATACGGCTTTATTTGTTTGGAGATTAAATCTCAACCGTATCAATGTACTTTAACTTCGTTTAGTTTGATCTCTATGCATTTTACTCACACTCATTTCCTAAATGAAAATTAATTTCCTTATGGGGTATAATCTAACTACATCCACCTGTGAGTTTGTAACAGGGTTGATCTTTTATGACTCGCAAAGCCGGTGTTAAATCACTGGCGTGCAGATAAATATAATTCTTTAGACACTCACTCCTTGAAGAAAATTAATTCTATCATTTGGTTAATGACACCTCCATTCCGATTAAATAATAATAAATATTGGGCGTGTATGTCAAACTTCTCTAATTGATCACTTAAAAGATTGTAATAAAAAGAATGTGGCAAGAAGAAAAGAAGTCCATGTGAAAATTTGTGTACAAATTTAGAATATCTAAATGCAACGTTAATAAAAAAGAAAGATCGAACTATATATTATTAAGATAAGTTTTAATAGAGACCGTGGTTAATTGAATATATCAAAAAAAAGTAAATAAAAACCTCTTACAACATCAATGTTCGTAATTCTGTATACGTGTTACAACTGAGTTGTCATCATCAGCAGATAATTAATCAGTGTCGTCCCTTAAATAAAGACCACATGTTAAACACAGATGAATGTCCGATAACATATTCTTGTCTCTTTGAATTCCTGAAAGGTATAAATATAAAAATAAATAATAAAAAGGACCCATAAGTGGAAGCGGAGATGTTCTTTAGTATAAGTGTTAATTTTAAGGTTAAGAAACGTTAAATTGTGTAATTTTATGTAATTGGTGTTTAACGGTTAAAGTTGGTTTGGAATTTTTCTGTAAGAGATTTAGTGATTAATTACCTGCTGATTATAACTTAGTTGTCAAAATACTTTTACAAGTTCTCAACAAAAACAATAATTAAATTAAAATTAGATTTCGAAAACAAAGACTTTTTTACTTCTGTCGTTTATGATAATTTTGAAAGTAATTCTAATTTAAATTATCACATTTCATAATTGTAATTTACATTCATCGAGTGTCATCTATCTTTTACAAGTTCTACTGTTCGAGGAATTATCTGCGAAAGACGAAAACTGTAATGCTTCTCTACCTTCGTATATAAACTATTAATATATAGATGGCGCGCATAGTACCCTTGACTTTACAGAATTTTTAATTATTTTATTATTATTTCAGTAGATGTCACAATAAGTATAAAACTTAATTTCATATTTTACAAATAATTTTATAGATGTCACTAGTTCTAACTTTCCTTTTAAAATAATTATTCCAATCCAATTGAAAAGAAAAATTATATTGTTCAGTATTTGTAATTATATAAAATAAACAATAACTTGGTAAAAATAAAACATCAGATGAAAAAGATCTTTTAAAATTAGTTTTACATACAATGTATTATAATATAGATAAATTCACATTTTAGAACGTTAACTTTTTTTCTCTGTATCAGAAATTTTTAGCCTACGGTGACGTTCCCTCTCCAGGAATTACAAGATTCTCCCAATTTTAGGGAAGATGCTACTTTACCTAGAAAATATTGAGCGTTTTTTAATAGGTAAAGACTGTGGTTGATTGAATTAATCAAAAAAGTTAAATAAACGTCTTACCACATCAATAATCGTATATGTATTTCACCAATTAAGATCTCATCATTAGCTTTGTCTCCCTTTAGAAAATAATGATATAAAAATATTGATATAAAAAAATAATAAATTGATATAAGCTCTATAAAAAAATAGTAATCGTCAATCATTTACATGAGAATCGTGAAGATATATACTTATTAAACAAAGGTTTAAAATTTTGTTCACCTAGTCGTGAAATTCCCATCGAGGAGGTGATTGCAAGCATTGAACATCTATTAAGAATTTAGAACCAGGTTCAGAAAACTTCAAGCTTGTAAAATCCAAATTAAAGAGAATTTACAGCAACACAAACATAATGAGCGGAACTCGATTAAAAGTCTTAAGTCGAAAGACTGTTTTTAATTAAGAGCAGATAACGGGAATAAGTTAGTAATTTTGGACAAAATCGATTACTTTCAAAGAATGAAAAATTTAATTTCAAAAGGCCCATATATTGAATTTAAGAAAAATTCATTACCTAAAATGATTAGGGACGCTAAAGACGCGTTAAAAATGCCCCAAATTAATAACTTCTAACAAGAATGATAAATTAAGTGTGAGAAGTCTGATGAATATATTATTTACACAAAATACACAAGGTACAGGTAACTTGATGAGACCAACTGTTTTAAGGATTCATTCACCCACTTATTTAATTTAAAAATGGTTAGGGAACGAATACAAACATTTTTCCGAAAAACTTGTTGTCAGTTGCCAATTCTGTGGAATTTATTCAAAGAATCATAGAAAAACTCGAAAGCCTATCAGTTGTTAATTCAATAGAATTTATTCAACGAATTAAAGATTGTGAATTAGAAGACGGGGAAATTTTAGTGTCATTTGACGTAACGTCATTGTTTCCTTCAGTACCGAATCCAGAAACAGTATTTGGGAGAATTTCTTTATAAAAATAGGATTGAAATGGCAAAAATAAATGAATATTTGCGATTGAAAATTGTTTCCAATTCGAAGGTAAATTCGATGAACAGAAACAAGGAAAAGCAATTGGCAATTATCTTTGTCTATTTACAGCGGCTTTATTCAAAGCAATACTACACAGCTGCAGCAATTATGCTTGCATATTTTATATGAATACAAGCTGTTGCTTCATTGCATTTATTATTAATATAAATTTGACATATTGAAGAATTGTGTTAAAAATTCGTGGCGATAAAGTTGTTAATTAAAATGTTTTGAATTTTATTACAGATGCTCAAGAAAAATTGTTTACGATAAAGCGGTGGCAGTTCTGGAGAAATTAAAATGATTTATTAAAAGCGTAGGTACAGTCCGCAACATAATTTAACAAGGCAATATTTACATTAATACATTACCATAAAATGAAAAATATTTCTAAAAACAGTAACGAAATACTATTAAGTCATCGAAATAGATTGATCACGAGTTTAATAAAACTACTGTAATAGTTCAAAATATTCGAACGAATGACAAACATTTGAATTAATCACTTAAGGTTGATATATAACCCCTTTCCACATTGATTTTCGTATTCTGTATACGTTTTTCGATAACTAAGATGTCATCATCAGCAGATAATTAAAAACTGCCGCACCTGGAAAACTACGGCAAAAACCCGCACGAAACAAATTCCGTACACGATCTGTATTGTCGAAAACCAAAACGCACACTGTGTACTGAATTTGTCACGTCGAGGTTTTTTCCGTAGTTTGCCAGGTACTACATTATTTAATTATCTGCTGATGATGACAACTTAGTTGTCGAAATACGTATATAGAATACGAAAATTAATGTAGAAAGGGGCTATACTTATATCAACCTTAAGTGACTAAGTTAATCAAACATAGACTCCATCAAAATTACCTCCAAAACATTTGAGCTTTAATATTTTAACACAAATGTAATTTTCACAAAAAAGCAAACATGCGGGTATTACTACAGCTATCTTGCACGCAATACGCAAAGGTAAGTTTCTAAACATTTTCTATATCCGTGAATAGACAATTTCATTACATACTAAATGACCATTATGATCATCAAATGTACCTTGAAAACGTTTGTTTTTATGACCTACAACACTAGTTGTGATTACAGAGACAAATGTTCATAATACTTAGAAGAATTGCGGATAAAAACGGGCAAAAATATAATCTCAAAAAGCGTTCTTAAATGTCTAAATTTTTTTGATTAGTTGTGCTGCTACTCAGTCCAAAAAGCCGATTCGTTTAAAAATTATTACGTAATGGATTATAATATATTAGTTTTTGTTTAAAACTTGATTATTTAACAGTCATTATTAAAGTTGGTAAGTTAGTCGAGGTACCTCAACTGTCCGCAACGAAGTAACTGTTGCGATCTACCAAAACCGCAGCACAAATAAGGAAAGATGAGTTCTACGTCATTATTCAGTGCATTTATTAAAGATAACGTCACTTGAGCTGAGTGAAATAATATAACGGTTTCAATTCAATACAAGGAGAAATATAATCGAGACCCGAATCTCAGAGTAAATGATTGTGTAAGACGAAGATAAAAATGTGAGTTGAATTACACTTCACATATGATTTGTCTAAATCGTAGTTCAAATAACTTCACCCATGTTCTATGTTATTTCTGAAATTATTAACCCACAAAATGTCAAACGTTTCATAGACGTTAGTGCGTTTTAGCTTACATTACAGAAAATGACATAACATAAGTGAATGCTAACTAAGTACTACGTTTTTCAATGTATTCACAAATTTTTACTAAACAGTTAATATCGTTTTACTTTATTTTATTACCTTCTCTGCAACCAACTCCAAATATTAGAAGTTAAAAATGAAAAATAGTGAGGGCTAAGGGCACGATAATTTTGTGTAATGCTTAAATCACAATTTCCACTTTTTCCTGCCTGAATTAGAGGTTAATTAATAAAATAACCATAAAACTGATTTATCTGCACCTTCGTATATAGTAAGAAAACAAGAACCAAATCTTGAGCTATCTTATACAAAAATGATTTTTTTTAATAATCCAGCTGACGTTTAAATTTTAAACCTGGAAGGGACAAGTAACGAAATGAAATTCAATATAATTTTGACTATGAAGTACCGGTTTACTTCATATGCGAAATTATTTATGACATAAAGCTTATTTTTCCTGACTACCTCTGTACTTACAATGCTCTACAGGCTTCCGTACCGGCGTTCGGCGACACTGGTTTGCCGACATGATTTGGCACCATATTTTATAGTTCAATCGAGTGCTTATTATTAACACACACTCTTTGATCTTTTGTCCTGGGAAGAATGCGCTTCCTTATGTTATATCTTTAAGAATTTAACTTTATTTTATATTTTTCGTAAATTAATGTATATTAATAAATTACATTTTGCAGATTATATGATAACGTATTGTAACTTCAGACATTAAACTATTTTTTCTGTGTCGAAGAACATTTCATTTCATCTTGCTTGTACTCCAGAAATTTTTCAGTTTTCCACTTCCACGATTTTTTTCATTAGTAAATTATGTGTTAAGAATGAACCTGTGTGCATATTTCATCGCTGTCGAAAAGGGCTCTCATCAACAATGCAGCAAATTGCCCGTAAGTTACCTGTTTTCAATAGTTCATTCACATATTTCGAGTATAATGACAAACAGAAGCAGCAAACGTACGGCGTAAGTACAATGCGACGGTCTTGTTCCGTCAGAAATTGAAAAAAATTACAAAACATTCCCTACATATAGTCAGTCATTTTTCTGGTAGCTCACTCTTTATGTGTTACCGATATAACTGTCACAGTTCGGAGTTCTCGTTCATTGTAAATTGCTTTGTGAATAGTGTATATAGTTTTTCAGAGGTGACGGCAATTCATAATATTCAGGTGTCGCGAAATGAATTCATCGTCACTTGTAAAAGGGCGACACCGATTTTTCACGGTTCTTTGTTCGCCGTATTTTATCAACGTACCGCTTTATTTGCGGTGCTCTTTTTTTCGTATACGACCACGCCTATTCTGATTGATTTATAGTTTCTGTTTGGAGCAGTGAACAATTGGTTGTTACAATTTTTTTAACAAATATTTCGCATTCTCCCTTTTTTATTCGAAATTCAATTACATTTTATGTCAAACATTAATCACTTGTGTCTGTTTAAATATCCCACTTCATCCAATGAAATCCTGAAGAGATAGGGAGAAAGTGTTAGGAATTTGGACAAGGAGGTGTTACGAAGGGCAGTTCTAATTTATACAGTAGTATTACGGAGTAGCAAGAAATGAATAATACACATTCATGATTAATACTAATAATTAGAGAAGCAAAATTGAGTCCCGTGCCATAGGCATGCTCTTGATAAAATAAATTAAGTAGTAAATACGAGGGTAGCCGTTTATATTTCGGGAACTGGCCTCTGATCTGATGATTGCATCGTGAAGTTTGTCATTTTTGACAATAGATTTACCTTGACAGCTTTATTATTCGGCAGCTATTTCTATTATTGAAAGTAACTTGAAAATTTTCTGTCAGCGAAAAAGTGGAATTAGCTCGCGAATTAACATTTTCGTGCAATTATTTTTCATAACTTTCGGCGTGGATTATCTCAACAAGAATGCATCGACGTGCTGAATTCTTTATATGGTGATGAATCACCATTAAGAGGCTATGCTCACGTTGGGTACCACATAATTTGACAATCGCTCAAAAAAGGACTCGCGTCGATTGGTGCTAAGAAATACACAAAAAATACAATGGCGATGCTTTAAAGAACATTTACAAAGTCATTACAGGTGATCAATCTTAGATCTATATGTATGAGCCCGATAGTAAAGAGCAGTCGACTGTGCGGGTATTCCAAGATGTACATCAAAAGAAATGGTCGCCTGTTTTTTTCGGAAAAACTGGTAACGTTGCAACCGTCCCTTTAGAGAGTTGTAGAATGGTCAATTCCGATTGGAACACAACTATATGTTTGCCAAAAGTTTTTGAAGAAATAAGGAAAACAAACCGAAAACGACAGATCATTCTCCACCATGACAATGCGAGCTCTCATAGGTCAGCTCAAACAATTGAATATTTGACCGGGCAAAACATTGAATTGATGAGCCATCCGCCGCGCAGCTCTGATCTAGCACCCTGTGATTTCTTTTTGTTCCCACACGTGAAGAATAAACTTCGTGGTCAACGGTTTTTTACGCCGGAAGAGGCAGTTGAGGCATTCAAAACTCACATTTTGGAGATACCGCCTTCACAGTGGCAGCAATGCTTTTCGTATTGGTTTAAACGAATGCGAAGTGCATCGATTTTCAAGGAGAATATTTTGAAAAGCAATAAAACTATTTTCGTTAATAAAAATTTTTTTTTGTTTGCTATTCCCGAAATATATACAGCTATCCTTTTTGCGATTTAGGTGCTTCTATAATTTTTATAGTTGATTTAAATGTTTCCAAACCTTTTTATCTCTCGCTGTGAATATATTCGAGAGTCTTTGAAGTGTTATGAGGAATTTTGTTCATTCGCACGTGTCCAAATACTGTGTATGTATATCTAGTTCTACAATTTTTGACGAATAAGTCTTTAGTAAGAAATATTATGAAAAAATCACAAATCAGAAGATTATATTACCAGGAAGTTTACGAATAAATTGACGCAAGAATATTTAATATAAATAATATGATTGCTTGGAAAATACTACGAAGGTTAGACAACTTAAATTATAAAACATAGCGAAACACTTACCGTTTCAAGCGTCTTCCCCGAAGACAGAAACTGGATAAAATCTGCTAAATATTTGAAGCAAAGGTATGTTCCCATAGTTGTTTCAGCAAGCCGAGTGTACCGTGTGGAAAATGCTTTTAAATGCAGAAAACGACCGTTGCATATTTTAAATAATCTTTGAAATTTGACGGATCTATACAGACACTTTAACGAATTTGTGGTAATATGATAGAATCCGAATCTTGATCTAAAACATTTTCAAACTTTTCCGAAGCACAATAATTTTTTACATATTCTACTGCGCATTGCTGTGCGTGAACAACGTTCGCTATTTGCTCTAATTGCGCAAAAACGAATGATTTTTTAATTTTTCCGTTTCTTTCATTAGCCCGAAGTAATTATTGGAAATAGTCTGCTTCAACCTGACCATCATGAAATTTTATTTGGCTTAAAATTCTCGAGCACGTTTGAGGTACTTGTGAAACATTGCCCTTGTACTTGCAATTAATGCATCTACCTCTGGATAACATCTACGAATACTGAAAATTATATTATTTTCTGCTACTCCATCGTTAATTAAATACACAGAAATTAATTAAAAATTTCTGCGCTGGAGAAGGACTCGAACCTCTATCTGCCGTTTTCTAGACGACTGCTTTACCAATTAAGCCACCAGGCAGTGTAACTTCGAGTCCTTTAACACGCCATAAATCGTATTCTGGAACAGATCTAATATTTATTTGAAAACCCGCAGTTCGGTTATGATGTCGTAATTATATATAAATATGTAAATTAGTTTCAAGATGGGAAATTTAATGAAAATTATATTATTTTCTGCTACTCCATCGTTAATTAAATACACAGAAATTAATTAAAAATTTCTGCGCTGGAGAAGGACTTGAACCTCTATCTGCCGTTTTCTAGACGACTGCTTTACCAATTAAGCCACCAGGCAGTGTAACTTCGAGTCCTTTAACACGCCATAAATCGTATTATGGAACAGATCTAATATTTATTTGTTATTTGATTATTTTATCCACGAATACTTTTTGCAAAGAAATATAAAGCATGGATTTTACACGTAACATGTAAGAAGTTACCACAGTCTTCTTAAGAGATCGACCTACACAACACATAGTTGCGACAGTGTCAGTTATAAATATTATGGGTTGGTTTAAATTTTTGCAATATGTTTAATACCATCGTTAATATTACTTCGATATTACGATGTACTCTTATGGAAGTTAGTAAGATTGAAGATGGTGCTTGATGTGTTTCCATTGTACGTTCGATAACATTAACAATAGATTATTTTTTTAAATCTGTTGTTTCATCCACAAATAACCATAGCTTCTTATTTTTCAATTTCGATTTAATTTTATTTTCGATACGTTCATGGATAGATTATATAATATTTTGTAACGTTCTCCGATTAGCTAATATACAGTTCGCGTATTTATTCTAGAATGAGACAAGTATTTTGTTTTTTAATAAAGTAAGCGGTAGAATACACCAAATAAGTCTTGCATATAAAATTGCTCATTCGATCGTATGCCAATTTTTTATATAATTGTGCTTCGCACTATTCACGAGTCGTTTACAGTCACTTCTCATCTAGCGCATTGGAGACATATCGCAAACTACACATTTGATTTTTAAGCCATCGTAAATTAAATCCGATAAATCTTTAATAAACTTATTTATTACACGTCAAGAGTTATTTATTGCGCCTAGTAATGGTCGTTTTCTCGAATTACATAATGCTGCGACATTATTATATACAACGTTAACAGTCCACGTTCATCCCAGTCAACGAGCAAATCTTCAATGAAAATCGAGAACGTTTGCGGAGCTCTCTATATCTACGGTCATGGTATGCAGCACAATGTTCACATCGTCTTTACTAATAATAGTTAATACTACAACGCAATAGGCAAATCATAAATTTATTCGAAATATTGTTGTACAGTAAATTGATAATGCTTAAATATACAGTGAATGTAAAAAGTATTCGTACACTGAGCTAAATGTAATAAAAAGCCATATAATTCGTGTAATTGTAATTGGAATTGTAAAACATATTAATAACAAGCAGTGTATTCCATTATTGAATAGCTGTACTTAAGAAGTTTGATAGAAATTTTAATTACACCTCAGAAACCTCTCTGTAAGCAATTTTACTTATATTTCTTGCGCACGATAAGTATTCGTACACGTACGATATTTGAGGAATTACCTACTACATTCGGGAAAGTACCGAACTACTGCACGTGAAGTTTGCGTACACATCGTCGGTAGTATATCAGTTATCATCTTGTGTAGATGCAGTACATGTTAACGGCAAAATGGGCCGTAAGAATAAGGAAACAACCCCTGAAGAGCGAAAGATTATAATTAGATTACATAATCAATGTAAATCATTGCGTACTATTTCAAAAATTGTTAACCGGGCTCACTCAACAATCCAGTCTATCATAGACAGATATTGTTATACCGGTAGATTGTGTAATAAACCCAGAAAAGGACGTCCAACCAAGTTGAGTAGACGTGGTGTCAACGCTCTTCTAAAAAAAATAAAGGCCAACCCTAAACTTAGTGCACCAAAATTGAATGCAGAAATAAGAAAAAGTACAGATGTGAGTGTATGTGATAGTACAATCAGAAATATTTTGCGAAAGAACGGTTACCATGGCAGAACGGCACGGAGAAAATATTGGATAAATAAGGTAAACCAGATAAAACGCTTACAATTTGCTAAGACATACCAAAACGCGCCTCCAGAGTTTTGGAATAAAGTTATATTTACAGACGAGAGTAAATTTAACATATTCAAGTCTGATGGTAAGTGTCTAGTGTGTCGGAAAAAAAATAGTGAGCTCGATAGTAAAAAATATCTGTGCAAGTGTTAAAGGAGGCGGCAGTTCAGTGCTTGTCTGGGGGTGCATGAGTGCTGTTGGTGTCGGTACATTGCATTTTATGGACGGTATAATGGATGTTGCGAAAATGGGATTAAATGGTGACTACATTTTTATGCAAGACAATGATCCCAAACATAAGGCGTGGAATACAAGGATGTGGCTGCTGTATAACACTCCAAAACAGCTTGAAACACCTCCCCAGAGTCCAGATATTAATCCCATTGAGCACATATGGGATTATCTGGACAAACAACTAAGAATACGTCATATTTCCAATAAGACGGAATTAAAATGCTCCCTTCAAGAAGATTGGAATAATATTCCTATAGATTTGACAACCAAATTAGTTAATTCTATGCAAAGACGTTTAAGCGCAATCATCGATGCCAAGGGTTTCCCTACTAAGTATTAACTTTTTTGTTTTGGTTTTTTTTGTTAAGCAAATTATCGTGTGTACGAATACTTATTGCTCACTAAAACTTTCAATGTCTATGACTTCTTTTGTGTATCTACCAGAATTTTAACTTCTTTTGTATTTTGTATACTGATATATGTTTGCATAAGACCAAACTTTATATAGTATAAATTATTTGTTCTTTTTTGCCTTAAATTAGGACTGTAGTCTTGTCTTTTAATAAAATTACGTATGTGTACGAATACTTTTTACATTCACTGTATATGCTTCTGAGGAATAGCTAATGAAAAAAGAAATTAGCACCCTATAATGTTGATTCATTATTTGAAATAATTTATTGCTTCTTTACTAAAACATACGACATTATCAAAATCTCGTTAAATTGTCAAATTATTTATTAAGAAACGGAAAACAGAACGGAATAAAGGGAAATCCGAAATTTTTGCGATAAAATTTAAATTTTCGCAATCTTCCAGTCCATGCTTCGAAATCACTAAATCAACTTTTCTACCTTTCGTCTGGAATTCGAATACATTTCTTATCGCACGAAATACCTGAAAAACTTCTCCCCTTCAGCCTGTTCTTTCCATGGGTAAAGAGTGCAAAAAAACATAAAGCAAGCTGTGGGCTGCTAATTAGGTGTTCGGACACCTACACCTCAATTCTTGCTGAATACTCAGTAGAGACATTATAGTGATGACCCGAAGCGTTATGGTGGTGTAAAAATCCCAAGCCTAGCCTCAAATAAGGGTGACTGATTTTGACTGCTCCATAAACTCTGAGCAGACGCTCTTTGGCGTACCACCTTATAGTGGCTGATTTTTGTATTTCCAGTGTCATGTGTTGCTAAATTCTGCTCATGGTATCAAAGACCGTCATCTTCCATAATGGACTGAGAACTTTGTTCTCGGTTTTAGTAGCCAGGTCATATAGTAATAAAGAAATGTTTCGTTATCTGTCAAAATGCTGTTAACATCTTGAAATACATATTTCATTTTAACCATTTTGAGCATTTCACAGTGCCAGGAAACGCGTTTTGTTATCTGTTCGTCTGTTAAAGTGTGGGTTACGCAAAGGTAAAAAAAACTTCTTCATTCGAAGATGTTCATATAGACTAATACGAATTGCCGTTACAAGAACGTTCAGACTTTCTTCTATATAATATTTCGATTAATATGTGATCTAGAATGAAAACGAAATTTTTTTGGTTAAAAAATTTTTATTATTTCAATATAGTCACTTGCTCGCTCAACACATTTATTTTAATAATAGTCCGAATTAATAATGCTTTCATTGCACGCCGATAAATCTAATTCCTCAAAATAAATATTTTCAGTGACGATTATCTATGAATTGGACGAAAATATTTTTACTTTTAAGTATTTTTTCGATTTCGAAAGTAGATGACAATCATTGGGAGTCAAATCTTAAAAATAGAATGAATAAAGGTCTAATTCAAATCCCATTTCTTGAATTTTGACCATATCGATTGTGCCGAGAATTTCTTCATTTTCGCAACTTTAAAATTAAATTTCTATGCATAAATTTGAGGTACACATTGTTTGCTGTGTTGCGCTCTTTTACTCGACGGTCATCCAGTACGATATTATAGATTTTTTCAATCATATTTGAGGTAGTTGTTGTTCTTTAATTGTTTTTGTTTTTTTGTAGTTCACCTTTTGTGCTAAACCAGGTTTAAATTTAGTGGTTAGAAATTAAGTTTGGAATTATTTTAAACGAAGGAGTAGGCTCTTCTAATAATGTCAAATTCAACTCCGTTATGGATTCGATTGGTGTTTAGTGTTAAGCCTTTCAAATGGAAATACTTTTTCATCGCTAAAAACTTTTTTCAATTCTTTACTAAATCATACGAGGTGTGCACTTTGGTGCACTGCGAAACATAGACCATTTGATAGATCGCTCTATATTAGCTATCGAACCATCCGCCTATCTGGTCATAACTTATTTACGTGTCGGACTCCAGCATCTTCTGGAAAGTGTCAATGTTTTCCTTGTGGCGGACGAGGTGAGGCGTTATGATTTCGATGTATTTTTCGAGTAGAAATTTTCGTCCCTTGAACTCCTTATATCACCCGAATACAGTTGACATTAATCAATATTCATTCCACGGGCAAAATTGCCCTATACTCAGTTTTGAAGCAATATGACACCACGAGCTATTTACAGTGCTGAACTGAATGCCATAGTTCAGGAGCAACTAACATGGAGACGGAGTTTAGATTTGAACAAGTTTTAATCTATACTGAACTTGTCGCGACTTACAGACATCAATTGGAACACATTGCAAAACTTCTGATTTCTTTTCAGATATATATTGCCAGTTTGATCCCATAGTATTCGATCGTTTCTTCCTGGGCCTTCCTCTCATCCATATCTCTTTTTATTGCACTCATCTAAATCTTTTTAGTTCCCATTCGCCATCCGTACGTATAAAATGCTTCAACCACTCTAGTTGCTGATATAAATTGTAATTTCTCTATTACATTTTTTCTCCAATCATTATCAGTTTACATTCCTCCATAAATCATCTTCTTTCCCAAACTTTTATACTTTTTTTATATATATTTTACGTGCACAGAATCGTCGGTCTCAATATAGTTTTATAAAGAATTTCCTTAGACTACCTAAGCAGACGCTTCGATCTCAATAATACATTTGTTGTTCCAATTCCCATGTTATCTTTCGCCAATTTTCATTCAATGTCAACTTCTTTTTGTAGTTTATTAATACACCGTTATATGTTAAGAAGTGAACTTACTCAAAGTAGTTATTATTACATTTTGAATTTTCATGTACATATTTGCTTCTTAAATTGTTTTCAATCCAACCTTATTTGCTTCATAGATTATTCTCCTCTTAATACTTCTTAAATTATTTTCACTTCTAGCAAGTGACACCATGTCATCAGCGTAGGATGGAGTATGTCCATGTTATACTTTAAATATCCATTATTATTGTCGTTATTATTATTGTTTATATTCATATGAATCTTTAATTGATTATTTTTATAACACTCTTTTTATTTTAAAGCACAAAACGACATGAATGCACAACACTATTCGAAAATATATTTAATCGTTTTCAATTTTCAAGTATATACTTGAACGCCAATTAGTAAAACTTTACACAAAGGACTTTTTCGATTCTTTGTGAAGTATCGTTCAGTGTTAAGCCGCCTGTAAAAAAAAGAACTACAGGTGTGCCAACCGTTTCGTGAAAACTCAAATAATTATGACAAATTTCTTCTTAACTATACGGACAGACAAACAAACAGCTCTATACATTTTTATTAATTAATCCCAGTAAATAATAAGAAAAGAGACTGCTGCTCGTTCGAATTCGGGATCAATATCTAAGCTTCTTAATGTATGAATGAAATTCGTGATCGTCGAAATAAATATAATTGATCGATAAACAATAATTTGAAACCATTTCGGTTTTTGTGTTCAATTGAATTAGTTTCGATTATTGCCGAATAAGACTTCCATCTAAAAGGAGATTAAGTGTTTCAACATACATATCTCTCTTCTAAGTGATCCGACAATTATGTACATGTTTTTATTACAGTTCATATTTTTGAGTTTAAAAACCTTGAAAATACATGCAAGACTTAAGTAATTTTTGTTATATAATATAATGGACTATCTGTTTTGTTAGCAAAACAAACTAGTATACGTATACCGCCGTAAATGCCGCCAGAACTCTAATGACTTTTAAAGAAAGAATAATTGGTCGTATACGACGAAAAAAAATACAGTGGATAAGCTTTCAAACGATGTATAGTTTATTCGAAAAGTTGGCACCGGCACTCTTACAGAGTTAATAAACACAGGCACGTTTTTTATCAGTCATGTGTAAATAATAAACAAGGGCTTAGATGCTTCACCCCCAGTCTTCAGCATAATTACTTGGTCAATACTTTCATAGAAGAAATGCTCCGTAGTAGACGCCCTATTAAACCTTTACAGAGACCAAATAATGACTACGTTGAATTGGTGACACGATCTTGTTAGCTTCTAGGGAACTTCTAGTGTACGTCTTGGTTAAGGTTGTCTCCTATAATAAAAATTTTCTCGTTCAAATACTTGAAAAATTTTGCAATAACTTTCTTTAGCTGTAATGATTTCATTCTTCTTGTTCTTCTTAATTTTTTCGTTCCTTCGGTTCATATGGCTTCATGGTTGGTTCTCAGTGGTGCTGCATTATTCTTGGAAGACTTTGTTTTAGCTACCAAAATGCTGACATACATATAGAATGCGGAGAGTTGGCACAAAAACAATCAATGTCACCAGGATCTTGAACACAATATACGAAAGAGCTATCCTGAATTCCTTGCTACTTTACATAATGTAATGATAGTAATGCGATTACGATATTTGGATCACTTCATAATATAAATGGTGTTCATTGAAGGACTACCAAACATGTACTGATGTATTATATGACAATATATTATAAAGTATACATAGTACAGCTATAAACAATACATTTAGGCTGTTTTATGCATTATATATTTATAGATGTAAAAACAAAAGAGTCTGTACTTTCTATTTTGTTTTTAAAGACACGAAATGAATGAATTAGGATTGCTTTAACTAGAACTAGAACACAGAACATATAACAGAATCCGTCCTAATTCCAAACCTATTCGAAACAAATTGTTTTTCTTAATAGTTACTTATTTACTTAAGTGTTCCTAAGCATTTCAAACTTTACAAGTGTAATGTCGTGAGAAGTCGAGTTAGGTTCTTGGTATGATTTATCTTCTTTTTTCCTTTCCTTCCTGTTTTGAAATTTATGTCTTACTTCACCCTAGTCAATGTCTCTCTCATTAGTGCAATTGATCAAATACTCTACTACTATTCCCCTACAAATATTCTTTTTACTATTTTCATATGACAGTTGCATACAACTTCGCTTCAATGAAGTCATGAAATATACTGACTAATATTATGTTAATATGTTTATTAGAATGGTTAAATTGAATCTAATTTTTCTGTAGAAAAATACCTGAATTAGTAGATTTGGTTTTACAAGATAATTTAATTACTATCTGCCATGTTGTAAATCGGTTTCTGGGGATTACTTTCTACAGCTGAATTTATGTCAAAGTTACTGTCGATACTGATATTGACTGAGTATATAAAAATGTATCTAAAACGATAGCATTTGCGTGTACTCACTGAACCTTGATGATTATTCAAATAATTCATAGCATTATTGATTTATACCTTCAATTTTATATTATCAATTTTTTAAGGTTATACAGAGTGAATAAGTCACGACGGAATTGACTTTCTAATAATTTTTTAGATTGATAATACTTTAATATTTTGTTCAGCATTTGAGTCGACATTAAGAGAATTTATCATAAAAAAATTGATAACCGCACAGCGAACCAAAGTCATCAATTTGTTTTGAAAATCATCAAACAATCATCAACGCTCAACGGACATATAGCCGACAATGTGAAAATCTCTTTCGGAATCGGCAATTCGTCATTTAGCGGAATGTTTTAGCCAGTAGGGGGGCAGTAAGTGAACTTCCACATGTTGCCCGATCTTGTTCTGTTAGGACAGGAGCAAACGTTCAACGACTTCATGTAGAAAAAAGCGAACAACATCGACTGGCGGACGTTCACGCCAATGGGGCTCAAAACGCATATTATTACAACGCATCTTTCTTGGTTCGTACCTTTGCCGTATAAAACCCAATTGGTACAGCCACGGACGCCAGTTGACAATAGGATGAGAGTAACATATCCAGTCGGATTTGAACATGTAACCAGTGAAGAAAACGAATCCATTCATCATTTGATATGTGCTATAGGCTGTGCTATAAGCTCACTTTCATCTTAAAGAATTTCTTAATAAGTAAAACTGCAAAGTTTGTTCTACTCAGGATCCAATTCAATGTAATTTTTCAGCACGAATTTCATCTCAAAAAGGTGACAGTCTCGTATGATGTAACTTCACAAAAAATTATTGCATCAATTTTCTTTGAAAATGCTAATGGTCACTTTGTAGTGACAGTGTAACCGGACAACGATATCGAGAAATTCTGGTACGCGCTTATATGGAAAATAGATTCGAAATGTGGTTTCAACGAGATAAACTGTCACACTGCTGATCATTTTAAGGGAACGAATAATTTTGTGGAGATGTGCAATTAATTGACCTCCCAGGTCTCCGAACTTGATGGCGCCCGACTTCTTTCTATGGGGTTATCTGGAAAAGATGATGTGCGTAAACAAGTCGTAGGCCATCACGCAACTGGATTAAAACATCCGAACAGAAATAAAAATCTACAACATACGGCTCTGACAGGGTTCATGGAACACGCCTTAGAAAGATCTTGATTTTGCCAGGTCAGTAATGGATGTCATTTAAAAAATATAATATTCCGTGTGTAATAATAACTTATCTTCCATTATTTATCTTTATTGTGTAAAAGACTGAATAAAATTGATCAAGAAATAAAAAAGTTATTTTCGTTACGATTAATATCGATTGTGACTTATGGGCCACCTTGTATGAATAAAAGATAATTATTAGTATAACTATTCAAAGAGCAAAATATTAGATTTTTTTTAAGGGAATAAATAACTCTACGAATAGTAGAGGGCTTGATAACCCTCACTTTAGAAGTCGCACTATCTGTTCTCACTTGACCAGTCATAGTTTATAAAGACTTTTAATGGCCGTTATTGGTTCTTCATTCACACTAAAATTGAAATAAATAATAAAATAATATAAAAAAAGTTAAATAATGTTTGTAATATGATAGATAATCTAATAATGTGTAAAATTCTGATTTTACCCGCTTTTTACATCGTATATATAATACAAAAATTTTTACGGGTTCGAATGTTTGTATTAGATTCGAATCCGCGATTTCATGCTATCCGGACATGTGTCTTCACCCTTAGATCACCCGGAGAATGACTAATTCGAGTTTTCTAAATAAATTGCATTATGAAAACATAATAGTAAGGTTCTAATTCCATGTGATTATGCGCTTTTAGAATGCGAAATTGAAAAATTCTAATTGTATAAACACTTAAATTATAGCAAAATCAAAAGAAAAGTTAAATAATGTTTGTAATATGATAGATATTCTAATAATGCGTCAAATTCTGATTTTCTCCGCTTTTTACATAGTATGCATAATACAAAAATTTTTACGGGTTCGAATGCTTATATTAGATTCGAACCCGCGATTTCGTGCTATCCGGACATGTGCCTTCACCCTTACACCACCCGGAAAATGATTAATTCGACTTACCTAAATAAATTGCATTGCGAAAACAGATATTAAATGAAACACACGCTAGGATTCTAATTCCATATGATTATGAGTCTTTACAATACGAAATTGAAAAATTCTAATTATAACCGCTTTTCAAATCATATATAAAGGGCTTTCCAATAAAGACTTGACAACTTTTATTCAAAATAAAATGCAGACCATTTGAGATATTTCAAAAACTTTATTATCGGGTTGAAGTACAATCAAAACATTTATGAATGGAACTCGAGTTCGTTCATATGGCCACCGCGGGCACGGTTGCAGCGGTCGATTCGTTGGACCCAATTTTCGAAGACTCGGCCACACAATTCGGCTGAAACGTCTGCTATTTCGCGTTCAATGTTGGCTCTGAGTTCTTCCAACGTTGTTGGCTTGTTGGTATAGACCAATGACTTGACGTAGCCCCAAAGAAAAAAGTTTAGAGGCGTTAAACAGCACGAACGAGGCGGCCAATCGACTGGTCCATTTCTTGAGATAACACGCTCATCAAACTTACTCTTCAATAAATCGATTGTAACGTGTGCTGTGTGGCTTATGGCACCGTCCTGCTGAAACCACATGTTGTCCAAGTCCATATCTTCCAATTCGGGCCAAAAATAATCGGTAATCATGGCGCGATAACGATTACCATTTACAGTAACGTGACGATCATTATCGTCGACGAAAAAATATGGCCCTATGACGCCGCCGGCATACAAACCGCACCAAACAGTTATTTTTTGTGGATGAAGTGGCGTTTCTTGAAGCACATGTGGATTTTCATCCGACCAATAACGCATATTTTGCTTATTGACGAACCCATTGAGCCAAAAATGTGCTTCGTCACTGAAAATGATTTTGCGATGAAATTGATCATCTTGGCGCATCTTTTCCAGAGTCCAATCGGAGAACGTACGTCGCTTCATATGGTCCATCGGCTTCAATTCTTGAGTCAGCTTGATCTTGTATGGATGTAAACCAAGATCCTTACGCAAAATTCGCCATAAAGTAGTCTGGGCGATGCCCAACTCTTGAGAACGCCGTGGAATTGACTGATTTGGATCATTTGCTACGGACGTTTCATCGGCAGCGATATTTTCGACACTTCGACCAACCCGTTGTCTCACTGGCACGGCAACATCACACAACGAATATGTAGACTCAAATTTTTGCACTAAACTTGTTACTGCCTGTCTACTAGGGCGAGAATTACGACCGAAAATCGGAGTTAACGCTCTTATGTTAAAGTAGCGGTCACCTACTCCGAATTTCTGTAGTAAATTTTTATAATTCGCAGACGTTGTTCGTTCGTGTGCTTTACCATGATGAAAATGTTAAGTTTACTGAATAAATTGACAGTGACAGTTCGATGATTAGTGAAAGGGTGCGTTCACAAATTGAATTAAAAGTTGTCAAGTCCCTATTGGAAAACCCTTTATAATGCAGAAATTTGGTTTCATCTGGGTTGGTTTGGTTTACTTTTTCATAATGCAATTTATGGCACACAAAAATCGAATTCGCCATTCTCCGAAGTCTAAAGGCGAAGACACATTCCCGGTTAACATGAGATCTCGGGGATTTCCGGGCTTGAGCTAAATTTCTGCATTATATATACGATATAAAAAGCGGTTAAATTAAGAATTTTCTAGCTGCGCATAATTATGTGTCGTTTAGGGGCACGGTATTCTATCAAAAACAGAAATGGGAATGTATTTATAAAGCATATTTATTTATTTTAACAATACAAGAAGTATTGAACAGCGTTCTATTACACTATGATATGCATATACATATAATTAATTATTAGAGAGATCGAGTACAAATCAACACATAATATATTGAATAAAACACACACGGAACTTATTATATCCTTTTAAAAATGTATAACATAATCGGATACTCAGAAATTATCTCGGGAAGAAATCCAATTATTAATTCGTAGAAAAGAGTTTTAACACATTGCCACCGCAACAATGTCGCGGCAAATCAAAAAAAAGAAAGAGACAAAAAGATCAACAACAAACTTGAAAAATCTCGGATTCAAAGAGACGTCGGCATCTCTTCCGAAAGGGGGATAAAGTTAGTGCGAGTCATAGTCGGGATTTTCCCCCTCCTCGGTACGCTCCTATACACTACAAATATAACAAGTAACGTGCCTAACAAATATCACTATTCATTCGGTGGCTTATTATATTTACCTATGTCGGTTTGTTATTGCCTCATGGTCTGTAATGACCAGCTACTGAGTTTACTTCAACTTATACTATTTAAACAGGGACGGCTTCTGGAAATGTTCTTCATGAAAGATTATTTCAAAAAAAGTTCTACTAGTACTACTAGTCACAATGTAGTAAAAATTGCATTCGTTATTTTTTTCTCTATAATTTATAATGAAAAATATAGACAATACAGTAAAGATTAAGTTAAAAATTGTGAGCAAAAGAAGTAATTACTTACACCTTTGAGATGGTCACTATATTTATACATATATGTATGTAGGAGTGCAAATCGAAGAAAATGGGCTTAAAGATCAGAAACTGTAAATGGAAATCAAAAATATGCGATCTTGAGACCATTGTTGAAAACAAAATTAGTGTCTAGAAACACTAAAATAAGGATATATGTCTTACATTCGTAAGGTATGAATATAAGACATGATTATGATGTATGCGAAAGAAAGACACTGAGATAAGAACAGCAAAAGATTGGAAAAGAAAGACAAACGAAGAAAGAGAAGTTTTATGTAAAGAATATAGACAGTGAATCATAGATTTAGGTAGTTAAGACATATAAAATGATTACAGGTGGAGAGAATATCAAAGATTGGTCTGTATAGAAACACAAAAATAAAAGGAAGATCACAGAAAAGTTAGCTGTAGCAAATACAAGAGAATTCAAAAATTATGGGAGTAGGAAACAGATCGATTGTGCACCAAATAGGGAAGAATAGAAGGAAGTTGTAAGTAAATACCTACGAAATTTTATGCAATAATTATATAATAATAACGTGATAAACTTTTGTCTTGCGCTCTAGATCTGCAGGACCTGTACAGAACATTAATAATAATTTTCTCTCTCTCTCTATTCTCGTTGTGTGGTTATTTTGCTTAAGAAAGATGATTTGATTTGAAATTAATGACTTAGACATTAAATTTTTATTACTTTTCAACATATTCTCCATACATTTTAATTCATTTACACCGACGAAGCTTAAACTACAGTTAATCCAATTTTTCACAAACTTGACTATTATAGGTCGTGATGTGATGAAGAAACAGAACTCTTTTCCAAAAAGCTTTTTTATCAATTTATCAATCTTTGTTGGTGTATTATGAGACGTTAAAAGTTTGGCTCTTTGCAAGATAGAAAATTATCCTTTTTGATTCTCAAAAATTCGTCGCCATTTCTATACTCACCAATCTAAATACTTTGGCTTTCTTTGTGTGAGGCCTATCATGAACTGTTGTACACTGTCGATGTTGCCGTTTGGATTCAAGAACATGGTAGTAAAGCTGGGTTTCTTCAATTCTAACGAATGTTGGAAAAAGAAGCTTAAACTATCGCTAGATGTTCACAATCTTTCACATTTTAATTGAAATTCAAGATTTCTAGTATTTACTTTGCTTACAGCACGAAGATAATTCATCGATCTTTCGAAACAGTATTTTAAATTTTATAGATTATTCCCAAAGTTCTGATCGCACATCTTCGATGCTCATATAAATATGTTTAAGTTGAGCATTTCAACAGCAAATTGTTGCTTTCGAAAGATCACGATCGTCGAAAGTTTGCTACGCATCTATCAAAATTTCAGATGTTTTTAACTCTAATAAATATGGATTGCACCACAAGTTGCAAGTTAAGGCATTTTAGTATTCTTCATTTCGACAGTCTAGAGCGCTTTACTTTCAAAGTTAAAGATCAGAAAGTAATCAAAACTCAGAATTAAAATATAGTGCCAGGTTTTTCTGAAGAATGGTGTTGAGTCTCATTCACCACCAAGTTGTTCTCATGTAATTTATATAAGCTAGAGGAGTCTATCAGAAACTCTGAGCATTAGTTTAATGAAATATCTATACCACTCTTGCATTGCAAAAATATTTTATCAAAGTCAGTATTCAATTATAGTAGCTTTTAAAATGTAAATACAGAAGAATATGGACGATAAAATAACTGGGGTTTCTAACAATGTTTATTAAATAAAAAACAAGTTCAGTAAGAGAAAGATTACGGATTAGTTGACAACGAGCAAACTTGACGGAGATGAGTGATAAATGGCGATTTGATAGAATCGAAAGTTAAAAACTGAAAACGAGTGATTAAAAAACATGAAGAAGCTTAGAATAAAACCACATGCTAACATGATTTGTAGTGTTTATATTGGTTCCCAACTATAATATATTGCTTGAAATTTAATCATTGTTGCAAGACAAGGTACTGAGCTTTTTTGATAATATACTATTAAGAAGGTTTAAATGGTGCGATGAATATATTAGATGATGCAACTCCATCATATAAAGTAATTAATATTTGTCTCGGGATTTTAAATTGCAAGAGCATTTTTTGAGATGTATCAGATACACAAGCACTCAAAATATTTACAGTCCAAGAAAATGATACAGTAGGCGCGCTTAATAAGTGCATTTTGAATTAAGTGTATACTTGTAATCAGGTCCAATTAAACGCATGTGCTGTTGTATGTTGGAATTCTGTTCGACTCTCACCTAAGCTTTCCTTAATCATATATGCGATCTAACCACATCCAGAGGTCCGAGGTTCTTCATTCGGTCATGTAAAGGCTTTGGTAGCTTGCATATAGTCTACTCATTAGATAAAGCTTCGAAATCCTTTATTTAGGGAAGAATTCAGTGGAACTTTCTTTTTATACATGATTCAGAACTTGATTGATTTTTGCGGGCTTTATTTGGTCATGCAAAGCCTTTGGTGACATGCACACGATGAAGATAGTCTAACGCTTTCTTATTGCTTTTATTTAAAATCAAACAAATATTGTATTGCACATTTTATAAAACATCATTTTTATATTTGAAGCAACTGCACTTATTTACTATTAATTTTTGTTGTATGTTATATAATTCGTTTCTATTGGGCATTAAAGTTTATTTGCAAACTTTACATTATGGATTGAATCTTACTAAACAGAACAGACAAATCATTGCTAGGCCAAATTTTACATTACAGCAAATTTAAGCAGAGGCTTTTGAAAAAATTTGCGATGGTGAATGAAAGTCAAGTCCATCACTTTGCAGAGTTAAAAAACAATATGGAATAAAGACAAACAAAGCTCACTATCTCAATGAAAACTTAAATTACTTGATAAAATCATGGCGGCCTTTTCTTGGTATTTTTGGTATTTTGAAGTTATTTCTGTTGATTATCATTACAGGTCAATGCTATACGGATCTAAAATTAAGAAAACAAAATTCCAGAAGTAAAGAATATAAAAATTAGCAAAAATTGGAAAGAAGCGTTTTGTTCACCAGTTAACATTTTAATTTGGGTTTTATGTAGCATGTCGTTGCAACTATGTATGAGTATCTAGCAGGGAAAGACATCGAAACCGTTTTCATCGATAGACGAAATGTATTAACCTTTTGTGAAATCATTTATATAAAACTGTTTTAAACGTTCCAATTACTTTCGTCTTTTAGGAATAATAATCCGTGTAGTCCGCACATATAATGAATACCAAAAATTTTATGCTTTAATTTAAATTATTTTCGGTAACATTACAAAATTAAATCTAAAATATAGCTTTTATTTTTAAAAAGACTATTAAATAATTTCGTGAAGACGGTCCTGTTCAAGAGATCGTCTTTATGTAAGTTTATATTTCCTTTATCTTTGAGTATATATTTATCTCTATCTATTCTCCACAGGCAGTTGAATATTACTTCTATTTTCCTTATTTTATTTCTTGTATATGCAGACATTTAATTTCATAGTCTAATATCAGCATAAAAATAAATGTAGATACACATGAATATGATGCTGATTGCCAGTAATGTTTCTTGAGGTATAACAATTTTGTAAAAGAAAGATGGTAAGTCTCCGACCTTATGGGTACTATGAGTTGCCCGAATGGAAGAGAGCAGTTTACAAAGACCGGCAGCAATTCTTCCCATCGTAAATCATTTGACTTGTTGAATGCCTATTGAGAAATTCGTTTTGCTCATTAAGAACGTGCATTTTGATTAATTGTTTCGAGATATTGTTGCTACACATGTTTCTTAAATGCCGTTCTTTATATTATTAGCGATTTTACATAGAGATGCATAATACATACATTTTATAATATTCTGAGTATTATTTCATATTCCTAAGTATCAAATTAAACGTGAAATTAAGTAAATATACATCTTTAAATTGTTTAAAAAGATAAATAAGAATTAAGAGATTCAGAAAACTAATGTTACTATTAGGAAATAATCTAACCAGGACAAAAGACTAGAATTTTTGGTAAAAATAAATTAATTCTTTAAGGTATGGTAGAATGAAAGCTTGTCACTTTTTTGATACGTAAATATATTGGGATATGATGGAATATTTTTCATACTACCTCAAAATAAAAAAATTAGTACTTGGGAAAAATATATTTTTTGACAATTATTATTCACGTATCAACATGGCATAAGGGTATTGTTTTAAGTCCCACTCTATAAATAAAAACCCAAATTCCTTTTTACTTATATTTGTATTTGTTTTGCAATTTTATTTTCTTATTAGATAAAATAAATCTGTTAAATTATATAAAAATGAAATTTCTGCTCAAAGATTTTCTATTTTTTAAAATTTTGTGCATCAAAGAGTAGACCAAAGGGCGTTTCAAATTTTGCGGTTTTTTTTAAGAATAAATAAAACACCTAATTCGCATTCATTTTCAAAAACTCTTTATTAGTAATTGAAGTATCAGTTATGACATTTATATCAGGTTGTAACATATATTCTGTCCGATTCTCGCAGCAACTCGCATATATACGCATTACGACGAAACGTTGCGAAATCTCTGCAATATGAGTCATATTGGTTTATTCGCAATAAGTTAGTCAGTACTTCTGCAACTTTTGAAGAGTGTACATATTGTTCTCAATTTCTTTTTCGTCCATTAAAGATGGAAGTGACAAAAGAACATATTCGACATGTTATGCTTTACGAATACAAAAAAGGAAATAACGCGAGTGAGTCGGCTAGAAACATTCAAGGTGTCTATGGCAATGATGTTGTTAGTGAACGGATGTGTCGGAGATGGTTTGAAAAGTTTCGAAACGGTGACTTAAGTTTGAAGGATGACGAGCGTACCGGGCGGCCTTCTGGATTTGATAGGGAGGTCCTTCGAACTCGGGTTGAAAATAATCCATTTACAACAGTGCGAGAACTTGCACAAGAATTTGACGTAAGTCATATGACTATACATCGTCATTTGCAATCATTGGGAAAAGTGGTAAAGTTAGGAAAATGGGTACCGCATGAACTATCGCCAGCACAACTCCAACATCGTATTGATGTGTGCATTTCAATGCACTCTCGTCATCTCCGTGCTCCGTTTTTAAATCAAATTGTTACCGGAGATGAAAAGTGGGTGCAATACAAAAATATTAAGCGTCATCATCAATGGCTTAGTCCTGGTGAGAATGCGGTGCAAACGCCTAAAGCTGGACTGCATCCAATGAAAACATTGCTCTGTGTTTGGTGGGATATTAAAGGTGTAATTCATTTTGAGATGCTGGGAATGAACGAAACCATCACTGCCGCACTTTACTGTCAGCAACTCGACCGTTTAATGGAAGCCCTGCGAGAAAAAAACGCCCAGCACTGGTCAATCGACGCGGTGTTCTGTTCCATCAAGATAATGCCCGCCCACATACGGCTCGCATCACTTCTCAGAAATTGGAAGAACTTGGCTGGGAAAAAATTTCACATCCACCGTACTCCCCAGACCTTGCTCCTACGGATTACCACTTATTTCGAAGCTTACAAAACCACCTTGATGGAAAAAGCTTCAATTCCCAAGAAGATGTTCAAACCGCAGTAACTTTATTTTTTGATTCAAAATCCGAAGAATTTTTCCGTAGAGGAATTCATATGTTACCTGAAAGATGGCTAGCGGTAATAAATAATGAGGGAAAATACATTGACGATTGATAAATAAAAAGTTTGTACAAAAATTTAATAAACAAGTTTTACAAATTTTCGGACAGGATTTATGTTACAACCTGATATGTGAAAAATAATATCTGCCAAATGGCCTCCTCTTGCAGCTCCACAGACGTCCACTCTTTTGTTAAAATTTTCAATGACATTTTGACATAATTGAGGCTCTATCTTACCAATGACACGAATAGTTTCATCTTTCAAAGCAGAAATTGATTGTGGATTGTTTTCATAAACCCGGCTTTTCACATAATCCTAAAGAAAATAGTCTAACGGTATCAAATCACATAATCTTGGTGGCCAATTAACATCACCGTTTCTTGAGATTATACGTTCAGGAAAGTTTTCTCTCAATAAATCACTTGATTCGTGTGTAAAGTGAGGTGTAGCGCCATCCTGTTGAAACGACATTATCTTCTAGATCAATATTCATTAATTCAGGCCACAAAAATCCGGTTAACATCCGACGATATCGATCACCATTGAGAGTTATAGCTTCATCAGCAGCATTTTCAAGGAAGTAAGGTCCAATTACATTACCTGACCATAATGCACACCAAACAGTAACTCGTTTAGGATGCATAGGTTTCTCAGGAATAATTCGTGGATTTTCCTCACCCCAAATATGGCAATTTTGTTTATTAACATAGCCACCATGTTCAAAATGTGCCTCATTGGAAAACATTATTTTTTGAGAAAAATCAGCTGGTTGTTCATTGACGAAATTGACAAATGGACGATGTTCTAAATGATCTAATGACTTCAGTTCCTGTGTTATTTGAACCTTATTTGCCTTCAGAGCTATATCCTTGTGTAAAATACGCCATGTTGTTGATTCATTAAGTCCAAGTTGTTGTGAACGTTGTCTAATGGACATTTCAGGATCTTCAGCAACACTTTCAAGAACCAAACCAATATTTTCTTGTGAAAGACCACTACGACTGTATTTTTCACTTTCTTGATCTTCTACGGAACCGGTCTCTTGAAATTTTTTAATAATTCGACCATTAATGCTTTCAGATAGACGATTACGTAAACCATAAAAATCACGTAATTTTCTAAAACCTCTTTTCACAGAACGCTGATTTTCATAAAATAATTCAACAATTTGAACGCGTTGTTGTACCGCGTACGAAGCCATTTTTATAAATATCATACATCACACTTTTTAGATGCCCACATACCCAGACAAATTTAGTGCCGTCTATATTTTATTTATTCTTAAAAAAAAAACGCGCAATTTGAAACAGCCTTTACATTTAAAACTATGTAATTCGTGTATTACTATGGTTTCCGCATTATCCTACGTTTTTTGTCCTGAGCATAACATGACCATATGATAATTAATTTTCCTTGTAAATACTTCTGTATGAACTTGGAAGACATAATTTTAATATGACACAATATAAAAACACTTAGTTATGCCTAACTCTTTTATTATAAGTAGAATAATGTATTACAGTGAGATTCAAATAGGAAATTGACATAGAGATAGGTATCCTGGTGTTATGAAGAAAAGATTTCGAAGAAATCGTTAGAATTTGTTATTGAAATTCTTCTTATTTGTTAAGGAACCATACCTCTTACACAACTTGTTCAGTGTCGACTTGTTTAATTGTTAACTTTGGGGATTTAGTCTCTGTGACAATTGTATTATCTAATCGGCTTACAATTCCTTGCTTTATTTCAATTTTTCAAAGTGCTAGAGATTATTGTAGGTAGCAATATGCAATGCGTATTTGAAAAGATAACCTTTTCCGTAATTTTTTTTTTTTATTAAACAACTTATGGGGGAATTTAATTATTTGCAATTGAATCAAAAAATTGGGCTACGAGCAATATATATTAAACGAAAAAGTATGTTTATAAGACCCTACTTGTTTTAATATCACAGTTATCAATATTATAAAACTAGAATTGTTTGTTAATTAAAACTTTGCAGGAATGTAATAGTTAAATATTATTTCTTTACTTACTTTCTATATATATGTTTTCCTGTACTATAAGGACGGACCAGAGTTGGTGGAAGTTGAAGCATTACATAATTTTTCAGTCAATAAAATGCACATATTTGTTAATGCTTATATTGCGTCTACTTTTTCCCTAGTGTCATAAACAATTTTCTGGATTGTTATATATAACCCCTTGCTACATTAATTTTCGTATTCTGTATACGTGTTTCGACAACTAAGTTGTCATCATCAGCAGATAATTAAACGGTGTCGCACCTGGAAAACTACGGCGCAAAATACTCCGTACGCGATCCGTACCGTTGAGAACCAAAATGTACACTCTGTGTACTCTGAGTACTCTGATCCATCCTCGTATTATTACTGTTATTTAACCATACAAATCGTAACTCTATACCACCACTCTCATCGTTTTTCTATCTTCCTCCAATTCTTATGTTCTAAACAATATATTTTAACTTTATAAATCCAATAAAGTTTTGAATTTTACAATGGATGACCTTAAACAGTACCAATGCAGCAATATCGGCAGCAACAGTAGTTTTCCTTTCAAGGGCTCATAGCTTTATGCTGTCAAATAAATTGATCAGGCGGGTTACTATTTTCCTTGTTCTTGGAAAAGAACATATGAGACGCTCTAAATCTACGAGGTAAGTATTGGAAAAACAAGCTTGGAAGACAACATTGAACTAAATTCCTTTGCACAGATAAACCTGTAAAGGTCAATACTGCACCGGGAGCTGAACTCATGTCCGACGCGAATGCTTGATTAGCTAGACGATTTGAAATTTCGAAAGTTAAAGTGCAAGAGCTGAATAAACTGGCCCAAGAGTGTTAAAACGCCGATAATAGAGGCATATGAGAAGAAGCTAAAAGACTCTAGAGAGACGAGGCAATAGACGCATGGGAATAGGCTATTTCAAGAAATCTTAATAACAGCGTTGTAAATGTGTTTTATAAAAATATTCTTTATTTTGATTGATAATTAAAATTTTGCAATTCTCGAAATATAAACAATTTGAGTAATGGTTTACTGATATTGATAATTGTTCTTTGTCGTTTACAATGAGTACCCATTTTTAAATTGAATTGGAGAATTAATTTGAATGAGTACTTGTTTACTAACACTGAATTTTCTTTGAAAATTAGTCGAAATTTAAAACATTAGTATTCGTTGCAAAGTATAGCTATAATTGAACTCGTACTGTTTCTTATTTTGCACATCTAAAACCCGATTTCGTTTCTCTTTTTCTTATTTCCATAATATGCAATTGAAGCGTAAATCCTCTTTATATGCCGCCGCACGAAAGACGTACATTATACATACTTAAAATCAACATTGTTAATGTCGGTTTCATCTAATATTATGCATATTACATATCTTCTGAGTTGTTCGAAAGAGACGCTGTCAAAATGAGACGAAGTGTGACGCAAGTATCACTGCAGCAGCAAGCAACTCATGAATAAATTCCGAGTCGTTAGCGGTCCGGCAGAAACGGTAGCAAATGGCAGCAGTCCAACTTTTGTACTATTTGGTATAACAATCATATGCGTGAATGGTTACCGCTATCACTAGTTCTCTTTCGGAGACCCATGGTTACTCCGCGGGGCGTCCAGTTTTTGTATACCAGGTATGTATATATACATGTAACGCCAAGTCTTTCTTCTTTCTCTAACGCTACAACGTCCTAAGTATACGTATAATCTTTGCTATCGTTTTAAAGTGGAGCCGTGGGAGGTCCTGTTTTAATTATCCTACCGTGATTTCCGACAAAAACCGCTTACTGTCTAATTGTTATTCCTAGGTATACGATACTTTTAAGATTCTTTTTGTGGCTTATTGTCAGAAGGTGGTGTACTTAAAAATATAAATAGATTCCTTTTAAGCGAATGATTGCTACTGGAGGAATTATGTATTGTTGGAAATTGTTTAATTTAAATTCATTTTCAACATTTATTTGCTTAAATAGGTGATTCTATTAATTAAATTTAATTACGTATTACTTCAAGAAACAAAAATATGAGAATAATTCATAAATGTAAATAATATACAGTCCTCACAATGTATCGAGATATTGAAAGCATGGCTTGCATAAGAAACACATACTTATGATTAGAGCGGTCATACATGTCAGCACGCCAGGTTTGTAATAAGTCACCGCTGACGCATGACCGCCAACGTATTAGTTCCTTTTGTCCTTTAGCGTAAGGTAATTGTTTCTCTTGTCACCGTGTTTTTTTGCACTTCGTAAGTAATGGGTCTTCCAATATGGACTTCCGAACTTTGACAGCGGAAATATTGTTGAAATTACATCTGTCGAATTGACTGTCATTTATTCAGTCTGTTTTGCCAAATTACCATGGACGGGTATAGTGTTCAACAACACGTTCAAATGATAAAATTGTTTTATCAAAATGGTGTTCGCTTCGCCCATTTTATGATCGCCATAATCGCCCTACCGAGAGGACTATTCGTAGTATGGTGGATAAACTTGAGTCCACTGTTTCAGTAAATAATGAACGAACACCCGTATGGTGACGAAATGCAAGATATGCCGAAAACATTGCCGCTCTCCGTGACAGTGTGTAGGAGAATCCGAGGCAATCGATTTCGCGTCGCTCACAAGAACTCAGCTTTTCGCAGACCGCAACTTTTCGCAGACCGCGAATTTTGCGTCGTGACTTAGGGCTGCGTCCGTATGAAATTCAACTCACCTAGGAGTCGAAGGTAAACGACCATCGACAACGACGTGTGTTCGCTCAATGGGCTCTGGAGCAGTTGCGAACCTAAAAAATCATCTTCAGCGATGAGGTCCATTTCTGGATGAATGGGTGTATCAACGATAACAATCCACATGATATTCAAGAGCATCCAATGCATCCCGAAAAAGGTACTGTTTGGTGTGGATTTTGGGCTGGCGGCGTCAATGGTCCATATTTTTTTGAGAACGACGTTGGTCAGGTCGTCACCATCAGCTGCGAGCACTATAGGTTGATGACTACCAATTTATTTTGGCCTGAATTGGATGATATGGCCACCAACGACATGTGGTTTCAACAGGACGGCGCTACGTGCCACACAGCTCATGCTACATTTGACATTCTGCACGAGCGATTTAAGGGCATGGTCGTCTCATTTGGAGGTGGTGTGAACTGGCTACCGAGATCGTGCGATTTGACCCCGTTAGACTCTTCTTATCGAGTTTTCTTAAGTCGCAGGTTTATGCGACTACGCCACAAACCATAGCGGCCCTCAAAGTTAACATAACCCATGCCATCGGTCAAATTCAGCCTGATCTATGCGCCAGAGTCATGGAAAATTGGATATTTCGGATGCGCGCCACCCAGCGAAGCCGCAGCGGATATTTGCACGATGTCATATTTCATACATAATGGCATCGATAGGCTTTGAAACGAATAAAAAATTTCGATGGTATCTCACACACACTTTGTTTTATTTAAATTTGAAAATAGGAAGCGCTTAATGAAAGATCCGTTATATAATTGTGTCGAACATATAGAAGAGTAAAAACCGACTAATTTATGTTATAATGGTTCTTAAATTATAAGCAAATTTTGAGATAAACCGTTAATTGCTGGAACAAAAGCGATTGTAGAATGCATGTAAATAGTATAAAACGCACAAATAAACAAAGTGGTATACCAACGAGATACCAATTTATATTCGATTTACTATACATCCTTCTTGCTTGTGGTTTGCCACTTCGCCTACTAGATAGAATCGTTTCGAAACTTCTAGAATAAGTAAAGTTCCAACTGGCTGAAGTAAAAGATAAACAGCTGTAATAATGTGTTGACGAAACAACAGATCGACGGGAATCCATTGTACCATGTTATAGTACGTACGACATTTCCGATATTATTAACTAACAGAAGATTAGAAAATTGTTCTGGTGAAGCAATTACGAAGGTTGCTAGATCCATTGCAAAAGCTTCAGCTTTTAGTTAATCAGTGTTAACGAGCGATGGTGTCGCGACAATGCGTTCAAAGACTTTTACTTGTGACGTGTAAAATTCATGACATACATCTTGTGGCACAAACTATTCAAGAATGTTTTCTGGAGTCTAGAGGTAGTTACATTAATAATAAATACTAAAAAAAATGTTCAAAATTAAATCTCAAGAATTTCACAGACATTGTGTTTAATTAATTTTTTTATTGTCCACTAGATCGTTAGGCTTAAATCATTTTAAGCAATGTACTTAACCTTTATTTTCTATTAAGGCTCTTGCTAATAAAATCGGATGAGGATTTAACTTTGCACTATAGACTTCACTTCTTTTTGGATTTATTCTTTCATTGAATGTATCTTTAGTTAATTTTCAAGTATTTAAATTTGGCACTTATCACGGTACATTTGCGATGGTTCTAAAGACTTTACTTTGATGCCGTTGGAGTATCTCTGTATTCGAAATACTCGCCATTCTTCGCAGTTGAATATGGTAGGTCCTGATAAGTGTGATAATCACTTTATACTCGTATAATAGTATTTTATTGTTAATACTTAAACGTAAATGGCTAAATTTAATCCAAAGTCCTTGGTAAAAATATATTCTAGTCTTTCCTTATTAAAAATTCGAAAACGAAGACAAATGTGACGAAGTTGGTACAAGTGACTTTTACACTTGTATTGATTTCGTTACATTAGTCTTCATTCTCCGTTTTTGCAGCCAAGTTCATATTTTGTTTAATTCTTTCTGTAGATTTTATGACGAAATATTTGGATTAGTATGTTTGGAGATGGTACGATGGTCTTGCTGCCTTGCTACCTTTGATATGATTGTTAACAGGCTTATTGAACGATAAGGTGTTAATTCGTAAGGATTTCGATTCTATAACTATTTCGACTATCTTCTCATAGCTTGGAGAGTAACCAAGCGTAAAAATCGTGTTGAATAATTGTTACCAGGCCTTATATGCTTTGTGTGGTAGTTCTTGCAAAATTTGTTCTTTTACGGAGATCGAAGCCCAGTGCCTTCTTTGGGTTGACTTCATTTTGCATCGCCTTTTATATTTAACCAATAGTGAATTCTTTTATAGAACGATCCAATTGCAATAATGCGTCTAAATATTCTTTTATTATCTGTTCGTTATCCTAGTCCCTCTCGGTGTTAGGTTTAAAGACAGTGGGTTTGAAAATGCCTCCGTCTTTCCTTCGTTATTTCTAACCTGTTTACCATTTATGTCTGGTGGCTACTTTTTCATATATCTGGTGGCTTTCCACGACGCGTAATTTATGTTCTCGGAAAGGCTCAATTCTTCTAGATAATTATTGATTGATTGGTTATCAATTTGCTCTAATAAACCATTACAAGAACAAATTCGTAACCTAGTTAGAGGAGATAGTATCAATTGCTGGATTGTTTCAGCCAAAAAAAGTAGTCAGAAGAACTCAACGCAAATGTGTGAAAATGTAATACCAATTTGAACGATATTTGATTTGAAACATTTCATGTATTTAAATAATTATGATCTTTTGTTTATCTAGATTAATTATATTTTTGTTAAATATTTTTTAAATAAAGTTATAAAAGCTAATATTTGTGCGATTATTTTCAATGCACTTCCCCATTTCCTGTATTCAAAAATAGAACATCGTTTTCTTTCCTTAAAAAAATATCAAACGAATTTAAAACGAATAAATATGAAATAAATGTAATATATTCATATATAATTATTTCAAATACTTATATAAGTTTCAGTGTTTATAAAACTTGGATATTGGAGGCACAGACAATTTGTTAAAACTTGGGGTTAAAATACATCCTCAGGTATGAAGTTTCTGTGCAGGCTGTGCAAAGTGTGGGGATCACCTTAAACATTTTTCGCGATTCGCGCGTTTCCCAATCATGTTATAAATATATTCTATCGCCTAGGTAAATTACCTGTAAAATAGTGGCACATAATTAAAATGGCACACGAGTCTTGGAATATGTTACCTGATCTACTTCACTCACTACTTATCTCGTAAAGTATATTACATACTTAACTCACTTATAGTTTTAATTAGACCGGTATACGGACGGATTGACACGCATTAATTAAAATTTCTCGATTAGCCAGCCAGTCATCTGACACGATGCTAATTAATTGTGATGCAGGCGTTTTCTTATCGCCGATACAACATCGCTTAAAATTCTTCTATACAACCAAGTCTCGCCCACAAACAATGTCTTTTGCAATTAATTCTTATGTGTGTATTTATTGCGAGATCATTTTTATTTCTACTGTTGTGTCGAGGTATAAATCAATAACAAAAGTCTCGTGATTACCATCACAAAAATGTGTGTTTATATAGTTATTGTTGAGTATCAAATTGTACCTGTTTAAATTGAATATGAATTTGAATTAACTAATATCATAATAATTAGCAATTAATTAGTATTAAGAATGCTTCTTTTTCTAACAGGTAATTATAGGTATAGAATGAAGCTTATTAAAAACGAATCGGCTGAATATATATTACCTGTGAATAAGTTTTGAAGGAATATTTGATGAGGATAGTTCAAATAAATTGCTTAATTGATGATGTGTTAGTAATAAAGTCATCATTTCCAAAGTTAATTACATAAGGCAACCACCTACAACTGTTAGATACATTATAATATGAGGTTAAATGTCTTATGAATCTATGCAATAAACTGTATGTTTTACAGTCAATAGTTAACTGAACTGATAAAAAGTTTTGCTTATAGAACATTCACTATTAATTTTCATCTGTATGTTAGTGCTAATAACAAGGTCAACAATGGTTTTGTTACAAGGTCAATGTTTGCTAAATCTTATATACTTCTGGAAGCTGATTCGGAAGATGAATTTTCTCGTTGGCCTCAGATTTTTTTGTATAGCTCTTCCTACTTTCTAGTAGTGATTCTACATATAATTCAATATGAGAAACATTTGTGGTATATTTATGGGTACCTGAAAATGATGGAATTGTTATTTGTTTTACAACTGAGGTATGCTAAATGTTGATGTTTTTCATATAACTGGGACAACAGAGATAGGAAGAATCACTATGTTCGAAAAGACTGTCCAAATCATTGATTGTAGGATAGAAGAACGTTGTGAATACAGTATTAGTAAAACCTGAAGAGAGTTACCTTCCGCCATTACACATTAAGCTAGGTTTAATAAGAAATTTCATTAAAGCAGGACTGGGACTTCACTTTATAAAGAAAGTTCTCTAATATAAGTGATAGTAAGATTAAAGGAAGTATATTTGCTGGATCGCAAATAAGAAAAATAATAAATGATACTGAATTTGAAGAGAGTTTGAATAGCTGTGAAAAGATTGGAAATAACTTTCTTGGATATCATATGAGCCTTTTAAAAATAATAAAACTCTTGCATGTAATATATCACTAAAGGTCCACTTAGATTTTCATTTGGATTTTTCCCTACCAATCTAGGAGCTGTGAATGATGAACATGGAGAACGCCTTCACCAGGAAATATCCACCATGGCAACACCTTACTAGGAAAAATAGAGCCCAAGAATACTGAGTAGTTGACTTTGAAAATAGTTTGAATGATTATGAGGTTGCTACGTTGGATTCATTTAAATAATTATAAACGACTACTTTAAAAATTATGTGGTATATAACTGCAAAGAACTTGTAACTGAGCTTCTTTAAAGCTAGAAAGCATTTGTATGTAATTTGGTACTAAAGATCCACTTATTAGATTTTCATCTAGATTTTTTCAAACAATTTCCTTAAAACTCGTAAGACATATATCTACAAAGAACTTATAACCAAGCTTCTTAAAAACTATAAAACACATAATCCACATATTAGATTCTCATGTTACTGATCTAGGAGCTGGAAGTAATGAATATGGAAAACGTTTTTATCAGGAAATATCCATCATGGAAACACGTTACCAAAGGAAATGTAATTTAAGAATGATGGCTGACCATTACTGCAATCACAAGACCGATGTATCCATAGCAAATTACACTAGAATATCCAAGAACTAGATTTTAGGTATATAGAGGTTGAAGATATAATATTGTTATTCTATTACCACAATGCTTTCTTCTTGTAACAAAAAGTTAGCAATTATAAAAAACTATGCCTGACAGAAACAAGACACTTACATATATGGAATCAGCGTCAAAAATTCTAGATTCAGCTATCGATACCTTTGTAATACAAAGCGAAATTTTGTTGTTCTTTGTAATATATTAAACAGTAAGGGTAAGTGAGGAATTTTTGCTATGCAGTTAGTCAACTATGCTAAATGACTGACAATCGTTTCGACGATTGTTTCTACAGACAGAATTAGAAAGACTTTTAAGGATTACAAGAGCTAATAATATGGTACTTTTCTTGCTATTCAAAATCTATTTTTATTGTCCTATCGGTAGAAGAATATTTCTGCATGATTACTAAGAGGATAGAATAATGAAAAGATGTAAAATTATTTATTAAAAATGTAGAAATTATTGAATTGCTGGAAAAGTCATGACGAATTTTTGCAACATATGGCGCTAGTTCATTTTCGCATATGCTAGAATCTATGTCTATATTTATGCTATGTCATATAACATCTGATAGTTCTATATATTTTGGGGAAAAACGGATTTGTTGAATGTTGAAAATTGTGCATTTTTGACTATATTTTACTCTTTTATTTCTGCAGAGGAAAAAACGCGGGCAAAATTGATAAAAAGTTGCGTAAAGTTGTTGGCAACGGTATTCTACAAAAGCGTTAACGCCAATGCTAGCGACGGTACACTGGTGATTATAATAATAAAATTAAATTGGGTAAACGCTACCATTTTTTCATATCATTCAATACGATTTTAACGTATCCTAAACTGGTACTAATTTGTTAATCCATTATATATATATACATAAATCAAATCTGTTAATTTGTAGTGTTTACAGGTGTCGATGTTTTTAGAAAACTTGTTTGGGATAAAGATTACCTTGAAATTCGCTTTATATAATATTTTAATTATTATAAGTATTTATGTAAATAAATTTATCGTAACCCATTTTTTCTTACCTATTCAGCGTAGTTTGATCTTCCTGTTTTCATATTATTGTAACTGCTGAATATTTAAAGAACATTCAACCTACGAAGGTATACAAACCTCTACCGAAAACTTAATAAATCGCGGAATATCAAGGTTCCTATGAATAGACGAAAATACCACAAAATTCTTTAAATTTCAAGAAAATAACTATCACTATTTTAGTAAATAAATTTATATTTTCAATAATATTACAAATACGTAAGGATGAACTTATTTGTTGCTTATTCCTAATAGTTGTTTGATGGGAGTATAATCTCCCAGCGATTTTCTTAGGTAGCAATTCTAATTAAATAAGTCAGTTTTAAACAATCTGTAACAAATTTAACGGTTTCATTTATGCTGTTATATACTTATGTATATGCTTGATAAATACTGAACCAGACAAATACTTTGACCTTTAAGAGTATCATAAAGTATTCCATATTAAACTCTACTTTAATCACTGCAGGTTGATATATAACCTCTTTCCACATTAATTTTCGTAGTCTGTATACGTATTTCGATAACTAAATTATCGTCATCAGCAAATTATATTCTAGTCTTAATCTAAGACAAAAGAAAAAAGAGAAAAAGGAAAGAAAGGAAAAGTACCTGCATGCGTTTATTGCACCCTCCGTTGTCTGTCGTTTAAGAGATCAAAGAGAGGTGAGTTATGGTTGGGGCCCAGGTCAGTGTTCAACACAAAGCCTTTATTCTTCAAAATGTACTTGCCTTCGTACGTATCTAATTCGCGATAATCACACACGTTCTTTATCAAATGCGAACAATCCGCGGTTACACTATAATTACTTTCCAACACATGTTTTGCTAAACAGGATTTTTCTGGCTGATTGAATTTTATGTACGCAATATGATCTTTACACCTGGTTTCTATCGATCGTTTTATGTGGCCGATGTTTACTGCAATCTAGACATTTAATTCCGTAAACATCCTATTTTTTGTTGGCCTCGACTTTGTATTTTGCATTTCCTAAAATGGAATTGAGTTAGTGGACCAAAATGTAACTTGAAAACCACGCTCTTTGAAAATACTATTTAAATTGTTCGTCAAACGGTGAAAAGGTAAACATACAAACTGCCTGTCCGGATTGCTTTGAGGTGATAGACATGTGGTATCCCAGATTGTTTTCTTATGTTAGCGTTCCTAATTAATCCATTGATTACTTCCGAATCAAAACCATTGTATCTCGCTATATTCTTAATAAAGTTCGATTCCTTTTCGTATCTTACTTTTGCTAGTGAGAAATTAGGCAGACGATTAATAAGAAAACCGAACGAAGTCATTTTTTATTGCATGCTATTTGAGTCCGCCGTGATGATTCTATTGACATTGGTTTCTTTTCGGAAAATGTCAATTTCTATTTTAAGATTATTCTTAATAACTAGGGTGTTCAAAAAATGCAAGGTGTCATTGTTTTCTCTTTCTACTGTAAATTACGAAAACTAATGTGGAAAGGGGTTATATTCACTGATTAAGTTAATCAACCACAGGCTCCATCAAAATTACTTAAATTCTAATTGTTTCTGAAAACTTTCTGTTGTGCATTTAAACAATGTGTTTTCAAAAACAGTGAATGGCACATCGAAGTATTTTAAGAAAATGGTCAAAATATTACCGCGGAAATAGCACGTGTCCCAAATATAAGCATATAGAGTAAACTAAATTCATTTCCCTAAAAAGCGTTTTTAGGTTTTATGGTTGAAAAATCTGAAAGTAAGAATGACTTTAATGCGGAAACATTGCATAGTAACCCAAAAGTATGTTTTAATTCGACTATTTTAATTTAATTGTTTGTCATAGCTGCTTCCGTGGGTATTTTAATTATTTATTGGATGTAAAATGATGGAAAACAATGGCATACAGTTGACTGAATTTATAATAAATGTGATAATTTGGTTTATAAATGTACGCAGTCGATTGATATTTGAGGCTTGTCACTTATAAATTGTATAGTAATACTGTTTCAATTAACTAGCTTTTTCTATTTGTTTGGTAATTCTAAACGAAAAAAACTGAAAATTAGAGTTATTTAAAATTAAAAAGTTATTTTTATAAGAGTTGTGGTAAATTTTTAATAAAACAATGTTTTTAAATTTACCTGTTCGTGCAAACTATATAGAAACAAATCCTGACTTCTATATCCTTAATTAATTAAAAAAGATTGTAAATTAAGGTGAAAAATATCTATTTAATAAAAGTAAATTATTTTTTTTCTAATATATTTTCAAGTAATATCAAAACTTCAAACAAGCAAATACAAAGAAAACCTACAGTATATAGATTAAAATATAAGATAAATATTTATTATGACATACACACTTCTATGATAAAAAAAAATTAAAACAATGAAGTAAATTAAAAAAAATAAATTTCTACAGCACACATTTTAAAATTTTTAAGAAAACATGGGAAACGTCAATGAAAACTAATAAAGGGTGATTCATTTGGAGGTACTTTTTTCAAAAATAAAAAATGTATAAAAACTTCAATTTTATCGGGTATTCCTCATTATCATACAAAAGAAGAAAGAAGAGATTTATTCTTTTAAAATTATTTCCTTCAAGTGTTGATCGTAACTGCGCCTAATATGGTCTACGAGGGTAGTTTGAAAAGTAGTGAGAATGGAAAAGAAAAACGAATTTTTTAAATACAAAATAATTTTTATTTTTCAATATATTCTCCTAAAAAAGCAATACATTTATTCCAACGGTGCCCCAATGCCCTTATGCCATCTCTAAAATGCGATTCCGGAAGGCTTGCAAAATACTCATTTACGAAGACCTAGTGCCGTTTTCAATTTTGGGAAAAGGTGGAAGTCGGAAGGAGCTAGATCCGGCGAATAAGGTTCATGTGGTACTAATTGGAAGTGCAACTCGTGGATTTTGGACATCACAACTGTGCTAGTATGCGAGGGAGCGTTGTTTTGGTGAAACAGAATCTTTTTCTTTGCCATTCCTGGCCGTTTAGCACGAATCTCAACATTTAATTTTTGTAGAAGTTCTGCATAATATTGTCCGTTTATTGCGGCACCTTTCCGAAGGTATTCAATGAGCAAAATACCCTTTGAATCCCAAAAAATTGATGCATCACCTTGTTTGCCGATAAAGTGGTTTTCGCTTTCTTTGGAGGTGCAGAACCACGTTCTAACCATTGTTTCGACTGTTTCGGGTGTACTGTAGTGTATCCAAGTTTCATCGCAAAGCCCAAATCTTTCGTTAAAATGTGGTGTACGTGTTCTGTTGAAATGTTTACCATGTTTGCTATCTCTCTCACTTTGAGTCGTCGATCTTGCGTAATAATATTATGGATTTTTATAATCATTTCCTTAGAAGTCACGATTTTGGGTGCGCGCTTCATCAACACAACTTGTTCTACCACATTTAAATTCATTTACCCATCTACTTATTGTGGCAGATGATGGAGCAGATTCACCTAATGTTTCCCGTAACTCCCTTTATTACGAAGTATTTAATAACCGCACGATACTCTGATTTTTCCATTTTATCCAAACGACGTGTTGCTTCTTTTCAATCAGCTGTCAAAAATAAACTAATCAACCGATTTATCTAAATATCGGAATGTAAACATATACATAGGCAACCTACAACCTAAATTACAGTGCATTTGTTTTACCAATTAGAGCGCCACCTCTGCGTCATTCTCACTACTTGTCAAACTATTCTCGTATTCTGAAGTTCCAATTTTCGATGACGTATTCGAGTATTTCAAGTGGTATTTGGCGAATCCTCGCATTATTCGCCAAATACCACTTGAAATACTCGAATGCGTCATCGAAAATTGGAACTGGCTTCCAATTGCTCAATCGTAGCTGGCTTATCCATGTAGACTTCAGACTTTACGTAACCTCAAAGGAAAAAGTCTAAAAATGTGATATCACATAGTCTAGGCGGCCATTGCACACGTCCATTACGTGAAATTAAATGTTCTCGCAATAAAGCCATACTTTCACGGTCTGTGTGGCAAGTAACGTCGTCTTTTTGGAATCAAATGTCTTCGAGATCACGGGCTTCTATTTCGGGTAGTAAATAATTCGTTATTATGGCGCAACAACGGGCGTCATTCACAGTTAAGTCGTCTTTTTGAAGAAATATGTAGCGATGGTTCCACTTACCCATGAAAAATATCAAATCGTGGTTTTGTCTGGATGTCATGGCAGCTCTTGAACCTTTTCGGGTTGCTTTTCACTCCTAATATGCCAATTGTGCTTATCAACGTAGTCATTAAGCCATTTAGCCAGAAATGACCTCATCGTTAAACAAAATTTTGGTAGAAAACCGCGCAGTTTTTCAAGAGCCCAAAAGCTGAAACGTTGACGATTCGAAAGGTCGGCCACTTTCAGTCTTGCACAAGTTGAATTTTGCATGCTTTTAAAACAAAATCTTTAAGTAAACTACACCAAGTTGTGGCATACGACAAACCAAGCTGTTGAGATTTACGTCGAATCGATTCTTCACGGTCATCGCGTACACTCTTAGCTACCGTCATTATATTTTCTTTACTACGTGCTTGGTGTGGTCTATTTGGTCGCGTATTATCCAGTAATGAAAATTTCGTTCCAAATTTTTCGATGGTATAGAGAATTGTGCGTTCAGTAGACGGATTACATAGACCATAAGTTGCATATTTTCCGTTGTCGTAATTCAACTGATTAATTTCTAGACGCTGCGCCTGGCTGAATCTTCCCATAATAAAATGTCACACGATACTTAACTAAAATAGCGTCAAAGCTTGGCACAATTCACGATTTAACTACTAAAAAGTCCCTATTGAAAAAAGTACCTCATAATGAATCACCCGTTAGTAATTCGCAAATATTGCAATGTTCTACCAATTTGATCAACTAAAGGGTTTTCCAATAAGGACTTGACAACTTTTTTTCAAAATAAAATGCAGACCATTTGAGATATTTCAAAAACTTTATTATCGGGTTGAAGTACAATCAAAACATTTATGAATGGAACTCTACTTCGTTCATATGGCCACCGCGGGCACGTTTGCAGCGGTCGATTCGTTGGACCCAATTTTCGATGACTCGGACACACAATTCGGCCGAAACGGCTGCTATTTCGCGTTCAATGTTGGCTCTGAGCTCTTCTAACGTTATCGGCTTGTTGGCATAGACCAATGACTTGACATAGCCCCAAAGAAAAAAGTCTAGAGGCGTTAAATCGCACGATCGGGGCGGCCAATCGACTGGTCCACTTCTTGAGATAATACGCTCATCAAACTTACTCTTCAATAAATCGATTGTAACGTGTGCTGTATGGCTTATGGGACCGTCCTGCTGAAACCACATGTTGTCCAAGTCCATATCTTCCAATTCGGACCAAAAATAATCGGTAATCATGACGCGATAACGATTACCATTCACAGAAACGTGACGATCATTATCGTCGACGAAAAAATATAGCCCTATGACGCCGCCGGCATGCAAACCGCACCAAACAGTTATTTTTTGTAGATGAAGTGGTATTTCATGAAGCACATGTGGATTTTCAGCCGACCAATAACGCATATTTTGCTTATTGACGAACCCATTAAGCCAAAAATGAGCTTCGTCACTGAAAATGATTTTGCGATGAAATTGATCATCTTGGCGCATCTTTTCCAGACCCCATCGGAGAACGTACCTCGCTTCAAATGGTCCATCGGCTTCAATTCTTGAGTCAGCTTGATCTTGTATGGGTGTAAACCACGATCATTACGCAAAATTCGCCATAAAGTGGTCTGGGCTCTTGAGAACGCCGTGGAATTGACTGATTTGGATCATTTGCTACCGACGTTTCAACGGCAGCGATATTTTCGACACTTCGACCAACCCGTTGTCTCACTGGCACGGCAACATCACACAACGAATATGTAGACTCAAATTTTTGCACTAAACTTGTTACTGCCTGTCTACTAGGGCGAGAATTACCACCGAAAATCGGAGTTAACGCTCTTAAAGTAGCGGTCACCGACTCCGAATTTCTGTAGTAAATTTTTATAATTTGCAGACGTTGTTCGTTCGTGTACTTTACCATGATGAAAATGTTAAGTTTACTGAATAAAATGACAGTGACGGTTCGATGATTAGTGAAAGGGTGCGTTCATAAATTGAATTAAAAGTTGTCAAGTCCCTATTGGAAAACCCTTTAGATGCTTTATATAAAAATAAAACTTCAAATTTAAGGTGGAAAGTGTAAAATATAAAAAACTATAGAAAAATATTTTTATCCAAATCTACTTTACCAATAAAAGAATTAAGCACAAGACAGTTTATATTAATCAACAAGTTATTCCATATGAAAATATAGTTAAATATCTTGGTATGACTCGAGATGCCAGACTTAGTTGGAAACTACTTATAAAGAAAGAACAAGAAGAACTTAAGCTAAAATATAGAAAGATGTATTGTTTAATGGGTCGGTATTCAACCTTATCAGTCTACAACAAACTCTTTGGGGTTGTGCCTAAAAAAGCAATAGAAATATCATACAAAGAGTCCAGAACGAAGTTCTTAGTGGTATTGTCGATGCACCCTGTACATACGGAATGACAATCTACATAAGGATTTGGTTGTACAAACTGTCGATAGCTTCATCAAAAAGTATGCTCAAAGTCATGAACAACGACTTCATCAGCACGTAAATCCCGAAGCCCTTCAGCTCCTGGATAATGTAGATATAAAAAGGAGACTTAAAAGAACTAAACCATTTGAGTTAGTTTAATGAGTACAAGAGTAAAGTGCAAGTGTACACGTTAACTTTAGGTGTTGTTTAAATACTTTGGACACATGAGTATATCTTAGTTCAATTATCTTTTCTTATATTAGTTAATTGTGTTAAACAAAAATTGCTCGCTGGTTACTAAATATCCAGATTGTAAGAATAAGAAATCCCATTGTTAGTTGGTATTACTAATTGTGTCTTGTATCCTTAACATTTGGAAATAAATTGTTTGCTTATTATATTTGCTACTAACATTAAAAAAATTAAATTGCACTGACAAAAAATAATACTTTTCATAACCAAAACGGGTTTTATTGCATTCGATGTATAAACTAAAACACAAAAGAATATATTAAAATACAAATTTATCAATATAAATAACGTCAAAGAAATGAAACTTTTCAAATTTTCCAATAAAATATGTTTCAAAGTATTTTGAACATAACTGACTTGTTTGTATTTTATATACTATTATAATATCTTCTTCAGAGTTTACTGCTGAAGCAGTATACAATTACTGAAATTAACGTCTAATCTTATACGTTTAAAGCACTTTAAGTTCTTAAAATAGGATTTTGCTTATTTTATTTCATAAAAATTAAACGATTCCAGTATATTATGGGGCCAAGATTAAGTATGCAAAGTAGCATTACCAAGAACGGCTGTGACCATAAAACGCCTTTTGTGATGTTTTCAAATCCATGTACAAGACTTCAATGTAAGCAGTTTCTCTCTCTCCCTCTGTATTAAATATCTTTATTAAATATGATGTCTTTTGAAAAACCTTACACACCCATAAATTTTCAACATTGCTAAAGTCAAACGCTAGAAGTTAAATTTACTACATGAACAACCTACACAGGATTTTTAGTAAAATCGATATGCTCTATTTCATATGATCAAGTACTATTTATTGTATCAAATATTGCGCGATACAGCATTACATATATACGTTATAAATAATTACATAATTTGCATACTATATGACAGCGATTATATTAAATATCCTAGTTTAATTAATAGCTGTATTATTGTTAATATACATATTTATAGGTACGTAAATACTACTATACAACATATACATATTATCAGTGGTTCTATTTGCAGCTAAAATTATGGATTATAATATTTTTCGCCATTGAAATTATTATAGTGAATAGACATGTTTTTAAAATATAAATTACTTTCAAAAAATAAACGAAAAGTTTTACTGACGGTACTTTTCAGTCAAATAGAAAAGTATTTTGAGTAAACACTATTTACTACTATTTATTTATGTCCTAAATAAAATGTGATCACTGAAGGTTGATACATAACCCCTTGCCACATTAATTTTCGTATTCTGTATACGTATTTCGACAACTAAGTTATCATCATCAGCAGATAATTAAAAAGTGTCACACCTGAAAAACTACAGCAAAAATGCCCGTACGAAAACACATTCAGCACACAATCACACATAATTTTTTTAAATTATGTGAAACGAATATACAGTGTACGTTTTGGCTTTCAACGGTACAGATCGTGTGCGGAATGTATTTTCGTACGGGTATTTTTATCGTAGTTTTCCAGGTACGACGCTGTTTATTATCTGCTGATGATGACAACTTAGTTGTCGAAAGACGTTTACAGAACACGAAAATTAATGTGGAATCAACCTTCGTTGATTAATTAAGATCGATTTAAAAATTGAAGATTGAAACATTATAGTATGCATAATGAATAATTTAAGTGTGATAAAAATATTAGGCTATAAAGTTAAAGTTAATATAGTAATACTAACAGATAACACACTAAACATGTGGAAAAAATTCAGGGGATTATTCCTCAGGCTGTTTTAAGATTTTCTTTCCCGCGAATGGAAGATACAAAGCGATAAAAGTTTTCGAAACGCGCTCACAGAGCAATCAATTCTGACCATTTTCAAAGAGAGAAAATGACAAGTAACAATAGAAACATAATCAAAAACGTATGAATTCTACGGTTAAACTAACTTTTTTTTCGATATCTACACTGATCTAGTGTGACTGCAAATAATATCCATTGTATCTAATCAGGATGTTGAAAACATAAAAAGCAATTTCTGGACATGTCTTAAATTGGGTAGATGCAGTGCAGTACAGTGTAATTTCAGTTAAGGTGCATTAATCATTTTTAAAAAAATCCAAACCTTTATCGTCCTGTATCTTCGAAAAAAGCATCTTTCTGAAAACCATCCGAGAACAAGAAAATCTTAAAATAGCCCAAGAAACAACGCTCAGAATTTTTGCCGCATGTTTAATAAACAGATTATATATTACTCATTAGGAATGAGCGGAGAATTATCGTCCTCAATTTAATTTAAAATAAATTGCGGTTAACGTATAACAACTTTGTTAAGGTCTAAATTGTCTTGATATCTTTTATTAGTAAATATACCGACGTTACAGAAAAAAAAGTCTAAAGACTAAAATTAATTTTGTCAACCTTTTTTAATTATATCCGGTTATTTTTTGGGCAAAGGATATATCTACTAATTAACTTATTAACTATTCGTATGGTAATACTCTATTTGAAATTAATAGATAGGAAGCAATTCAACGCCCTTGCATACTCGTTCAAAAATCAATACGAATTAGTTCTGAATATTTTCATTCAGCTGCACAATTATCGCCTCCATCCTCACACTAGTTCTCACTCAAAAGTAAGACGTTCTTACAATCTTAATAGAATTCATCCCTTGTTGTTTAGCGTAATTTTCTTGTATCGGAACAATAAAAATTTAAGACAAATTATAAAAGGCGCGGACCACCGGAGTAACGGTGCAGGGCATGATGTTCCTTCATACCGATTCCTCGATAAAAACATGTCATCCATCATCGTTCTGCGCGAAGACATATTCTTTAATGAGCCGACCGCGGCTAGAACCTCCACTCTTGATTATAATAAAAGAAATACGTAGATACAACATACATGAATACTGACTGACAAAAAAAACGAGCGGGCGAATAAAAAAAAGAGGAGAGAAGAAGAAAAGCGCAAACAAACGAAACAATGACAGACAGACAATCGATTATGTGACGCAATTCTGTCAGCAAGGGTTCTGTAGTTTATACAGTTACCGGTTTTTCACGAACTCGTTCATAATCGTTGGCATGTATCAATAATCAATAAAATGTTTTTTGTTACAAGTATTTCGTACAATGCTGCGACGAATCTATACCGCTTAATCTTCTTTTCGTAATTAAAAATAATGGTTTTAATTAAGAACTTCCATATTTATCCTGGAACGAAAAGACATTTGGTTGTAGTGGCTTTTAATTTGTAAAATATTAGTAGTCTACCGTGATAACCTTAACCTTTGATATAAACTTTGGCATAATTTACATTTTGTTAAATGATTTCAATGCTAGTTGATAGGGAAACTAAATCAATTTTGTCTTTCCCGAAAGTTTCAATTTTTGATCTACAGAGCAAAGCAGATTTTCTTATAATTGCTTTTATTTTAACAATTTTTTTCCAAAACGTCAATCTTACCGTAAATCTTAAACTCAGATACTTCATTACTTATATGAGCTGCGTCCATTTTCTACTTTTAATTTAAAAAAGTGCTACGAGTAATATATCCCACACACAAAAACCAAACAAATATAATCTGTTGTTACATATGCCCACAATTTAAACATGTAAGTAAGTTACTTAAGGAACATGATGTAGATAGACAATGTACTTTAGAGTTGCCAGGCAAATGAGGTTCCCACCTAATGAAATTAAGTAATTTTGATGGAGCCTGTGGTTGATTAACTTAATCACTGAAGGTTGATATACAGCGTGTTTAAAAAGAATATACGTATTACAAAGTATTATTTTGTAACTGTCATGTGTTCAAAATGGCTACTCCGCAGCATAAACCATTTTATGTTCTCGAGTTTGCGAAGTACAATTCCCTGATTACAGTGCAAAGACGCTTCAGGTTGATCAAATTGATCCTCCGAATGGGTGGAACAATCGCAGATGGTATCGACAGTTTGTAGATACAGGATGTGTATGTAAAGGAAAGAGTCCTGCCCGCCCTCGTGTTTCTGAAGAAAATGTTGCACGAATTTAAACTGCTTTCCAACGTAATCCTTCAAAATCAACTCGTCGTGCCAGTCAGGACTGCCTACAACAACAATTTAGCGTGTTTTGAGACGTTGGTTGATTATGAAGCCGTACAAGTTACAGTTGTTACAAGCTCTGCGTCCTGATGACAAACGTAAACGTGTAGCATTTTGTAACGAGATTCATGATGCTATTGACACTTTCGCAAGACGCATCGTGTCCAGTAATGAAGCGACTTTCCGTGTTAGTAGTCTGGTAAACTATCACAATGTTCGAATTTGGGGTCAACAGAACCCACAGAACCCCATTGAACATGTACGAGATTCGCCTAAAATCATTGTGTTTTGTGCGATGTCCCGATCATGTGTTTACGGCCCATTCTTCTTTGACTGTACGAAAACAAATTCCGCACACGATCTGTACCGTTGAAAGACAAAACGCACACTGTGCACACTGTCTGTTGTCAGTGCGCCTTTTGGTTTTCAACTGTACAGATCGTGTTCGAAAAAAAATTTAAAAAAAGAGGTGAAAAAAAAAGAACTTCGGGAATTCGTCTGCCAATATTCAACTAGTCTCATATGAAATATTATTAATTCTTCGACATGGTTAAACTCTAAATATAAGTGTCGGCGACATAGTAATGATAGTGTTCAAAATGTCATTGATATTGTTATAAATTATTGTCAACAATATGTATAATTTTTTAAGTAATAGTGTACCTTATTTCGCTTGTAATATTGAAAATGGTTTTGATTATTGTTATTCATTGGAAGGAAGTTTAGATATTGCACGTAAATTATTAACTTTCCAAATGCTCAATGCACTTTCCTAATGCCTTTCATAACTTAAAGTATGTGACCATTTAATACTAAAAGTATATTGCTTCGAAGTTATATATTATTATTCTACTTTCTTCTGAATATATAAGTGTGCATAGAATAGGCTGTTATAAGTTTTTGTAACCTTTTTCTAGCTTCATTAAACATTTTGTACCGTCAATGTGGGCGAAAAAAAACCTACATTTGAAGCTTTGTATATAGTATGTAATGAAAAGTAGTTATGGTAAGTAGTGAGAAAGAGACCTTATATTTAGCTCGGAGAGATATCGCCATTAACATGAAAGGCAAGCATGCATCTGAAAAAAGCAATGTTGGTTGTTGGGCCCGCAATAGAGTGGTATATTATGAGCTGCTAACCAAACGAAACTATTGATGCTGATCGTTACATTACGGAGCTTGACGTTTAAAACTCAATAATATTAGACCGTAATTAGTAAAGAAAACAGTTAAAAAAATGCAATGCGTAATTTCACTTGAACCCTCATCTATGCCCACCATTGTACCATCGGACTCACAGATACCTCTGCAACACAATCTTGGATGAAAATGAATTTTATGTTTCGACAGAGTACAAGACAGTGGAAATGTTGATTTTCTCCAAGAGCGAATAATTTTTTTGACGTGGAATGGTTAAGTTACTGAAACAGTGGAAAAAAGTCGTAATTAATGAAGGGAATTATAGTCTAGAATAAAATTTAAATAAGATACCACAACGATTTTTGCTTTACTAAAAAAACGACAGAACTTTTCCCTGCACTCACTTCACTATACGTAATAATAAATAATCCATTAACAAATAATTTCTTAAATGTTTTAAGTATAACTATTCCACTTTACGCCGCATATGTATGCATGCTGCTCATAAATTTATAATAAAACAATTTTGAATTATTATTAATAGATGTATTTCACGGCAACGTAGCTTTTGTAATATACAGGAAATGTCTGGCGTACTCTGATAATACATCAACAGAATAACGTAATTAGGTAAATAATTCATTCGTTTTACGTACATTTACAAGTTTAGTTATATATAAAACCAAAACTAACTACCACATAAGTAATAATTAACACAAAATAAATCTTTATGTTGCTTCGATTAAAAAGGGCTACCATTTAACATAAGAATTACTTACAAAAGGCTCAGATTTCGTAGAGATTAGTGTACAAATAATTGTTTTCTGCAAGCCGGTTCTCCCTTCAGTCATCTTTACATACACACCTACCTGATAAGATTAAATTGACAGTTTTCTCTTTTACGAAAATGGAAAGGAATAAAGCCATGTATTTTTATAAAAGCTTACTATGCAATCTATTAATTACAAACAAGAAGCATATGAGTTAAATTTTCAGAAGTTTCTTGGCAATATTTTTTTGTTGTTATTTTAGGCCACCAAATGGGCCTAAAATTATTTTAATTTGTCACAACCACGAGAGCGGAAGTGTGTATTTGGTATGTGTAAAGTGCTGCTAACCTCTTGTTGATTATTTCTTCCCAACATTGACAGGTACTGGGAAAAGTACCGACCGCCTCCGAGACGAGATAAATTAAAATATTACACCGCTACAAAAGTGGTTTAAACCAATTCTTATAAGAAATGGAGTTTAATAATGTGTGTCATCCACGCGAAAAGCTACAAACGTTTGTTTTAATGGCATGAACCGAATTAGAATATCAAACATTTATAGGAGAACCATATTTCTTTTCTTTCTACCAGCAATTCGTAGCGCGGAAGCCTTCGTGATAGGATATTTCGTGCAACAAGTGCAACAAGTCTTCCAACATCCCAAGCATCTATTGTACTATCATCAGAATAGTGGCAGGTTACCTCTTTCTCTATATCCCAATTTTATCCATCAAGTTGTATATAATGCTTGGTCTATGGTGATGAGCATTATGGAACCTATGGCTCGTTAATAACCTATTGTTAATTACCTATCTTAAATCTCTAAAATTGCAAATCTTCACCAGTAATCGCAGAGTTGAACTTTCTGATATCTAATGAGGCGCATATTGAAGCGTACTATTTTATATTTCGACAATGATTACTTTAACGCATGCGTATACATATTGAGACACGTCTATTCTGCCCCTTTTCTTATTCGAAAGGGTTGAAACTATTATATAGAAACTTTTGTAGACACATATGTACTTTGGATTGGAAACCTTCAATGATTAAAATACTTGATTTCAATTCCGTATATCCATATTGATTTAAAGATAATGTTATGTATAAATAATTTATTTCGAATTGAGAGTTTCCATTTTCTACTTAGAACTGAATAAAATTTGTGAAATTTTGTACCAAGGTATTTTCTCTTGTTCCAGATATCTGCTTTTAAGCTTCGGTTCACCAAACCACAAAAAAATCTTGAAAACATTTTTACAAATTTTAGATTATTTGCTTAAAAATTTATTATTGTTTTAATCACTTAAGATTGATATACTCAATGACATTAGAATTGTTACACCTAGAAGGAACAATTTCCTGGAATTGTGCTTTTGACAACAGAATGACTATATTGACAGCTTGTTATGATAACAATTGTATCGTTTTATGTTTGACAGTTTTTGCAAAAAAAAGTTTTTCTTTTATTGAGTTGTTAAGAAAACGGTTTATCAGAGCTGATAAGTACAAGTCTTTTTTTTTTCAGTTATCGTGTCTTCGCCTACTTCTGTTAAGCGTAACAAAATGCCTCCAATTCGAAGGCGTCAACAATATCACCATCTTAGTGATTTTGACAGGGGTAGAATTGTTGCTTTTAGAGAAGTCGGTTTGGCCTACCGCGAAATTGCCCGCCGTGTTGGTTCCACTGCAATGACGGTAACGCGTGTGTGTAGAGTGTGGACAGAAGAAGGTAGAGGAACACGAAACAGACCAACAGGTCAACCGAGGCGTACCGCAGAGCGTCAAGACAGGCACTTCAGACTACTAGCTCTGCGAGACCGTTTTGCTACTACGCGCCAACTCTGTGACCAATGGTTTGGTGTAGAAGGTCACATTGTCAGTATGCGAACATTATATCGCCGCATTCGAGCTTTTGGACTTGCTTCATACCGTCCACGATTAGTCCTTCCTTTGACTGCAGAACATCGTCGTCAACATTTGGACTGGTGCAGAGAACGGCAGCATTGGGAAGCAGAATGGCATAATGTCGTATTCAGCGATGAATCGCGATTCTGCCTAGGCATGCATGATGGCCGTCAGAGGGTAAGACGCCGTCGTGGAGAGCGACGTGATATTGGATTTGCTGTTGAGAGGCATGTGCACAGGACTGTTGGAGTAATGGTTTGGGGGGCTATTGCATATGGAAGCCGATCACCTCTTCTGTTTATTCGGGGCAGTATGACAGCTGCGCGTTATGTTGATGACGTCCTACAAACCACTTTATTGCCTTATCTAGATGGCCGTCCACACGTCCTTTTTCAGCAAGACAACGCGCGTCCACATATTGCTCGTCGTACTATGGACTTTCTACGAGAAGCTGGCGTTAATGTTTTGCCGTGGCCACCCCGTTCACCGGATTTAAATCCCATCGAACATGTGTGGGACATAATGGGAGAAGACTGACCAATTTGAACCATCCTCCACAAACTCTGGCACAGTTAATCCACCAAGTTCAAGTTGCTTGGAACGAGGTGCCACAAGCAGACATCGACCATCTTATTTTGTCGATGCCTAGACGTGTACAGGAGTGTCTACAGCTACGGGGTCGCCAAACACATTATTGATTTTTTGCAAATTAATGTTAATAAAATTTCTTGGAAATCTGATCGTTTCATTCTTGACTTAAGCTTATCACATTACCAAAAAATCACGTCCAGGAAACTATTCCTTCTAGGTGTAACACTTCTAATGTCATTGAGTATATATAACTCCTTTCCACATTAATTTTCGTATTTTGTATACGAATTTCGACAAGCCAAAGCTCACACTGTTTGTGTTTTGTGGCTTTCGACTGTACAGATTGTGTACGGAATTTGTTTCGTGAGGGTTTATGCCGTAGTTTTCCAGGTGTGACACTGACTGATAATGACAACTTGGTTGTCGAAATCGTATACAGAATACGAAAATTAATTTGGAAACTGCTTGTCCCGATTACTTTGAGGTAACAGACATGTAGTGTCCTGGATTATTTGTCTTATGTTAGCCTTCCTAATTAATCCATTGATTATTTCCGAATCAAAACCATTGTATCTCGCGATACTCTTAATATAGTTTAATTCTTTTTCGTATCTTACTTTTGTTAATGGGAAATTAAGCAGACGATTAATAAGAAAACTGAACGAAGCCATCTTTTGTTGCATGCTATGATTTGAGTCAACCGTGATGAATCTATTAACATTTGTTTCTCTTCGGAAAATATCAATTTTTATTTTAAGATTATTCCTAATATGTAGGGTATCCAAAAAGGTAAATTACGAAAATTAATGTGAAAAGGGGTTATATACTTGAGTGAATTAAGTTAATCAACCACAGGCTCTCATTCCAATAAATAACTGAAAAAAATCTTTAATACCATGTCTCATAGACCAGCATTCGTAATACTAGAAAAAAGGTAGTAATATGTGACAAAACTCAAAGAGATAAACTTTTATTCAAGATGAGGTTTTCATACAATTCAAAAACAAAATTATAGAAATTCTTCGTTTCATTCTTAATATTGTATTGTTGAAAATTGGTTAAACTATACTACAATAATGCCAATACTCTATTGGCAAATATGTTGAAGTACATAATTGTGTTTATGTCATTTGGCAACCGATATTTGCCCTGTCAAAGGGGCTGGCAATGTTATTAGTTGACAAACAGGAAGAAACTACTTGTGGAGTGATCGATCGCCATCTCGAATAGTTCTAAAGGACGGCATCGTAATCCATAAAGCACAGAATGTTGGGGTCACTTGTGCCATTGATAATCAAGAACTGCAGTTTCAATACAATGGGTTTTACTTCCTATCAGTATTAGATTTATAGAAGAGAGTGAATATACTTTTAAAACGTATGGTTGCTAATAATAATGATAATTGAACATACCATAGGTACATGCGCTTATGGCAAAATAGTATAGATAGAATACATAACGTTACACGACAATATCTGTAAAATAGTACATAGAACATACATCTTGTAAAAAATACAAATTAATAGATACAATTGACCCATCTAAATACGAATCACAAACCATTTTAAAAAATTCAGAGTTTAAATTGTTCTGGAACATTCTCACAGATCACGCAATAAAATCTATGTACACAGCATGTGAGATCAATAATCGAACTTTTTAGATATACAATAAAACACATATTTTAATATGTTTGAAAGTAAATATTTGTTCAAAATAGCTTTCGTTAGAATGAATACGTCTGGCATGATTTACTAATGCATGCATAGTTAAATAAATCATAAAAGTTTTTCGAGAGAAATTTTTTAATTTTTAATAAGTGCACTTCGAAGCGAAAACATTTTCTTTTTTATCGGCTGCGTATTCACTACCTTATATATCCTTTGTTTCTGTATTATATTGCACGCAAAACTCTGAATTAGATTTAGCACAGCGAGCGTTCGGCCAGCGACGTGCGTTTCGAAGAAGTGCCAGGAGTTTAACAGGTAACAAATATAAATAAACACTTACTCCTTTAAACAGCGTTTCCAGTATGCAGATGCAGAATGTGAATAGGACTGGCTAAATATTTGCAGTATCAGGTATGTTTCAACAGTTTCTTTGTATATCCGTATTTGCCGTGAGGAATAAATATATATCTAACGAAGAATACTTTACATGGGTTGTCTTTTTTTTGCATATAAAACTGGAATAAAACGGTAGGTAGCTTTTAAAGATTTCATTATTTGTGGAAATATTCTCCACGAAGATTAATGAACTTTTGCATGCGCTCGAACTAACTCTGGACACAGTTGTTCTACTCGTTTGTTGGTACAGTCAAAATTGCGTTTTTGAAACCATCGACTGCTCCTTCTGACGACTAGAACCTTTGACCACGCAATCCATTTTTGATTTTCGGAAAGGTAAAGAAATTATTGGGAGTTAGGTTAGGACTATACGGAGGATGGTTCAACAAGTCGACGTTTTGTTGTGCTAAAAAATGTATTGCGTGCTGTGTGCGAACTTACATTGTCTTGGTGGAGGATGATTCGTCGTCCGGTGTTAGTTTTACGAAGCTCAGCGATGACTTGCGGCAAACAAATGGTTGTATGGAACACCCAGACAAATAACTGGCGTTTATTTTCTGGCTCGTATGAACAAATCCAAGATTCGTCATCACCGATAATGTTGTACACGTTTTTACGCTTTCCGGCGTTGAAGAGATCTAGCGTTTTTTGACACCAATAGCTGCTTTCTGTTCTTCAGTCAACAGATGCAGTATCCAAGGAGGAACTAATTTTTTTACACACAATTCTTTATACAAAATTTTTTGAATTAAGATCTTGCGCACAGGATCGACGTTTGTCCGAGTGAATGCCGTTTTTGGTGACCCTGCTCTTGGATTGTCACTAAGACTAATCTGTCCACGATTTAATTCTCCATACTAACGAGAAATTGTTAACTGATATGGTGCTTCACTGCTAAACACAGAAACCAATTCGACGAGGCATTCTTGTTGAGATAATTGTCTTCGAAAATAATAAAGAAATTATTCCGCGAAAATGTTCCATTTTTCAACTAACTTGTCAACTGCGACAGTTCGTTGTAGCTGCAACACTACACGTATCGCACTGAAACTTTGGATTTCGGTTAACAAAAGGTGGAGATTAATGTCTCTATGTCCCACTATGCAAAACTTAAAAGACATCCCACGTATAACGATGAATACTTGCATCGTTGTTGTAAGTTAGTAATTTATTATTTAACTTCTCATTTAAAATAAAACATTTTCTTTAACTATTCAGAAATCTTATATGTACCTTCCTTAATATTATATTTTTAGGTGTATAAATATTCGTGATGGGAATCAAGTTACACACCACTGCAACTTTTTTGCTATTATTCATGATTTCAGGACAGATTACTTTTCCTGGCGATACATTTATATTCAAGGTGATTTTAAGAAATTAGAGTTGCAATGACGTAATTAATTGCACTGGTGTGTTTTAGCTCAACTTTAACATTAAATTTAAACATTTTAGAACAATAATTATATACAATTTTAAGAACGATATACAAACGACAATGATTTGAGTAGTATTGGGTTGGCAACTAAGTACTTTCGGTTTTGTAGTATAAAATAAAACACTTTTTTTTTAAACAAAGAATAGTTTTTAATCAATTATATATTTTCCATTTTGCTCAATGACCTTTTGCCATCTTTCTTTCAGCTGCATGATTTCGCGCTCATAAAATTTCTGGTCCTTATCAGCAAAAAACTGAACCAGATGCGAGTGAAGGTCATCATCATTTGTGAAAGTTTTACCATTCAAAGAATTCTGCAAACTTCGAAATAAATGATAATCAGATGGTGCTAGATCAGGGCAGTATGGGGGATGTGGCATCACTTCCCAGCCAAGCTCCAATAGTTTCCCACGAGTTGCCAAAGATGTGTGAGGCCTTGCATTATCTTGGTGGAAAACTACACCTTTCCGATTTGACAATTCTAGCCGTTTTTCTTTGATTGCTTCATCCAGTTTTATTAATTGTTGACAGTAAACATCAGAATTGATCGTTTGGTTCCTTGAAAGCAACTCCAAAAGCACAACACCTTTGTAATCCCACCAAACTGACAGCATGATCTTTTTTGGATGCAATTCAGCTTTCGATGTGGTTTGAGCTGGTTTATCGTGTTTGCTCCATGATCGTTTTCGAACTATGTTACTGTACAGGACCCATTTTTCATCACCAGTGATGATTCTTTTTAAGAAAAGGTCGGTTTCATTTCGTCTGAGGTGCATATCGCAAAAGTAGATTCTTTGTATTAAATGAATTTCTTTCAATTCGTGAGGTACCCAAATATCAAGCTTCTTAACTAGCCCAAGACATTTTAAATGTTTTTCAATTGTTGTGTGCGATACATGTAGCCTCTCCGCAACGTCTCGAACAGTTATATGACGATCCTCTTCAATTATGACTTTGATTTGGTCATCATCAACTTCAGTAAGGCGACCAGAACGTTGCTCATTTTAGAGGGGAAAATCTCCAGAACTGAATTTTTTATACCAATTTTGACACGTGCGCTCTGTTAAGCAATTAGTACCATAAACTTCACATATTTTTTGTGAGCCGCAGCAGCTTTCTTTCCTTTACGGAAATAAAATAGTAAAATATGTCGAAAATGTTCGTTTTTGCACTCCATTTAAAATTAACCCACAACTAATAGCTTTAATAAAAATCACGCGCTACTTGCTTCTGAAGTTACGTCAATGTGACTAGTATCACGCGACGAACGGTAAAGTACAGCACTAACATACGTTATACAAAAAATGAAGCAACGCTCTCTATCAGTAAAAACCGAAAGTACTTAGTTGCCAACCCAATATTAAGTATTTTATTTTCTGTTGAGATCGTGAAGAACTTGTATCACAAGATTTATAAAATTTGGCACTTTGGTATATCTGGAAGCGTCGCAGTCTCTGGGTATCAAACAAGATATATTAGATATATAGATATTTAAATATATAATTACCTCTCTCAAATGAAATTTCATCATTATACACATAGATTACAACTTTTACGAAACATTCTAAATAGTTACAACGTTAAATGATGTACATAAATACATCACGTGCGGTTTGAATTTTTGAATTTTACTTACATTAAAAATGGAAATATGTGTATAAAGATATTTCAAATCCAATCTTGTAATAAGTATCCGTGGAACAATACTTGTTAATTTGTCAAATAATATACATATGTATGATGTAAAACATTCGAGTCGTCATTTGTAATATCTACAACAGAAAAATATAAAAGAAAACACTAGCACCACCCTATTAATTTCCAAATAAATGGAATATTTGAAATTAACGGTCGTTTTAGCCATATAAATAGTTGATAGAATTTTAGTGCTGAATAGGTCATTCACATCTGTTTCATTTCAAAAAGAAAAATGATTTTTCTAAAACCATTTATATGTAGGTATTTTGAAAATATTGAAATCTAGTTTTCAATTTTTATGTCTATATTTGTAGTCTAATTCTTAATTTATATAAGAAGCGAATCTGTAAATCAACACCGAGACTAGCGCCTAAAAACCGTCAAGGCACAAAAGGACAGGTGAAACCGAAGCCTTTACGTACGGGACATCAGGTAACATCATATGCCGCTATCTGTGTTAGAAATCAATTCGAGACACAGAAATGTCAATAAGTTGGTATCCCGTCTTTGATACGTTGTGGGATGAAATGGGAGTTATTAACCCGTCTCATGTAACATCCAACGTTTGATAGAAAGGATTGGTTTTCAGTGGCAGCACAAAAAATGCACGCAATCCATCTTCAAATTCCTTTTTCTTACTAACAGTCTTATACAATACGGAAAGTTTCATTCACTTTGTTCTTTTTTAGAGAAATTATATCTAAAAATAACGTGTATGTGTGTATGTTCGAAAGGGATGTAATTATTTAGAATCATCTAGATTTTTGTATTACTATTGGTAACATTAATTTAAATGCTACATATTATACAAGGACTTAAACCAGAGACTTGATATAAAAGCACTTTTTTCATTCGTTTGATATACAAGCTTCTACACTCGTGGGAGCATCGCTTTTCGCACTTACATTAATTAGCATTATTTAGAAAGTTAATCGAGGAAGGACAAATACATGAATATCAACTAGGAGTTATTATAAAGAGTAATTGATTAAATCGCATTGTACAAAACGATTGTAAAATAAATTATTATACTCTAGGCCAAATGTTGGAAAATGTTAAAAGGTGGGAAAAAAATGGGGGTTGTTGAAGTACGTATCATTCAAGGCTTCTCTTTATTCATTTACCTCTCCTTTGTGTTGGGCCTCAAATCGTTCAGGCACTTAATCATAATATTCTCTATTGCCCTCAAATGTTATCTCTCATTTCCTTTCAATCACTCCTTTATCCTCGATAAAGATCATTATCCTGCTTAAGAGATGTAGTTTTGCAATAGTTCTATAGATTAGTATGTTTACTAATCTGAGAAAATGGTAAAAACCATCCTTTCGCGAGATGTAAAGGGTTTTCCAATAAGGACTTGACAACTTTTTTACAAAATAAAATGCAGACCATTGAAGATATTTCAAAAACTTTATTATCGGATTGAAGTACAATCAAAATATTTATAAATGGAACTCGACTTCGTTCATATGGCCACCGCGGGCACGTTTGCAGCGGTCGATTCGTTGGACCCAATTTTCGTTGACTCGACCACACAATTCGGCCGAAACGGCTGCTATTTCGCGTTCAATGTTTTCTCTGAGCTTTTCCAACGTTGTCGACTTGTTGGCATAGACCAATGACTTGACGTAGCCCCAAAGAAAAAAATCTAGAGGCGTTAAATCGCACAAACTAGGCGGCCAATCGACTGGTCCATTTCTTGAGATAACACGCTCATCAAGCTTACTCTTCAATAAATCGATTGTAACGTGTGCTGTGTGGCTTGTGGCACCGTCCCGCTGGAACCACATATTGTCCAAGTCCATATCTTTCAATTCGGACCAAAAATAATCGGTAATCATGACGCGATAACGATTACCATTCACAGTAACGTGACGATCATTATCGTCGACGAAAACATATGGCCCTTTGACGCCGCCGGCATGCAAACCACACCAAACAGTTATTTTTTATGGGTGAAGTGGTGTTTCATGAAGCACATGTGGATTTTCACACGACCAATAACGCGTATTTTGCTTATTGACGAACCCATTAAGCCAAAAATGAGCTTTGTCACTGAAAATGATTTTGCGATGAAATTGATTATCTTGGCGCATCTTTTCCAGAGACCAATCGGAGAACGTACGTCGCTTTAAATGATCCATCGGCTTCAATTCTTGAGTCAGATTGATCTTGTATTGGTGTAAACCAAGATCTTTACGCAAAATTCGCCATAAGGTGGTCTCTGCGATGCCCAACTTTTGAGAAAGCCGTGGAATTGACTGATTTGGATTATTTGCTGCGGACGTTTCAACGGCAGCGATATTTTCGACACTTCGACCAACCCGTTGTCTCACTGGCACGGCAACATCACACAACGAATATGTAGACTCAAATTTTAAACTTGTTACTGCCTCTCTACTAGGGCGAGAATTACGACCGAAAATCGGAGTTAACGCTCTTAAAGTAGCGGTCAGCGACTCCGAATTTCTGTAGTAAATTTTTATAATTTGCAGATGTTGTTCGTTCGTGTACTTTACCATGATGAAAATATTAAGTTTACTGAATAAATTGACAGTGACAGTTCGATGATTAGCGAAAGGGTGCGTTCACAAATTGAATTAAAAGTATTCAAGTCCCTATTGGAAAACCCTTTACTTATTTATTGTTTGTAGTAACTGCTTGATATTACTTAAATTTACTAAGTATACTTTTTGCCCATTGAGTTTTACTATCACCAGACTTAGTTTTGCTGTTCTCTTTTAAGCAGGTTCAGACGGTTTATGGACTGTAGTTGCTCGCATTTTTTTTTAATGAACTCGCCTTCTGTTAAACACTTGTTATTTATATTCGTTTCTATGATTTTTTAAATTTTATAAATGTACAGCAGGCACCATAAAAGAGTTTACGATGTACACGAAAATATATGTACAGAATTCAGCGGTATTCATAATAATGGTATGTAAGATTTGTATTGGATTAGATATAGCAATGTTATATATAAATATGTGTATTCCATAATAATTATATTCATTAATATTTAAATAGAAATTCGTTTAGATCTAATTTTGTTGTTGTTCTTGGATTTCGTGTATTGACATAATAGGTGACTATGTTAGAATTTTAAATATTTTCTTCCACAAAAAATTATTCCTGACTTAATTTCTAAAAGACTTCTGGCTATGCGCTCGTACAACTGACAACGAGCCATGATAGATAATGTCAAAGATATTTAAATAGCTCCTTAGATATATAAAAGATTTCCATTATCGATTTTACAAATAGTATCTATAGTAATATTTAGAACTGCTACTAGACAATCAACAAAATTATAAAATTTTATACTTATTAGGATCAAAAATCAGCTGATCCGCAACGATCTTTTCGAAGGCTTTTAGGAAAATAAAGAGATTTCTAATCAACCGTCAATTAGGAAGATTAGAATGACCATTATATTTTTGAAGTGCGTTCGGAAAATAGTACTCTTACAAAACGATGGGAATTTCTTTCATTTCTTTGTTTTCGTATGATTTGATATAAGTAAAGTCTTCCCCACCATGAAGAATTAAAAACTTCGTACGGCTGATAGCAGAAATTTGGAAAAATCAACAAATTGTTTGATTTCTTACAAGCACGACACATAACATTGTCCTTGGAACAAATCAAGCAATTTAATGATTTTTCCAAATTTCTTCTCTCAGAAGTGCAAATTTTTAGTTCTTCATCCTTTTATCTCGTACATAGTTAGATGTTACATGTACAAAAAGAATTCTAAGCAACGTTTCGTTTAATATCGCATTTAATATGTGATAGTATGAATAACTTCTTTTTCTTCATTAAGAAATATCTTAAATAACATTTCTTATATATATACAGTTTACCAATAATGTTTGACATTATCGTAACACGAATTTGAATTATTAAATTTTGTATCGCACTTTTAATACATCAAATATCAACTAATAATTTATATTAATGCTTTCAGTCCATGCAAATGCATTCATTCAATTACCGTTTTTAGTCACCTATTTGCAATGCTCTGATCAAGTTAATCAAACATTTACAAAATGTTAAGAGTACTTCAGAATACTGCTAAGTTGAATGAAAAAGTATTTTGAGTAAACGACACTCAACATATCTATGTCTTGAATAAAATGCGAGAAATAGAATGCAGTAGTATTGAAATTTTTTGTTATCAGGTGGAAAATGTAAAAAAGCTCGTGATACACACTACGCACTTCCCGCTGCTCTTTTCTTTTTCAATGGTTTCCTTTGTAGTATGATGCCGTTACGACGCGACCTTAAAATGAAGGCCAAAACTTGTGATTTAGATCGTAAACCTTTTTACGGTAGCGACTGAACATTATGCTTTTAATTTTTGATAAAAGAAATATTTTAAATAACGATAGCTACATATCATCTTCAAATTCGTCCAACCCAATACCTATGTACATATTTTTAATTGTTCCAATATTTCCTGTCCAATTTTCTTTATAGTCACCTCAAATTTAATTTCATTCCTTAGTAAAACTGTCTTATTTATATTAACTAACTAACAAAGAATTAACTGATTAAAAGTTCCTGCTTATATTATCAACAATATTTATTTGTAGTAAAATATGAGAAAAATTTTTGTTTTATTATCTTTATACGCATCAATTACTTCTGCTCTATTTTCATCAATTAAAGGTGCAGTGTTAGTACCATTTCTGCTACCAATATTTTAACAACAATTGACTGTTTATGCTTTATCTAATTGAATTTTATATGCGACTATAATCTTATGAAAGCGGCGGTGTTTCTCTAATACGAACCGAGGAATTCCACAGTCATCCCGCTTTCTTGAATCGTTGGTCGCCTCCTTTGATCTCAATAGTCGCTGCTACTGGCTTCTACACACTCCTTTTTTTCCTTTCCTCTCCTTCTTTTGACCACTCATTATGAATTATCATAGCATCCATACGATATACTGTTACCGGCGGACTATATGCATTATGTCTATTGAAAATTATACACTATTCATTTTCCGAACGCTACACTCGCACCAAGGTTTCCTTTTTCTAAAAACACTTGTTTTGTAGATAAAGAGCGCAACGCTTTAAGAGATTTATTCGCGGTCTTCCATTTTCTCATTTCTTTCCTTTTCTTTCTCAAGTCTAATCTATTCCTTTCAAATGGTGTACAATGTTTTGTATTAGTTATGTAAGTTACAGTGTGATGAATGATGGAAATAAATTGATAATTCGTTGAGGGTATGTGACACTATAAAATTATTATATTCATGCTGTTAACTCTGCAACTGATTTTAGCACATTTTACTTACAATTACTTTAAACTCTTGCAAGCGTATACCAGGTGTACCGAAAAGTCTACCGGTTCTTTCATAAAAAACTACATGATTTTCAAGAAAATGTAAAAATTTATTTACGTAAAGTATTGGCCATTTGATTCTATAAATTTTGCCCATTTTTCAGACAATTTATGGATGCCTAAAAAACTGTTTGTACGTTGCGCAAAACCATTCATGGAGCCATTTTCTAACTTTTTCAAAATTGACGAAGTGCTGCTCTGCAAGCGCGTGGCCTATTGATGCAAAAAGACGGTAGTCGGACGGGGCAAGGTCTGGAGAGTACGGCGGGTGCGATATTATGTCCCATCCAAGTACTTTCGACGCTTCCTTGACCAGTTTTGCTGTATGAGATGGGGCGTTATCGTGCCCTAAAATTACTTTACAGTGTCTTCGGGTCCATTCTGGACAGTCTTCTATCAATGCATGGTTCAAATTGATAATTTGTTGTCGGTAGCCAAATAGTTTTAACTGTTTTACCAGATTTCAACCTTTGGTAATACACTACACCGCTCTGGTTCCATCAAACACAGCATAGCATTGTCTTGCGACCGAAATGATTTGGTCTTGGAGTCGATTGGCCGTCATCGCCAGGTGATAATCATGATTTTTTGCACTTAGGGTTTTCGAAATAAATCCATTTTTCATCACCCGCCATTATTCGATACAGAAATGACTTCCGATCGTACCTTTGAAGCAGAATTTCCCACACAATTTTTCGATCTTCCGATGTTTCATTTGTCATTCAATTGATGGGGCACCCATTTTACCATCTTTCGATTCTTTCCCACTGCTCGTAATCGGTCGCTTATCATTTCTTAGGCCACATTTAACACTTCTGTCAATTGTTTTTGAGTTTGGGTTGAGTCTTCATCCAATAACTCCTGCAGTTTCGCATGTTCAAACTGTTTTATGTCGTATCACATAAAGTAATAATTAGTTGGCTATACAACTGAATATTATCTAAGAAAAAAACTCAAACTTATTCTGAGATTAGAAACCTATCATTTATAAGCGAATTAACAAAACCTTCTCATTTTTCTTATTCTTTGATTAATATTCAGAGACGAAATGGTTAAACCCATCCTAGAATGAAACATCCAATTTACACTGACCGATAGCTCAGTGGTAAACTACGTTATTGGCTTATCGCGTCTTCAAAATCAAATCCGACAGCCTGCTTTCCGAAAAGGTTTTTCGTTGTTTTTCTTTTCACGTGAGGGAATATTGGTAGCCAAAGATCTTAAGATGCACTACGAACGTGGATGTACGTTAATCTGGCTTGTACACTTCCGCAGTCGTTACTCATGTTTACTTCATTTTAGCTTTAAGCCCTGAAGATGTCTCCTGCAAGTGAAGACGAAACGTAGGTAGCAGATATAGTGATGATGAAGTTCTAACCCAGAAGCCAAGACGAAATAACTACTTGTAAACTGGGCTAAGGCAAGGATTGTTATTATTATTATTATTAAATTCGGGGGCTAACGAATATAGAAAAGAGAAACAATGCATTTTCGTATTTATATTTAATAAATTTAGTTTGATTACTTTCTTTAACTCAATCATAATATTTGTAATATGTAAACAATGAAATAAATAAAACAAGTTAAAGTAACTAATTATTGATACGGAAAAAATTTTCTAATATTGAAATACGGACGTTTTTCTATAAACATAATGCCTAGTAGCGGTATGACATAAACTAGTAAGTAGAATCAATTTAAGATAGGAGTACTTTCTTATGGCTAACTAATAAAAATTTTGCAATTCACATATATTTAAACTTTTTATTAAGAAATGTTTATATTACATTGAATATATATAGCAAAATATTCTGAAACGTAAATATATCGTCTACAAAATCGTCAGTATGTATCTATTTCATTCTTGTGCCGTGCAGAGAGACCTAATTATCTGAAAGAATAGGTTAACAAGGATCGCCGGCTCGACTGTCGTTGTCAACCTGTCAACTTTTTACACGACAAATATACACAGATACCGTCTCGTTGTCTGTCCGAGACACTTATTAGAAAACAAAAAATAAATACATTAATATATTAAAAATCGAAACACCGTCACACGGACAGTTTACATCGATGACTCAATGTTTAAATAAAAAAAAAGTAGATTATGAATGTGCAATACAATAATCTTATAAAATACTTAAATAATAAATTTATAATTATGTATATATTGCTTATATTGGTCCTTAGTAAATTAAAACAAAATGTTTAGAAGTAATGTTTGTTCTTTTTATTGAAAGAAATAAAACATAAAACAAAATACCCTAGAACCGGGAATTTATAATTTCAATCTATTCTTTACATTTTTTAAATATAACATCAAGCAAGAGCAGAGAGTGTACAGCATCAAGACCAAAAAAGTAATACTCTGCAAAATAGAGCAAATGAAATATAAAAGGTTAAAGTAAAATCCGCCATTAAGAGTCTTCGCATTAATGTAATGTGTCTTCAGAGGAAAACGGTTCAAAAGTCGAAGAAATTATTTTGATGGATTTTCTGGATGTGTCTTGTCTTAATGTTTTAGTTCTGGCAAAAGTGGTGTACAATACATAGATTTAGATATAAGTTTTGTCTTACGAATACATTGTCAGTGTATTTTGAAATAGTGTTTATTCCTATCGCTACACATTCAAGTTCAATTTTTCATAAGTAAGTCCGACTAATGCAAAAAGTTGACTACTTCCGCAGCACTATGCATTATTCTAGTGAAGGTATCACATAGGCTTTTCCGAATTCCGATATACATTTTTTAGGTTTCAGTGTATCCATTACGAGGATGATTTAATTGGATAGCGATTATTTATTTTATTATTTCCAATCTTATACACTTTCATTAGCGAAAAATTAATCTTTCGGAAGTTTATCAAAATAGGCATTCGTTTAGTAAATCATCTCCTCATTTATCCAGAATCACTTTCCATCGAACGAAACGTGTTAGTACACTAGCACAATATTGGACAATATTGTGCTTTCTTTCTGTAAATAGTATTTGAAGATTGCACAATTGGAATCCAAAAAAATTGTGATCATAAACTTATTAGCTGAAAAAATAGTTTTCGCCTTCTTCTTAGCTGTTCATCAAAAGAAATCCATTCTTTTAAGTGTGTTTTTGTTTTTGAAGCATAGTGATGTATCCAGATTTTATCTACGGTAACATATCAATGAAAAAGTTCCCTTAAATTTCTTTTGAACTTTGCTAGTCATTTGAAATTGTAGTACAAGTTCGCATTTGCTCAAACCCGCCACCCATCTTGAGATTAGCTTTTTCATATTCAATACTTATTGCAAAATATTGTGCCCTGTTGGGTTAATATGTTTACAGTATTAGCTACCTCGCACACATTTATTCGATTGTCGCTCTTTAGAATAGTATAGACTTTATTAATCAGTACTGTATACGAATTCTGTACGCCCTGGGCGTACAGAATTTTCTATATTCATATGAGCAATAAACTATTTACAAATAATTCCATGAGAAGGAACAACTTTATAGAGTTATTTGTGTAACGCTGCTTCAGTTTCAAATTCGACACTAGATGTTTAAAATATTATATGACCGAACGTATGGAACAACGACGTAGTCGCTAAGCTAGAAATGAGTCTCATCGCTAAACAAAATTTCTATCAAAAACAGAAGGTCTTTTTGAAGCTTTCCAAGAGCCCAAAGATTGAAACGGTGACGATTTGAAAGGTCGGCCCATTTCAATTCTTGAACGAGTTGAATTTTGTATACTTTTATGGTAAACCAAGATCCTCACGTAAAATAAATCAAGTTATGGCATACGACAAACAAAGCTGATGAGATCTACTTCGAATCGACTCTTCACGGTCCTCGCGTATACTTTCAGCTACCATTGCTATATTTTCTTCACTTCATGCTAGGGATGTAGCCTATTTGGTCGCGTATTATTCAATTTTCCGATGATATAGCGAATTGTACGTTCTGTGGGACGATTACATAGACTATAAGCGCACGAAACATATTTCTCGCGGAACGCTGATTTTCGTAATCGTAATCGGAATAATTTGTGGATGCAGTGCCGGGCTGAGTCTTTCCATAATAAAATATCACACAATACCTAACTAAAATAGCTTGAAAGTTTGACACGACTCACACTTTGTCTGTCAAAAGGTCGTTATCGAAAAAAGTACATCATATTGAATCACCCATTACTACGTTAGCTTGAATTGTATCAAGTTTATTAGTTGTAGAGTTGTAGTCTTTATCACTAAACAAACTAAACTTGTTTATTATTAAAGCAGGCATATTTTGACGTAGCGCAATGGTAACGGACTATTTGCCGCCTGAAATTGAAGTCCGTTATCTGGACGACATTTGGTTCCAACTTGTCACACAGCCCATGGAAGCACGGCTTTACTGTGAGAACAGTTTGGTGAACATTTAATTTCACATAATGGACCTGTGCAATGTCCGCATAGATCATGTGATGTCACACCTTTAGACTTTTTCCTTTAGGCACCCAAAGTCTACATGGATAAGTCACCTACAATTGAGCAACTGAAAGCCAACAGTACGCGCGTTACTCACCAAGTACCACTTGAAATGCTCGAACGCGTTATCGAAAATTGGAAGTTTAGAATGGACCATGTTAAGCGCAGTTGAGGTCAACATTTGATGGAAATAATTTTTAAAAAATAAATGAAGAATGGTTCTTTTGTATGATAATAAAGAATACCCGATAATATTTTGAAGTTTTTATTTTTTTATTTTTGAGAAAGTACCTCCAAATGAATCACCCTTATATATGTGTTCACATATTTAGTAATTAAAGAGAAATTAATTAGATTAGGAATTAAGAAATTGACTATACAAATGTAAAATTACGAAATATGAAACATGTACAAAATTATTTGGAAAAATTAAATTTATTTATAGAATACTAACAAATGTAGTATATACATACTTGTGTACATCTTACCTTTAGCAAACAATAAGTACATTTTTTGGTGATCAATTTCAGTATTCACAATTACCTCAGATAATCATAATAGCGAACAATACGAAACTAGAAAAGAAACCGCATTGATAACCGAATGTGGGAAATCTTAATCTGAGATTAATCGGGGTTGAGCGGCTCCTTTAAAGTATAAATAAGCTAGAAAGCACCCTTATTATCGCACAGTCAGTTCATATTCTCACTTCATAGTTCGTCTTAGAAAAAAAACCAATATAATCTAGTTCTCGGTAAAGTAAAAAGAGATAATCGTATATCTTAAAGGATCGAATCAGAAAGAGACACAATAATTTCCATTCCCTTTTAAAAAATACGCACTATATGGTGTGTATGTATTTATATACATATATAGCTTATGAACTAAATAATCGGTCGGTTTTCCTTTGACGGCGAGCATTTTCGTGTAAAAGGATGAAACTTTTACTAAGCCTAGAAAAAAGGACCAGGGTTTTACATTATAAGGATTACATTGCAGGTATCTGCAGACAACATCAATATTGCGGGCTACGAAGATTGAAAAGATCGGTTTCAGCTTATCATGACTTAAAGAAGCACTTATACTGGATAGACAGAGATAGTTTACGGATTTATTTTGAATTTTTATTTCTTTTTGTGTGGAATTGTGAATAAAATGCTATGAAAACATTTTTTTCTCTCAAATGTATATTTAAAATACAAAGGGTACACATATGTATGTACATATATAAAAATCGGTTTGAAAGTTTCCATAATTCAAATATCGGTAAATCGAATTTGCTTTTATACTTATGTGTACAACTTCCTGTTTAATAAACATAAAACATATCGAAATAATAATATAAAAGATAGAAAGTCCATAATTGCATATTATATATTCAATAAAAATAAACCTGAACATATTAATTATACAACGTATCCCAGAAAATAATATCAACATGTGGATCTCCCATGCGATGGCATCGTGGTCACGAAATGAGATAAGGGCAGTTTTGGCGTTATAATTTCGTGCGTGGTTTAAACATAGCCCAGTGCTTCGAAGAAATGACTCTTGCACTAGGTGATGTTTGTCCACATCGCGCAACGATTTTCAGGTGGTATAGAGAATTCCAAAGGGGAAATTTAACTGTGGAGGATGCTGAAAAGCCGGGAAGGCCACGAACGGCAGTTACGGAGGAAAACGTTACTATTATGAGGAAAAAGCTTGGCGAGGACAGTCAAGTGACCTACCAACAGATAGAGGGTACTTCAGGCTTAAATGCACCAGTAATCCGTTCGATTCTGCATGGTCATTTGCACATGAAGAAACTTTGTTCTCTCTGGGTGCCGCATCGACTGACTGAAGAGAGCACACGACGTGTGATTTGGTGCCGGGTGATGCTAAAAAAGGGACAATCTCGATATGTGAACAACAGGCGACGAGACTTGGCTGTACTATTACGATGTGCTGACCAAAGCTCAAAACAAAGTTTGGGTCTTCGATGATGAGGACACACCCGTGGTTGTCAGAAAATCCCGATATATAAAGAAGAAAATGATAGTTGTATTTTTCAAATCGAGTGGTATTGTGGAACGCGTCGTTTTGGACACACAGGAGACAGTCACAGCTGAGTGGTATACTGAACAGTGCCTGCCTAAAGTCATTGGATCTATGAAGAACCTGCGGCCAAGGTTAATAATGGACACCTGGTTCCTCCATCACGATAATGTTCCAACTCACCGCGCCAAAGCCCCCTACTCCCTGCGACTTTGCACTGTTCCCGCATGTGAAAATGAAGCTAAAAGGGAGGCAGTTTTCCAGTGATGAGGATCTTCTGCGGGCTTGGGACAACGAGTGTGCTTTACTCCCTAGTGAAACTTGGCAGAACTGGTTTAAAGATTGGTTTCGGAGGATGGAGAGGTGTATTGAGTGTAGAGAAAATTAAACAAACAAAGCTGTATTGCAAAAGTATCCCAGATAACATTTTCAACATGTAGATCTCCCTTATTATTAAAGATACACTTATGGTTAAATTAGAGGGATTACTCTTAAAGACTAGTGGTACTTGAAACAAGTTTTAAATGTCTTTTGTAAGACAAACAATTAGTAGTCTGAGAGACACACGAAAAAAAATTGTAAAAGATGTTCAAACAATTGATCATTTAGTTCTGAACATATAAATTTGTACCTTCTGTAGTGTCAAACTAATGCCACTACTTAGTGTGAAATGGAACGCTATCAAATGCTGCAAAAACGAATTCACGATATTCAACAATATAAAATGTTCGTATGCACATTCGATTCCCAAACAAAACCCCGTTTTATTAAATCTGACTTGTAAATCTCCGCGTTCGTTATCCATGGTTGCTTCTGCTTAGGTCCAGGTTGCGGTACTTTTGTTACCGACGTTTCGTTTCACTAGTACGGGACATCTTCAGTGCTTAACTGTTGCTACTGTAGTTGTTGAAATTGAAACAGAAACTGTGTTTCAGCTTCAGTTTCAAGACGCGCTGATACCGAAACAGTTTCAACGCAACAACGGCAGTTGTAGCAACTGCTAAGACTACTGTCGTGTGTTACCGATAAATATAATGTGCTATAATATAACCTTCATTTCTATTTGACCATGATACCTTAAATTAAGTGTCTACACATGGAAAATCTTATTTTAGTAGTCGTTAATTTGAATTCCGTTCCCCATATGTACGTATACATATGTAACATTACTAATTTTTAAGAATTATTCTTTCTTTGGTGTAAGTTTAACATATGTATGTACTAATAATTCTAGATGTAGATGTGCTCATCGTGTTGTGTCGTAAAAAGAATATTCTGTTGGACAAACACAGATATGTTATCTGCTTCTGGACTTCCGGGCTGGAACTGCGTCACATGTATAGCTGCTCGACTACTGCTACTCTCTGTCACATTGAAACAGATACGTTGGTTGTTATAATTATTATTGCGTAGATTTTTCTTACATTTCCTCAAATTAATGTCAGGAAACATTTAATTCAACATACAAATTTATAGGTTTGAACTCGGATTGTAAGCGGCTGATACCGCGGTGCTATTGTAGATTATAAAGGGGTAAATTAACAGGGTCTTAATAAGGCTGTTAATGTTTTCTATGCATACGAGAACTATTATTGTTAATATAATTATTAACATTTATTTTCGTTTACTCTTTATCTTTATATTTAAATACAGATTAAGTGTGGTGTTTTTTCTTGTATTTGGAAATATATAATAAATAAAGATTGAGCAGGTATTAATAATAATAGTAGTTTTTCGCGTTACGATTCATGTCTCTGCTTTGGTATTCAATTTTTTAAGATTTTCATGGAATTGTTTAGGGATTAATCAGTAGCAGAAATTATAATTTAAGACATTGTTTGACTGTCTTCAATGTCGTTTAGTTTTATGATGTATTTACCTAGTTTCTGGTTTTCATAACTCATTCTTGTATTGCAATCGTGAAACCTTTGATTTTCATTTATTTGTTGATTGTCTGTTTGTCAATAGGTGTTTGTGCTATTTGGTGGGGAGGTGTGCCATATATTGGGTCTGGGAAAAAGTTCGTGGCGTTTTTTCAGTAAAATTCAACTGGTCCCCGCATGGCGCGTGGACGAATTCATTTAAACCGAATATGCTCCATTATTATGGACAATGTTTCGCCATTTTTTTGGTAGATCCATGATCCCATCGGTGAAAAACTTCTGTGGTTTCTGGTCGAAAAACTGAATCAAGTAGTTTTCACAGGCTTCTTTTGAAACCAACTTAATTCCATTGAGAGAGTTCTGCAGAGATCGAAACAGATGATAGTCAGAGGGTGCTATATCCGGACTGTAAGGTGGGTGCATCAAAACTTCCCAACCAAACTCTCTCAATTTTTGACGGGTCATCAAAGAAGTGTGTGGTCGGGCGTTGTCATGATGGAAGACAACACCTTTCCTATTAATCAATTCGGGCCGTTTTCTTTCAATCGCCTGGCGTAATCTCTCTAGTTGTGCACAGTAGAGTTGAGAATCAATCGTCTGACCAGTTGGAAGTAGCTCGTAGTGGACGATTCCCCTCCAGTCCCACCATACACACAGCATCACTTTTTTTGGCGTCAATGTTGGCTTAGCGAACGCTTGTGACGGCTCACCATCCTTTATCCACGATCTTTTACGCTTCCGATTATCGTACGTAATCCATTTTTCATCTCCGGTTATTAAACGTTTCAGAAACGGCTCGATTTCATTCCGTTTCAGCAGCGCATCGCAGATGTTAATTCGGTCCATCATGTTTTTCACGCTCAACTCATGAGGAACCCATACGTCAAGCTTTTTTTTTGTAACCAGCTTTGTGTAAATGGTTCAAAACAGTTTTATGGTCAATGCCTAGCTCCATGCCAATATCGACACTGCTGATATGCTTATCTTGTTGGACTTTTTCAAGAATTTCATCAGATTTTTCAGTGATTGGACGACCGGAGCGTGACTCATCTTTCACATTGAAATTTCCAGAACGAAAGCGAGCGAACCATTTCCGCGCAACAGATTTAGATAAAGTACCTTCACCGTACACAGCACAAATTTTATCACAAGCCTGCGCAGCGTTCTTCCCCTTATCATAATAATATTGCAGAATATAGCAAAATTTCTCATTATTCTTCTCCATTTTCAAGTGCGAATAACTTTCCAACCACTGCACCGATTACAATGTTTCTACGCTCAAACTAACGCTCGGAAGGTCATCTAAAAAACGAGCCCTCGGTGGTGTCGCTGTGACTTGTTGTTCTTTAGTTATCGGCAACCAATGCCATCTATCGGGAAAAACGCCACGAACTTTTTCCCAGACCCAATATTATTTTGTTTTTTCAGATTTATTTTTGTTGATTATTATACGTTGTTTTAGATTTAAAATTACTGTGACTATGCGCTGTGATTTATAGTACACATTGTTCACCAGTAATTCATACAGCATAGATTCCAAAGCAGTTCATTTCAATGATTTATCAATTAAATTGAAAGCTTGTTTTAACTTCTTTACTATTGCTTACCCATTAAAATAAATAATTTTTTGTCGAAAATTATAAGTAAGGCATGACAACTGCACAATTTGATAATGTATTTAATGAACGTTCTATCATCGATATATTTAACATAAAATAATGCAATTAGTAATTGACTGTTTGCTTTATTAATATCTTTTATTGTTGTGATACGTGGGTGGGCCACAGTTTATCGCGTTATGAGTTACGTAATCAAGTAAGCTTGGCCCTGTACAGCAGGGGTCGACACCCCTACGAATGTGCCCCTACATTTTAGTTATTTGTAACGAATCATTCGCTATACATATGATGTATGAGGGTGTTTTGATCTTTTGCTGTAAGCTCTATGCATTTTATAAATGTATTTGCGTTACATAAGGGCTGTATCTAATTAGCTTGTGTATTGTACGGCGAATTTGAATCTTTGTTAAGACACTTATGTGAAACGTTCAGTATTACTACTTGATATTTATAATATTTACACATTTAATAAAGGCAATACCTCCGGCAGAATACATATTTAGAAGCAGTAACTAAATTACTAAACTACATAACTGATATGATTGTTCTACAATGTTTTGCTTAAAATATTTTTGAAAAATATTCACCAGATCGACAGTAGTTGAAACAAATGAAATAGCAGAAGGTATGAATCCAATCTTCCTTGACATAGAAATTAAGTAAAATATTATTATTTTGACTTTAAATGTTTAGGTTAAAAATGGACTTAGCCTTTCTGTACATGTGAATTAAAAAAATATCATTATTATGACTTTATGTACGGGGTTACAGATACAGCACCTATTTTTAGAAGTAGAACTCAGTGAGTAACTGTGGATAGATCTAGATCTACATTCGAAATGTCGTCAGCTGATTGGGGTGTGCCGCAGGGATCAGTTGTCGATCCAACATTCTTTATAATTTACATAAATGACAACATTTGCTGTTTCGGAGAATAATGTCTTAGTTATTAACTATACGGATGACACATTTTTATAAAGGGCAATAACTTGAACATAAATAATGATGAGACAAATGCAGATGCTTTTTGTAATCGTGGAAGCAATAATCGATTACGCATTAGATATCATTATGATAGTGAATACGATTAATATGTTGGAATTAATTGTTGATACAAACCTGTCACGGCATCCACATATAGACAGTCATTGTGCTAAATTTACTAAAGTAAATTTTGCAATACGACAGTTAGCAGGAAACTATACGACTGAAATTATGCTTGTTTTCGGTTGAAAGCAAAGTATGGAATTGAGCGCTGAGGATCTTAAGGATCGGTACATCGTATTTTTGTCTTGCAAAAACAAACAATTAGAATAATAGCTAAGTTAGGGGGGGGGGGCTTTCCTGTACACGTTCAAGGAGGAGATTCCAGCATTATACGTAGGAAATATTATGTTTCACGTATAAAAATAGAACTAAATTTAGATATCTGAAACATAAATAATAAACGAAACGCAAAACCAGAAAAACATAAAATATCTATGTCTCAGAAGCAGATGTATTTTAATGGATGTACATTTTTTAATAACTTATTGCGAGAAATACAAAACTTACAGTCAGTAACCCTGTTTAAAAGAATAGTAAAGCAATGTTTAATAGTGAAAAAACAAATTTAATTATAATCAAATTGAGCTTTAAAATATTTTTATTAATCCTTTATTTAAGAGAGGCGATCTCGATAATTATCGCCCAATATTATGGACATACTATTAACAAGCAATTAATTAATTTTCTTTTAAAGTTTAATTTTCTTCTCAGTTCATCAACATGACTTCCTTCTGCACTATTGTAATTCATAAAACAAAATTCTAATATGAACAAAAATTATTCATTTTTAGCTTTCCTTATTGCTTTAAGTAAAGAATTCGATAATGCTAATTATGATAGTGTCAGAGGACAGTCTGCTAATCTAGTCATTAATAGCGTAGAAAATAGGAAAAACAGAATAGAGAAAGTGGAAGAAACCGAATTTCTAGGCGTAAGGCTAAGATGTGAAAGAAATGAAGAGAAGGAAATTAAGAAACAACTAAAGACAAGATGTAAGACGACAGGAATATTTTCGAAGATTATGAACACCAATAAATAACAAGAGCAACGAAAATAAAATAATGTCAAACATTATTTAAACTATGACAACCTATGAATGTTAATCGTTGACAACGGCGAAGAAGGAGGAAAATAAACAGGAACGTGAAATATTACGTAAAATTTTTGGAGAAATTACAGTCCAGAACCAATCCAGAAAAGGAACAAATCAAAAATATGATAAAAGAACTCTACAGAAGTCTAGACTTTGTCCAGGTTGTATGAATGTAAAGAACTAGATTTCTGGGACACGTAATGCGGATACTCAACAAATTGGAGTTTCTTGAAACAGTTATGAGCAATTTAGAAAAAGAATCGATTATCAGTTTTGAAACGCTTTTGTCGCTCCAAACGGAAACGGATTCTTAGATGGTTCTATTAGAGTTACTTTGCTGCTAAGTCACTTTCAAATTTGTATCCTTGTGTTGGATGAAGTTCCATGTTAGACTACTTGTACGATCGCCGCTTATTCACTGACAAAAAAAATATTATTTCTATAAAAAGCGACCTTTAAGAATGTAATAATAATTGCAGAAATCAGTAATAATAACATTATGAATTATTACATTAATTAAAATCAAAATTAAAGAAACTGTTAAATCCAAGATTCTTGCACACTTCCTAGAAAATAACTACATTAGCTATGCTCAAGGAAAAGATGGCCTTTAGATACAGCTGCTCGAGTATATATGACGTGAAAATATCTATTCAAAAAATTAAAAATGAAAATAAGTCAATATGGAGCAATAAGTAACTTAGAAAACAGAGCAAGAAAAAGCATTAACATGTTCATGGACGATAACACGAAGATATATTCTATATCAAACTTTATATTCATGGCAAACATGCCAACGACTCAAACTCTGCCAGGTAAATCATACAAGAGTTAGTTCAAATATATTATGTTAATTGATTGTTGATTGATTATTATTGATAATCGATTCTTTTTCTAAATTGCTCATAATTGTTTCAAGAAACGCCAATTTGGCGAGCATCCGCATTATGTGTCCCAGCCATCTAGCTGTTTACATTCTTACCACCCGGACAAAGTCTAGACTTCTGTATAGTTCCTCTATTTTTTTCTTTGTTCTTTTTCTGAATCAGTTCTGGACCTTAATTTCTCCAAAAATTTTTCGAAATATTTCACGTTCCTGGACTTCTAGTTTATTTTCCTTCTTCTTTGCGGTTGTCAACGATTAACATTACTTAAAAATAGTTTTATTTTTAATGCTGAAAATATAAAATTAATTCAAAATAAACTAGAATAACAATTACTAAATTTTCCCATCTAATTTCTATCTTGCGTGTCTTGGATAGTATACCCAGACTCTGAGACAAAAGCAAAAACACCAAAGTAAGTAAAAATTTACATTTATATTTTCAAGTTTAAATTTATTTAAAAATATTTCCAATTAGCAAAATTGCATGAATTGTATTGTTTTTGTTTTTAATGAATTACTTAATACTTACTGTAAGTATTCAAGTATTTATTTTTTATGGGATTGTTCAGATTTTAATATTCACTTATTGGTGGCAATAAATTCAATGCTGCTATTGTATGTAAGAAATATTTTCTGTTTTAAAAATAAAAATGTCATGAAGAAGGTTTCTTGTATTTGCGATAATGGGTTAATGTGTATGTATGCTTGTACGAACATTTTACGGTACAATTATCTCAAATTGAACTTGAGATAATCGAAAACATTTTGCATAGCGTGCGGTTTCTTTTGGACCATTAGTATCCAATTTCATTTTCATTTATCACTGACTCATTAATATCAACTTTTTCTGTCGGCATGATGAATATCGTCGACTTGTAAATTGTAAAGCACTGTAGAAATTTAATATGATGTTATTACAAGACCTGCTCAATACTTTTTGTTTTTATTAATTAAGTTTTCCATAAAATATTTTGTTTTCATTTAATAACATATTGCTTAATTAAATTATGTTCAAGAATTTATGTATTTCAAAATTTACCCACAACATGTGTTTGGATTTCATTTATTTCTATACGTAAACATAAACGTAAATACGGCAATTTTAGGTAAGGTAAACAAAACTAATTTCTAAGAAAAAAGAGAGGTTTATTTGCAAACTCCATGTTAACGCAGACGTATCTATATAATACAAATATTTGTGTTTGTTAGAATAGATTCCAATTTGTCTAAAATTGAAGCAGATGAACGAGGCGGTCCTTTTGAAATGGTGGTTTGTCGGTCACGGGGTGGTCCTTCGTCTGCTGTCAACCGAAGGGACAGTTGAGATGTCATTCGTACCGCACTTTAGCCTTGGGACATTTACTTAGTTCTAGATCATTTTCTTGTGGAACGGATCTGAAAGGAATAACACAAAATAGTGAAACAAGTTTCATAATTTTTTATTGCTGTATAATTAAACCGTGTAATTCCCATTGAATTTGCGATAACCGTAGTTTAAAAAAATATTTAAGCTTGTTTATTATATTGCGAGTATGAAAGAATTAAAATGGTGATCAGGGACAATTACGAATGTAATTTTTGTTTCCACATTACATACCACCATAGTAAGTCTCTATAAAATAGTGTTCCTGCGGAAGTAAAATACGTTCTACATTAATGTATTTATTGTTCAAATTATTATAAACAATATATACTAAAGCACAATGTGAGCTATTTTTTTAATAAACTAATGATTGGGCAGAAATACATATTTGCAAACAAAAATTGTTAGCAATGCCAAGAAAGAATCGAAGAACATATGAATAATTTTGCAATGTTTTTATTTGGCGATTCAAATAAGCTATTTTCATAAAAGAGTAGGCTATTCGATGTAAAGAATTAGTGCTGAATATTGTGAAAAGTTACGTATAAATAAATAGTGTTAAATGATATGGCCGGTACAATTTTTTTGAGCGAGAATTCCTAGAAGACCGTTACATCATTTCTTGGAAGAAACCCCACTCGACGCAAGAGTGCCGCGACTAGATATTTGCAAGTAGTGTCGTGCCTTAAAATTTTCCTCGTTATTTTCTTTTTAAGGAATATTTCAGAAATTATCGAACGGATATTCAGCAAGTTTTTGTTGTTGTGAGAATTTGAAACTGTAATCTTTAAGTTATGAGTTTTTGTTTCTTTTACAATAAGATAAATATAATAAAAATAACAATTACCTAAATTAAGTAATTGTTGTTATTCAATTCATTTATTTGGGTAACCTAATACAGTCATTAATCTGATAAATTTTCGATGTTCCGTAGCACCTACGTTTCTATTTTATTTTCATTTGGAAAGATTGTCTTAAAATAATTACACCCGTTAATCACAATACCTTTCGACTGGAATTTAATCCTTTCCTTAATACGAAATTGCATTTGAAATACACATACACTCGCAAAAATTCACGCTACGTAAATCGACTGCAAACCATGGTATACAAAGACTGCAATCTGCTGTGGTGAACGCGGCACCGTCAATGTGTATCCTACTCGTGTGTCGAGTGAGGTTTATTCCAAGACAGTAACGTAGCAGCTAGGAATTCTAACTCAACAAATATCGTACCGGTTATAGTTGTAAATAACTTCAATAGATAGTTATAAGATAAAGTTATCAAAGGCTGCTTTTCCTTCGTGTTCTTGGAATATTTATAGAATTTTGCATGTTGTCTACTTTGGACAGATTGTAGAAGCACATATATTACACAACAATTGTATTGCAGTGCCTTGTATATTTTTTTAAGTAACGTGTTTTATGTACAGTATTATTATATACTTTACATTACTTCTTATATTGGGTAAATTTCTGTGAAGTCAACGGCGCTGTTACCCTCAACTCATTCAAATTCCACACATATTGTAAATTAGATATGGTTGTAGAACAATATCGGGTTACCGAATTGTAATTATAGAATTATAATTTCTTTAGTGTTAAGCTATGAAAATGAGTAAGTTGCTACGCATTACATCACGATAATCACATAATACCGAATTAAATTATTAATGAACAGTTTAAAAAATTTAATGATGAACATATGGAGAAATAAATTTATTTTATATCACCCAATTCAATCAACGCCCCAAATTAATCTTTGCTCATCACGGAAGAGATAAATTAAGGTAATTTTAATTAAAAAAGGAGGTAATTTTTCCGAAAATATTCTAGGTTTAATAGATTAAATTTTATTAATAAAGGACAAGAATTTATCATAGCAAATTTTTCTCTGCTCATTACAAGAACTGGAATTATTATTCATATTTTAAGTTTATTTAGTTTATTATGAAAAATGTTCTTGTTTATGTGAATGAGTTGAGGTTAACAGCGTAAAGAGAATTATTGGAAGAAGCATATGTGCATTATGGGCGTTGACTTTGCAGATTTGTCTGGTATGTGGTTGCTGCTTAGTTGGTCAATGTATGTCGACACGTTAATTACATTATTTAATTCGCTCTTATGTTTATCTGCTTACTTTATTATATTGGTTAAATAGTGATGTATTTTGCTTGTTATAATATGTTCATTTGACTTAAATACTACTTCTCCTACTGACGATAACAGTTTGATTATTGAAATATGTATAAGAATACAGTTTTAGATCGGTTTTTTATATTATTATGAAACACTGTGCCTAGCTTAAATTTGATCGTGCTATCCGAAAATGTAGCATTAATGCAACTCAACTTTTAGACTGTAATTTTGTGGAGCCTGTGGTGCGTTTTGGCTTTCAACGGTACAGATCGTGTGCGGAATTTGTTTTCGTACGGGCACTTTTGCCGTAGTTTTCCAGAAGCGACACTGTTTAATTATCTGCTGATGATGACGATTTAGCTGTCGAAATACGTACACAGAATACGAAAATTAATGTGGAAAGGGATTATACGAGTACATCAACCTTCAGTGACCAAATTTATACATTCTAATTTTCGAAAACCTTAATATAATAAGTCATAACAAACTCATTAGCTCATAATCGAAAGTATATATATATATATATATATATATGTATAGATGAGTATTTAATATTTATACTATTACACAATTAAGGAAATACGAGCCTAGAATTTATTGCAAGACTTTTGGCGTATAAATACAGACTGCTGAAAAATTAATGTGATGAGCTTATATATTTAAAAGTGCGAATGTACGAATCCACCTTAGTAGGTACTAATTATATTTAAGTGTGATTAGGGGAGACTACTTTTTCCTAGAATACTATACGAGGGAGAATCAGTAATTAGTAAGCCTGACGAAAGGGTTCAGCACTAATGAAAAGTCTTGCTTTCCAATTCGTGAATGCAGTATTTTTGTTTGTAACTTTAATTTAAAAATAGAATAATTGCCTTTCAAAAGATATAATGTAGAATACTGTTCCAGAATCAGATTGACAAAGTATGAATTTGCATTCACTTAACGTATGTAGGTATTTTGCTCCTGAATCTATTTACAAGTATTATTATCCTACTTGTGAAAAATTAGTACATCTTACAAGGATGGATCAAAATATAACTATTAAAGCTTGTGTACTTGATCGTAAATACCCTCGTTATTTAAAAAGAAAGTGAGTTGTTTCTAGATTGTTTTGAAACATGGGAAAAGTAGATCAATCATTAAGTTCTTATTTTAAAGGAAAAAACAAACTATAAAATCAAAACTGATCTGGAGTCTATTTACTGGAACTAATTTCCATCGATTGCAATCATAAAACGATTGACAGACATTGACGAGTTTATTGATGGCCGGACAAGTACATCTGATGTACAATACAGTGTACGCAGTTGCATTTGTCGTTCGTAAACCGCAAACGCACATTTCAATACTTAATTGGTCAAAGTTAAGTGGTGCGGAATAATAATGTGTGATGAAACTTGAATACACACGAAATTAATCGGAACAATGAAGGCTGGCACAAGTGCTCCAAAGATGGTAAAGAATAGCTGAAAATATTATGGCTATTGTCTTTTCGTAATACAGTAGGTTCTTCATAACGATTATCTTTACGAAGGTAAAATGGTAACAAGCGAATACTATGCATTACCTTTAGATAAACTACGGTACAGTAAAATGAAAAAGGGTCCATTTAAAGAGGAAATGAGTGTATTTTTCAGGATAGTACACGTGTTCATGCTTCGACTGTATTAATGGAAAAAATCACGAACTACATTTTAAATGCTTCTGTTTTCAGCAAATTGAGACTCGTCAAACTTTTTCCTTTTTTCCAAAGTAAAAATTTGGTTCTAATAGAGCTTATTCGTCTGATTTGGTCACCTCAAACTTTTTTTTAACTTGAAAACTTGGCTCCATGGCAAGAGACTTGTATTCAAAATTAACGTATATTTCGAACGATTTGATAAAGTTTATTTTTCTGAAGAAATGAAAAGACTATATATAATGAGTTAAAGATAAAATAATTTTTTGTCAAAAAGTTTGTTTTCTTGTCTGGGCTTATTACTGATCCGTCTTGTATCTATGCTGACTATAAATTTACAGTGGGTATACAGGCTATTTGAACAATATAAAGTTAAAAGGTAAATATTTAAATATTACATAATATTAACGTGTTCTTGATAAATCTCGAATCAGTGGTTAACCAAATACTTTTTTGAGTAACAAAAATTAATAAATTATACTGAAACACATACCGATTCAGACATAAAAATTTTAATTATTGTAAAACGGCAAGAAAAGAAAGAAAATTTATAATCAAATAGTTTAGGATTGAATACAAAAAGCTACCGGCAGGTAGATATTGTAAAAATTCAGACCATTAATATCGCTGAAAGCTGAAAAGTTTTTTAAAATCGTTCTAGAGAAAATTGTAACCATAGATGATGTGATGTATGCAACGTTTAGGAGCATTTAAGGAAATCATTTTTGAGTCCCTGATAGAGAAAAGAATTACTGAAAATTAAAGAGGTTGGATTAAATAAATGCATATTAGATGTACCCCTCCATTTTGAAATATGAAGCAACACACCGATCGATCTAAATTAAAAAAGAGTGTTAGGGTTCAAAAATTCTTAAAAATTTCAACAGTAACAACAAGCAGAATCAATGATCTTTAGAAAATTTGATAGTATTATTATGTGTGGAAAATTTAAATAATGTTTACAACTATAATTTTCAAACAATGAACTAAAAAGGAATTAGTTATGGAATTGTGTCATTTTTCGTAATTTATTTCTTGGTACTTATAGTATGTTGTGAAGATTGTTTTTAAGATTTTTAACTAAAAGAAACACTCCCTCAATAAAAATGCAGTATCCTTATTCAAAGAAGCACGCAAAGAACCTTTTAATTCTTCGATTATTTCTAAGTATATCCACCTAACAGAGGTATAGCCACGAACACTGTCTTGTCATACGGAATATTTGCTGAGCAATATCAAAAATGCTCTAGTTGATATCAGGACCACAAATAGGACTATCTCACTCTACACCTAGCAAAATGTTGGACCAAATTACCGCAATGCCAATTACTCGTGCTGTGAAAATTTTGAGAAAACATAGTAAATAAATTGCCTCTGTTTTAACAATTGACTATAAAAATTTTGCTACGAAATAAAAAGGCAGAAAGATCAGAGAACCAAAGGTAGTCAAAAAAAATCAGTGATCCAAAAACCAATTGCAAACTAAAAGAAAACGAGAATTTCCAAATACTCATATGCGGATGATAAAGTTGCAATTATTTATAACGATTCTTCAAGTTCCGAAGGCGTTTGCGTGAGATATGAAGAAGAATATAGCTAAACAAAAATGAAGGAAGATTAAATTACCATAAATGCGCAAAATGCTACTGTTAGTTACATCACCAACTTCTAGAATTATTGTAGTTTTTGGAGAAGAAATAGCTGTTTATTTATAATATTAACAATGTTTTAGCTGATATTAGGACCAGGAATAGAACTATCTCAACGCAACCGGTTCGTTCACAGAGTGAACAAAACCCTATCCCTAGAAAAATGTTGGAACAAATTCCTATAGTGCCAATTACGCGTGGTGTGGAAACTGTGAGAAATCGCAATAAACAACTTGCTTCTGCTTTACAGATCAACGATAAAATTTTTTGCAAAGACATAGAAAGGGAGAACAGAACAGAAAACCAAAGGTAGTGATAAAAAATCAAAGATCCCAAAACGAATTGCAAACGAAAAAAATGCAAGAATTTCCAAATAATCAGATGAGGCTGATAAAGTTGCATATATTTATAACAATTCTTCAAGTTCCGAAGACGTTTGTGCGTGCTGTGAAAAAGAATATAATCAACCAGAGATGAAGGAAGACTGGATTAAATTTATAAATGCTACTTGTGGTTACATCACCAACTTCTAGGATTATTGCAGTCTTTGGAGAAGAAATAGCGGTTTATTTATAATATTAATAATGTTCTAGTTGATATTAGGGCCAGAAATAAAACTATCTCACCGAAACCGGATTATTCACAGAGTGAACAAGACCCTACTCCCAGTAAAAAGTTGAACCAAAATTGGAAATGTTGTAAGCAACTTATTTCTTCTTTAAAGATCAAATTTTCGCAAAGAAATAAAAAGAAAGAAAGGTCAGAAATCCAAAGGTAGTCATAAAAAATCAATGATCCAAAAACAAATTGCAAACGAAAAGAACGCAAGAATTTCCAAGTAATCAGATGAGGATGATAACGTTGCAATTATTTATAACGAATCTTCAAGTTCCGTCTGTGCGGGCTGCGAAAAAGAATATAGTCAAACAGAAATGAAGGAAGACTAGAGTAATTGCACAAAATGATACTGGTATTACATCGTTAACTTCTAGAATTGTTGTAGTCTTTGAAGAAGAAATAGCAGTTTATTTATAATATCAGCAATGTTCTACTTGATATCAGGACCAGAAATAGAACTATCTCAAATTTCTACAGTGCCAATTACGCGTGCTGTGGAAACTGTGTGAAAAGTAGTAAACAACTTGCTTCTGCTTTAAAGATCAACGATAAAATTCTTGCAAAGGTATAGGGAGGGAGAAAAGCCAGAAAACCAAAGGTAGTGATAAAAAATCACAGATCCACAGACGAATTGCAAACGAAAAGAATTCAAGAATTTCCAAATAATCAGATGAGGACGATGAAGTTGCAAGTATTTATAACGATTTTGCATGCGAAGAAGCGTACAGTTAAACAAAAATGAAGGAAGACTAGATCAAATGCTCAAAATGCTAGTGGTGGTTATGATTTCAACTTCTATAATTATTGCAGTCTTTGGAGAAGAAAAAGATCTAGTTTTTGGTTATTAAGATAAATAAGTTCAATTAGAATTTGCTTGTTACATATATACTACTGCGGGCAAAAAATAGTAAGACTTTTTAATTTAAATTTCGCGCGAAAACCTATTCGTCGAAATATTTTTTTCTAGGTTGGTATGACTGTCAGTGACAGCTGTGCCAAATATCACATCAAAATAATCATTAGTGTTTAGTATACGCATGTTTTCTGAAGTACAAAAAGTGCATTCGGCGATTTTTACAATGAGTGAAATTATTCAACAAAGAAGTTCCATTAAATTTTGTGTACGGAATCAAATTTCTGGTGCTGAAACGTTCAGAATGTTGCAAAAGGCCTTCGGTGATAATTGTTTGTCGCGAGCAAGTGTTTTTGATTGGTATAAATTATTCAAAGAGACTCGAGAACGCGTTGATGACGAACCACGTCCAGGACGGCCATCAACATCAACTGATGATCAACACGTCAATAGAATCAAGGAATTGGTGCTTGAGAATCGACTATTAACAGTCAGAGACCTTACTGGCATCGTTGGAATATCGGAAGGATCAGTGAAAACCATTTTGAAAGATCATTTGGGCCTAAGAAAAGTGAAAGCACGATTCGTTCCAAAATTACTCAATTTTTTTCGAAAAACAGCTCCGTGTGACTTCTGGCTATTCAGCAAACGCAAACGACCGCTCCGGGGAAACCGTTTTGAGTCAATTGAAGACATTAAACGTGAATCGCTACGCGCATTGAAGGCTATTCCTGAAATTGACTTTAACAACTGTTTCGAGAATTGGAAGAAAGAAACGTCGGCACAAGTGTTTTTGGGCCAGGGGGGATTACTTTGAGGGGGACGAAATAGATTTGGAAGAATAAATTAAGAATTTAAAAATTATGAACAAAGTCTTACTATTTTTTGCCCACAGTAGTATATGTGTGATATATGTATAGTTCATTAAATAATTTGATGACAATATGTCGCCGGTGTACGTTTTGGCTTTCAGCGGTACGGATCGCGTGCGGAATTTGTTTTACCGTAGTTTTCCAGGTGCGACACTTTGCAATTGTTTGCTGATGATGACAACTTAGTTGTCGAAATACGTATACAGAATACGAACATTAATGTGGCAAGGGGTTATATATCAACCTTCAGTGATCAAGTTAATCAACCACAGGCTCCATCAAAATTACCTTCATTTGCGCTATTGTTTGCTCCATTTCACCTAATACACCCCCTGCTCCTCTAATATAAACGTGAAATCAAAATAATAATAATTTTCAGTAAATATTTACATTTTTACATTCTTTTTGAAGCAATGTATAGAAATGTAATGCATTATATTCTTACGATTTGAATTTATTCTCACTATTCTTAATAACGTAAATGCTTTATATTAATTTTTCAAAATGTGCGCCTTTGATTTACCCTATTAGATATATAAAATTAGTTTTAATAATAAAAGAAGTCGAAGTAGAAACTAACTAATTTATTATTATAATATCGAAAAATACATAATTTATCATTGAATTGGATAACTTAACTAAGCTTAAACCGATGAAACATTGCTCTTATAGATCAAAATAAATATATTTAATCAAAAGTAATGTGGATAAGGTAACAAAACCTCTCTTGACTAGGTTATTAATATTAACTTAATAACAATCTTAATAGTATACAATACTTTTATGGCTAAGTAATAAATTTATGAAAATAAAAGAGAGACCACAATTTATAATATTTTTTAATTCTACAAATACACTGACACTAATAAAGACAAATAATTATATGAAATGAAGTTCTTAAATTTAAACCAAAATAAAATTAAAATATAATTTAGAATACTTTAACGAACTTCTGCTTCTACTCTTTAGTTTTAGAATAAATTGTTATGGATCAAGAATCAAACTTTTCCTTGAATTTATTAAAATTATAAAATGGAGAATAAGAATTTTTGAATTAAAAAAATTAAGAAAAAAAATAAAAAGCAAAGGCCATAATTATTTAAATATTCCTAGATTTTGTTAATATTTCTGGAGAATTAAATTTTGAAGTATTAACGAACTTAAGATATTTTTATTTGTAACAAAACATAAATGAATGAAAAACAAAGAATGTAATCTCACCTGTTAACGAAAAACTTCTTAATAGAATAATCCAAACAACTTTCCGGGACAAAAACTTAATGAAAAATCTTGGATATGTGTACCCGTAATGGCTGGAAGCGTCGTTTAGATGCCGACGTCGCAACAGAAATGTTCTGCGAAGACGCTCGGCAGCGTCGATTTTAAATGCGCCGTCGCGACGTGTTACGTGAACAATGGCGTCTGAACCGTGGCCAATCGCGTCACGTCTAAGCCGTGACCACTCAGGCGAGTTAATACGGGTAACGCCCCACGAAATGCGTTTTCTTAAGAGATGAAAAGAAACGAACGGAATAGAACGGCCAAGGTATGTACGAGTATGTATGTGTATGTGGGTGAAATAGTAACTGTTTGTGTATTTTCTTGCGATTGAAATTAGCGAATAGTGGAGTAAAATAAGTCGGTGCCAAGTATGGAGCTGTTGAGAAAAGCGAAACGTCTGTCTTATGCAAGTATTACAAAGTTGTTGAGGAGACATGCTTGGGGTTTTAATACGCACTCTATAAATACACTATAGAGAAAGAGAGGTGGGGAGTTTCATCTTAAAGCGCTTAAAGTGACTACCACTTTAAGCGAGATGTTTTCTTTTCCTGAAAGAAAAATTCTAAATGTCGTTCATTAACAGTTTTCAAGAAATACAAAACCGTCTGAGGCTGAACTATAACTCTTTCATTAAATTAAATGGAGTTCTACTCATAAAATTTCAACGAAATACTCTTTACTTCTATGTCTTTTGTTTGAACACCACCATTCCCAACTACGTAGAAAATTATTACATTTTTAACAAAATATGCAATGGTGTCCCATTTTAATATACATTTCAAAAACATCTTACCTTTACAAGCTGCATGATATTGAACAGATACAGTTTTTGTATTACGTTTTTATTAAAAGTCGTACCAATAAAAGTACTTATCCAAAGCAATATTAGTAATAATGAAATTAACTTTTTCTGTCTTGGTTGAATTTTAAACAACATAGTTTTGCTTGTTATACACCTCTTGTTTTTAATGGCATACAATGCCAGTTTTTGTTGCTATGCCAGTATAGATCGAAATATTTTTAGGAACAGGAAGATGCTGATCATTTGTCTTGAAAGTGATATCGTTCGAAGAACTGCTGTCGAATTTTAATATCGATATAAATAAACAACCATGAATAAAAACGAGTTACATGCAGTAGTAAAGCATTTGTTTTTGAAAGGCTTAAACACTAAACAAATAAAAACAAAGTTCACGATACATCTTCTTGGTTCGCTACAATTGCAAACTAAGTTGCTGAGTTTAAAAGCGATAGAACAAGCATACAGAATGCACTGCATTCTAGGCAGCTAAAAACGAGTTACCTATGAAGAAACAATTTAAAAAGTCCGTGAAATTATGATGATTGATAGCCAAGTAAAGTCGAGAGAGATAGCAGTGAAAGTAGTCATTTTATATTGGTGGATACATTGCATCTTACATCAATATTGGGATATGAGAAAGCTTAATGTTAGATGAGTGCCGCGTCTGCTGACAATACACCAAAAGTGAATAAGACCATTTCGTAGCAATGTTCAGATATACTCTTAATGAAAGTGATTCCTCGAAACGTTGTATAACTGAGGATGAAGCATGGATACATGACTAAACTTCGGACACCATATAACAGTCAAAATACTGGAAGAAACAAGGCCGGCTAATTTCAAAGAAGGCATTCCATTTGCTGAAAAAGTTATGGCTACCCACTTTAGAGATTTCCGAAGAATAATTTCTATTGATTATGAAATCAAAGCTAAATGGCTCAATTTGATAAAGAAAAAGTCTTGTTCCACTAAGATAATGGGCCCGTCCCATAAATAGGCAATTGTGATGCGAAACTGCACGAATTATGAATCGAATTAATTAAATATGCACCGTGTACGCTGGAATTGGTTCCGTCGCATTTCTTTCTGTTCCCAAATTTGAAAAAATAGTTGTCTGGAAAGAGATTTTCATTGAATATATAGATATAAATGGATATTTCGAAGGTATATGAAGTTCTTATTTCTTTAAGCTTTGAGGGACCTTAAAAAGCGTTGGACTAAATTTGTAGAGCTGAAGAGAGACTACGTAGAAGAATAAATACGATTTTCCCCAAGAAGTTTTTTTTTGTTTCGTTCTAGAGATTTACTCTTCTATTCTCATAATTTATGTGAAGAATTTATAAATGCTATTCCTTAAAAGAACAACCTAGAAATGAAGGTAATCTGAGTGTGAATAATTATCTTAGGATGCAGTTATTGACGAAACGAAAGTGAATCTGAAGAAAACCAATATAGATGCATGAAAGGTAGTAGGAATGCTGGATGATTGATGCGATTATTATAATCAATACGAGTGAAATGGAAAAGAAGAATAAGTAGAGAAACAATGAAATCGTATGGATGAGAGCAAGAACGCGATATTTAAAACGTAATGCAATATATGATAGAAAGAAGCATTCGCAGTAAACGAAGACGAGATTGACCTTAACAAAAATGCTTGTGAAAATTAGATGATAGCAATGGCTAACAAGGGATTGCGGAACATGGTCGAAACCATGGACGAACATGGTCTTTAGGACTATTTCTATTATTGAAAATATTTCCATAGATTGTAAAATATAAAGAGAAACCAATTTCAATTTACCAACAGCTGCATTTCATGCTATCAATGTAGTACATCATTAAGGAAACGTAATCATATAATTCTGCCAGGGTCAATCAGAATTAGCTATATTTGTTTTTCTTTGTATTTGTCGCCGCAAGTAATTCGATTTCTCTTTAGTTGGCAACATAAAAATCTCCAAATTGGAGCATTTTATCTTCATGCATTGGTGATACTTTAAGTAGACTATACACGTGTTTTACTGTTGAGTAAAATAGAATTTCTAACTTCTTTGTTGCTTGTTAAAACTCTTAAATAAAAATTATGAACGAAATAAAAAATTTTTCTTTATTTATTTAATATTATCCGAATGATGTCTTCCAGCAACTAATGAAAACTGATCTAAACTTAAATGATGACCATGTAGGAGTAATAGACATCGATATGTTTTAGCATTTGAATTGGATAAGGCGGTTATTCTTGGACTTTAACTTAAAATGCTTCCTCAAAGACGAAAGATTTACATAAGATATATGTACAGTCCGTGTAAATGTTATGTAGTTATTTAACTCTATAGAGTAGGAACTTAACTTACATCGTTGCAAGTAGCTGAGTAAAAATAATTAATTTTTGAACCATTACTATTTCTGTTTGACTCATATATGTACTTAATAAACACAAACTGGTGCGATAACAGTCTGTCTTAACTTAAGTAATACGTTATTGTTTTGATGTAGTCACAATTTGCATAACTTTTGGTCGGCAGGATAACATTGTCTCAGCATTGTAGTTTGATGTTTTTGCGTAAAAGTATTTTCCGGTTATTGGATTAAATTATTCTAATTTACTGTTAATATTCTACCATTGCTAATCGTTTAATAGAAACATGAATAATGCTGTTACGAGATGGTTTGCAAAAGCTATAAGTTTTAATTGATATATTCTTGCATATTTAACGCCATTAATTCGTTTTAGTAATATTAATAAAACTAATATACCTCTTCAAGTTTATTTTCTTTATGAGCATGTTTCTACCATATAATCTCTAATACCTAGTCAAGTCATAAATACTGGTACACATCTGAACGCACTCATTACGAATGCAACACTGGGCGCATCCATTTCGTATTGATTGCGATTTGACAGTTGACATTTATGCTTCATTGTGACGTAGAAAGTTTTTGACATTAATTGTTTATATTCATGGAATGGGGTGACATCGAAAGTCGTATTGTTGTAGTTGGCCTACTAAAATGCAACATGGAAAAAGGCAATATCTTTAGGACGTTGCGAACGCTTGGAATCACTCGCAATTTTGTGTATCGTGCTGTAAAGTTGTTTGAGGATACTGGTGGAGTACGAAACCGTCAAAGATCCGGCCGTCCATGCACTGTGAGAACTCCGAAAGCGATAAAAGCCGTGAAGAAACCAATCGACCGAAAACCGCTGCGAAAACAGAAAATGTTGTCGCGGGAAATGCAAATTTCGCAAAAAATCCATGTCTCGCATTATCAAAGAAGATTTGGGACTCAGCACGTACAAGCGACACACTGGACACCTGCTTACGACCACATTGAAGGAAAAACGCAAGCGAAAATCGAAAGCGTTACTCAGCCGGTACGCGAAGTGCGCTTACAGACGAATTCTGTTTACTGACGAGAAAATCTTCACCGTAGAAAAATCATTTAATAAACAGAACGATCGCGTGTATGCTCGGTCATCCAGAGAAGCATCCCAACTCATCCCGAGGGTACAAAGAGGCCACCATCCCGCGTCTGTAATGGTATGGTGTTACCAAACTCCATTTTTGCGAGAAAGGAGTAAAAACATCGGCCAAAGTATAGCAATCGACCGTCTTGGCACCCATTGTGAAGCCTCTCAACCAATCAATATTCACCAATAAGTTATGAACTTTCCAGCAAGACTCTGTTCCAGCTTACAAAGCAAAAACGACTCAACTGGGGCTCAAAAACAACTTTCCGGACATCATATCAACGGACCCGCTGGATTACAAGTTGTGCCACATCGTCTCAAGTCGTGCTGGAAGGCAAATGGAAGTCATTTCGAATAATTTGTTCTAAGATTTGTAGCCATTAAATAACCCAATAAAAAAAAAAAAATTTTTTTAAATATTAATTCGTTTTCATTTGGCGTCGATTTTTCTGTGTACCAGTATTTATAACTTGACTAGGTATATTGCTTTACCTGGTATATTCTTACATTCGACGACATAACGTGATGATTAATATCTTTTTAATTCTTTTCGATAAATTAGTATTTATTTTTATTTATCTGAAATTATTAAATGAGGATATTCGAATTTTTGCATAACCTTTTCTGAGAAAGTATAAAATACGTAAAATCACGATATGTAGAGAAATTTAGACATGTAGTGTATGTACTATACAACCCCACAATTAATTGATCGTGCTAATTTTTTGAAAAACGTTTACATGCATTAGTATTATAAACGAATTTAATGTAATATTTCTCTTGTGCTGATGATACATTATATAGTTCCTATAATTTAATGGTGCGTCTGTGTTTACTTCAACGGAATGAAGAAATTGCAAACTCAATTAGATTATCTCCCAACGGGGACTACCTTGGAAAAAAAAATATAAAATTATTTTTTCCAGGAAAACCTGTGTTTAATTGTACGAGGTTAGACAGGATGTTCTCAGAACAAACCAGAAGATGGGACTACGCACACGTGCCTATCATTTGTCCTGAAAGTGCCATCGATTGTTTGAACAATTGCTGTCAATTTCCAAACAGATTGTGAATAACAACACGCCGCTAATATCGATTCAAGTAAAGAATTCGTGCTTTTTTTAAATTTTGAATAAAAACGAGTTGCACACAATAATAAAGCATTTCTTTTTGAAATAATTAGTACCGAATTAAATATTGAACAAATAAAATCGGACTCATGAAGAAAGAATTGAAAAAGTCCAAAAAATCAAGTTGAGGAGACAGTGGACAAAGTAGGCATTTCATAAAATCGCGTACATTGCATCTAACATTAACATTTAGACATGATAAAGCTTAATGCTAAATAGGTGCCACGTGTGCTGACAATCCACTAAAAGAGAGTGAGGATGCTCATTACGCAGCAACATCTAGATATGTTCAGACGTAATGAAAGTGATTTTTCGAGATGTTTTATAACTTTCCATGAAAGATTGATACATTATTACATTTCAGAGATCAAAAAATAGTCAAAGTAGTGGATAAAACGTGCTAAACCAACTCCAAAGGCGGCCAAAACGATTCCGTTTGCTGCAAGACTGATGGTTATCGTCTTTTGGGCGAGTATTACGCGTCATTATTAGATAGATTGAACGAAGAAATATTTAGATATATCGAAACACAATTAAAACAATTTTTGTCATGTTTTGTAATCGTCGATGAAATATGGAAACATCACTACATTTTAAAGATGAAATAATAGTTAAAGTAGCGTATAACATGAACCAACCCCAAAGAAAGCCAAGACGATGCCATCTGCTGGAAAAGTGATGGATACCGTCTTGTGGGGAAAGTACTATGCGTTCAGTAAAGAAAAAGTCTTGTAATATTAGGTCAATCTCCCTTTCCAGAAGTTGATAATTGGTAACAAAATTGCACGAATTACTATACCGCTTGATTGAACATGCATCCCACTCACCAAACTTGGGTTAGCTGAATTTCTTTCTGTTCCGAAACAGAAGAAATATTTGTCTGGAAAGATATTGTCAATGAATACAGTAATTATCGAAGCAGTAAGTGGTTAAGTCGAAGATTTAAGTAGTTCATATTTTTTGAAAGACTGAAAAGTCTTAAAAAGAGTTAGCCTAAATGTATAGAGCTAAAAGGGAGACTATGTAGAATAATAAATACGATGTAGTTGATCTATAGATTTCCCGATTTGACCTTGTATATATGAGAAAAACAAAATAACACATGCTGAATATAAACTAAAAAAGATAAGACATAATTAGCGAATACAATAATAGACGTCAGGAATAAATTGATAAACAACACGCTATGAGATATTTTTATTTTTGTCATCTTATTCTAGTCGAGAATTTACTCTATTGTTATTTTATTTATTATATATTATATTAGAAATATTGTATATTCTTTCGCATACGAAAATATATATTTAAATCGACAAAAATATTTGAAAATATTAATTATTCATTTAATTTAAATAAATAGGCTTTAAGTTCATAGAGTACAAGAATATTTTCATTTTGATTTAGTGCGCTTAGTTTGTTCATATAAAAAAACAATCTCATATTGTGAAATTCAACAATTTTCTTTGTATATACATAGGAACATATTATATGTGTTTAAATCAAAAAATATCGAAAACTAAAATTCCTGTTGCTAAAAACAAAATGCTATACGAATACTTTCTTGTTAATTTTGGCATCAAATCTAGCCGAATCAGAAATTTGATCAGAGATTCCTCTTTGTTTATTTGTCGAAATTTAAATTAATAATATATTTCTAGATGCCAGGACGAAATATAAATTCCTGAAATCGCGAAATCCACCACATTTCTTAAGCGCGTTTCAGCGGTAACGTACACATCCACATACATATCGAAATCTTTTTCGTGGTACAAGCAAAAGTTGTAGCATGAGGATGTAATCCCGTATCTGAAAATTCCCCACTTTAATAATTTCGGGGGTGTTACCGACCCTGGACACGCCTATCGACACTCAGACCAAGTCACCTCTGTACGGCTGACTGACGTGATGCAGAAGCCAGTCTTTGGTCCGCTTCGCATGGTAGCACAGCAGCGGGTCTTCAACACATCGTACTTTTAAGCACGTGCCAAAATTGTCGAAGACCAACGGACCACGAATTTCAACGGGTAATTACCGCTAAATCAAGCGGAACCTGTACGCGTCCGTGATTCCGACCAAGTATAACGTTACCTCCAAGTGATCAGACTGGAATTCTTTTGAGAATTCCGTAAATGTTACACCCTTCTGTTTATTTTTTCTTGATTTTTGCGCGAACTTTGATCGAACACTTTTTCGTCACTGAATAGACGGCTTCCACCTTCTATTTTTGAAGCCCACAATTTTGTGCATAAAAATATTTCTAGATGAGTGTGCTTTATTGACAATTTGAAAGAGCGGGACTAAAGTTTGCAGTTATTGTGTTTTTTTTTAATTTTTGGAGGTGAGTTGTTTTGGATACATTTGTTTAATTTAATTGGGAAAATGTAAAGAAAAGAAAGCTTGCAGGGAATTTCATAAATTTTTTTCTATTACTGATAACAATATCACTGAAAAATAACCAACATGCTTGGATTTTGAATTATATCAATTTTAAGTATTCAACACAAATATGAACTGTAGTCAAACTATCAAAGTACTCAATTAAATTTCCACAGACATTAATCTATTAATCTACAAGGACGGATTCAAAAACAATTTAAATTATATTCAGAATATTGGAATACTAAAAAGATTAAATGTCGAGACTTAAAACATTTTAGTCAAATATTCAGGAAGTTAAAAATTTGATATGTTTCACTGGTTGCATAAAAATATTTTATTTTAATGTTGGCGTGTACTATCATAATCATTGAATAGAATAAGTTAATGATTTAGTTGTCACTTTGCAATCAAAATTAGTTTCCATATTTAATCGGTTATTAATTTTTATTTATTAATGAAGTTACTGAAGCATTATAATAGTGTGATGATAGTTTTCACGATGTTGACTTTTTATTTAAAATATATCTGATTCAATCAATTAATTTTTCTCATTTGAATTTAGTATTCGTTTTGCAAAATACTAATATTTATTCTCAATTATACAAGTTTAAAATTTCTATGTTATTAAAGTTTAAATCATGTTTTAAGTTTAAAGAAAACTCAAATTGTTCGTCTTTCCAATTTCCCAAAGGTAGAAAAAATTATATTTACTGAATGAATAAAAATAAATGAGAAGATGTTCTACTATATATTTTTTTAAATCAAAGATATGAATCTAATCTTAATATTTTACTATTTTTTTTCAAGAAAAAAAGGAAGAAATAAAGTCAGTAAATAATAAATAAAATTGAATACTTATTTTCGCCGCAACGTAATAGCTAGGAATGGGTTACAACAAAAATTTATTATTTATATTTATTATTGCATGAATTATCGTCGCTATTTCGTCGGCTGTATTTCATTGGTTTTTTAATTTGTTCCTTTATTAGTGTAAATAGTGCAATAATGATGTTTGTGAAATATATCGTTACCATTACTGTTAAAAGTAATATTAAACACTATTGTCGAAATAACTTCCGACAAAAATTTAATAATTAAAAGCCAAGAAAAATAGGAAATAAACATCAGTTTCGAATAATTCATATACATAATTCTTTAACATTTTATTAAAAATAAATATATATTATTTAATATGAGTACTAGGTATGTATGTATGTATATCGGGTGTTTTAATAGCCTAGCCGAAGTCTGCTAAATTAAATCCTTTGTTGTTATTATTATTAATGATGATAATTATTCTTTAGATATGAATATTAATTTTACGATAAATCCAACTTTATTATATATTATAATATATTAAAAATGTACGTCTATGAAAATGAGTTCAAGTAATTAGAATTTTTGGTGGATCAGATCATTTATAGTGGTTTTAGCCGTTGTAATACACTTTCTTTACGTGTGTAGTACCTTTAATGTTAAATGTTTCAAACAAAAATATAGCGCACAAAATATATCAAAGTATTCTCTAATAACAACAATTAATATATAGAAATGTTCACATATAAATTTACGTATGCATATTTTATAAAATTAGTATATAATTACATATATTTTAAAATTATTTAATAATAAAAGTAAGGTGCGGGGCCATTCAGAACGTTTTATTTATTTCGCTGTGTTAATATCTGTCGCTTTATAATTTTTTAAAAAATTTTATCGAAATAAATTATCAGAAAGACTATTAGCAAACGTATTCCACCAATGTGACAATCATTATATGTGATACCGCAAAATTTATATAATATAAAACTAAAATTTGCCTCTCAAACTTTATTATACAAATATTATAACAGATAATTTGCATGTAATAGTTATTATGTACTTAAAAAAATATTTTACGAATAAACATTTTTCAAATAAATAGTAATATCTATTCTTTTTTCGTTTTCAAGTTTTTAATAATGGTTATTAAATGTGTTTAACTGATTTTAATAATAATTTTTAGTTACTAAGTTTCTTATTTTATTAGTTAACAAAATTCGTTAGATAATTTGTTAACTAAGAAAGCCGAAAAAAAAGATTTTTCTCCAACTTCATTTGTAAAATATAAAACCATATACACGTTTATATTCACACACATGCACACACACATATATGTATATACATATATATATATATATATATATATATACATATAATTAGATATAACATATATATGTATACATATAATTAATTATTAGGTCCCCTCAATTACAGCAAATGTAAATAAACATTAACTTATAATGAGAAATATATAATAAATAAAAATAGTTTTCATTATATACGAGGAATGTTTCCAAAGTTCTGGGAATTACATATAATTTTTATAAGTTTGTTAATTTTCGTCAATATTACAATGTCGTTTTTCAATATAATCTCCATTTAATTGAACACATTTATCCCAACGATAAATTAATTTTTTTCCGCTGTCTTCAAAGAAGTTTGTCGGTGTCTTGTCAATCCACCTATTTATGGCACGTTTTACGTCAGTTAAACTTTCAAAGGGCTTTTTCAAATCTGGGAACAGATGGTAATCACTGGGTGCAAGATCCGGGGAATAAGGTGGGTGCGGCAGCAATTCCCAACGCAAATCGTTCAAAACATCCTTCGTTTTTCTTGCGATGTGTGGCCTTGCATTATCCTGTTGCAATAACGGACGCTTATGCAACATTCCAGGCCGTTTTTTGACTAATGCTTGTCGCAGTGGTCCGGATAATAAATTTGAATAATATTCTGCATTAATTGTAGTATCTCTCGGCAGATAATCCATGAAAATAATCCCTTCGTAATCCTAAAATACAGTAAGCATTACCTTTCCAACAGACGGAACTGCACGCGCCTTACGTGAAGGCCCTTCCTCAGGTTTGCGCCATTCTTTGGATTGTCTTTTCGTCTCAGGATTGAAAAAGGGAATCCACGTTTCGTCAGTGGTTATTATTCGTTGCCAAAATTCATCACCGTAACGGGCTAACAGCTCTTGAAGTTGACGACAAGTATCGTATCTATTGAGTTTCTATTCTGGTCCCAACAGCCTCGGCACCCAGCGCGCCGAAACCTTGCTAACGGCCAAACAATCATGCAAGATATTATGAACTTGTCGTGTACCTATCCCTAGGTGTACACTAATTTGACGAATAGTTATTCGCCTGTCGTCTTTCAGTAGGTTTTCGACGGCAGTAATGTTTTTCATTTACCGATGTGCTTGGACGCCCACTGCGTGGATCGTCTTCTAGTGATGTTCTATCGGCTTTAAAACGATCGATCCACCGATAAACAGTTCTTTTAGATTCTGCAGATTCACCAAATACTCCTTGAAGACGACTAATAATTTCAGACATTTTCACATCTTCTTTCCACAAAAAGGAAATTATCGCTCTTTGAGATTTTGCCGCGTGTTCCATGGTTACAAAAACAGTGCTACTAAAACGCGTCTACATCAGTCGAATACCTGAATCAGACTGAACAATGTTGCTTTAGATAGTTGCATAAACACGTCAAGACTTGTCTGGCATCAATAACATTGCGTATAAGTTCTGCGTTATTTAATTATAGCACTAATTTCCAGAATATTGGAAACACCCCTCTATATATATATATATATATATATATATATATATATATATATATATACTGTAATAATGTTGAGGAATCTAGCAATGAAACTGATTTTTGATATTCTTTTTATTAATTCATTTCTTTACCTTTTCGCCGATATTCCATCCATTAATTTTTTTGAGCTTTTTCGGGGTAAAAAATGTGATCTATACTTCGGAAAATGCACAAAAAATGATTTCGTTTTATTTATTAGATATGTCTCATTACAAGTTAATGTTTATTTACATTTGCTGTAATTGAGAGGACCGAATAATTAAAAAAATATCGTTTTTTATGCATTTTTCAATGTATTGTTCACATTTTCAGCCTGAAGAAGCCTAAAAAAAATTAATGGACGAAATATCAGCGAAAAATAAACAATTTATTTTATAAAAAAATCGAACATCGGTTTAATTGCTGGATTCTCCAATATAATTGTAGTACAAATTGGTCTTAACAGCAAAAACGTAGTCTTCAGTCTTTCAATATATATATATATATATATATATATATATATATATATATATATATAACCTTCGTTCGAACATATATATATACACCATATATAGGTTCAAGACATATCCAAAATTCTTTCTGAGAATTAGAAGAGATTTAAACTGTTAATCTAAATTCTATTTCTTGTTATATTTATAAGTAAGATGCTATTAAAATCCTAGAAATTACACTGTTAGACAATTTTCAGTCGTCCCTTATTAAGTTGTATTACATTTTATTCGAAGACGTTGCACAAATTACGACGTTTAAAATAATCAAAAAAATTTAAAATAAATTCAGAATCGTTTTTTTTAATAATCCTGAAGGCCAGATTTTGACATAATTTTAATTTTTTTAATTTAACACAAAGGTAATAATAGTAAATCAAAATTTAAATATTTAAACGTGCGACTCTTGTATCACAATATTCCGAATCCATTAATTAGTTGCGAAGTTTCGATATATCCGTATGAATTTGTAAATATTTGTCTCAGTGTTTACATTCCTCAAACAAATAATTTTATGCAAAATAATTTAATATTAATTAATTCCATATTTATCGAAGATAAGGTAGTAAATTTAAATTTACGTAAACTTCTAGAAGAGATAACTGTAATATAAGTTACACCTAATACCTTCGGAAATATATATTAATAAGTGTGTATTTTGGTTCTCAACGATACGGATCGCGTACGGAGTTTGCTTTCGTACGGGTATTTTTCGGCGTAGTTTTCCAGGTGCGACATTGTTTAATTATCTGCTGATGATGACAACCTTCAGTGATCAAATTAATAAATCTGCTGAATTTCGTTCTTCGTTCATATAAGTTGGACTTAATTATTTTTTTTTATTCTGTGATACAATAGTTACAGTTGTAGGGATCCATATATACATATATATATATATATATATATATATATATATATATATATATATATATAAAGACTGCATAGAATAGTAACAACTAAAATAGTTTGGGTTAATGGATGTATTAATTTAGAGAAAAACAATTCAAATTTAACGACACGTGTATATATAGTACATATACATATGCAGCTTCCTCTTTGTACGATATATTATGAAAATAAAATATTGCCAGACTTTGCTTAAATTATTTTAATCGGTGTTGTTTATTACATTATATAAGCAAAGATAATTGCAATTATAACAGTTAAGTGAATAAAAAGTTATGCTTAATAATTGTTTTAGTTGCTACAAAGTTATTAAAAAAACAGTGAAAAGAGAGCAGTGGCACAGTAATATTGATTTATAGGGATAGCATATTGTATTTAATTACAAAAAAATTATAGAATAAATATAGCACTGTAAGCAAACACATCACTGTTCAGAATTTCGCTCTCTAATATAGCGTATAGAAGCAGCGAGTGAAGCCTAACTTACCCGCTCGCGAGTGGAGTATCGAAAATGTAAAAAAAATTAAAAATCATAAAGAGCAAGATTTAAATTCGCACATATTTTTTGTTTTATTAAAGAAATAAATATTGTTATGTTTATAATATACACTTACATAAATAAAGCATTATTGCAAATCTATTAACAATAAATTGTTTCGACTTCAAATAAAATTTTCAAAATGGCTTTCATAGATAGTTAAGCAATAATCTAATATATCGAAAAACTCATTTCTTACATTTTGTAATAGCCAATGGCTAAATGTTTTAGCAAACCTCGGGTATTCTGTTTTTCAAATCTGTTGTGTTCTTCAATTAAAATATTTGTGTTGGACAATCGCATAAGAAAAAAATCAATATTGATAGATGTGAATTTCTGGAGGGCCATTTTGAACGGTTTAGATAATTTTTTACTTCTCTTGATTACTTCTCTAGCACATGGTGCTCCGTTGTTCCGAAAACTATCAGAGTTTGTCTAAATTTTCTCTAATGCTGGCCCAATTTGCATAATCAGAAGATTTGTTTAGTCTTCTATACTTTTGATTACGATTTCCCTCTGTAAAAAAAAGATCTAAAATATGGTTACTTATAATTCTTAGATATTAACATCTTTTGAAGAATATTCTCAAGCAAATCTTCGTATAAAATAAGAAGAAAAAATAAAAAACTGGAATCTAAATGTAACTAACTATGAACATTTCACCAAACTAAGTGAAAGAAAAAAAATCGTGTAACTAATTTCAGATTACTAAAAAGGCAGTAATCATTTGTAATGCAACTTTGCTTGCTTGACTTCTTCTTGTTACCTACTTCAGAAAAATGTTTCACTAGTAAAAGATTTGACTTACATGCAATGGTAACGTTTGAAACTTATGCCTACTTTGAGAGCCATACCTGTAACTTTCTGACTAGTTTACTGATGTGATTTTTATAGCTCTGCTCTATAATTAACTTCACATGGTAGTAAACTAGCTTTATGTACATAGATTTAAAATAATCATCGCAGCTCTAAGATTAAATATCATCTGAAAATAATGACGCTAAAACATATAATGACTTTACAGAACGTCGAACTTGCTTTATTTAGATTCAAACAATAATCGCAGCACAAATTCTAAATATCATCAAAAATTGATAAAGTCAAACCATTCAAACTACTTGCCGATGCTTCTAATAAAATATAGAGTGCATTATTATTGAGAAAAACATCAATCATTAGTGAGTTCGTTTAAAATAAAATATATCTAAATTGAATTTTGACATGCATTTGTTATTAAAAAAGTAAAACCCTTATATTATTCATTGAAATGAAACTAGATTTGAAGTTAGTTCAATGTTTGATATAAAAAGATTCTCACCAGTTCTTGTTTGAGTTCGTAGAAACTCTCGTTTCGTTTTTTTCCTACACCCGGCCATGTCTCGCTATGCCACTCAAAACTTTTAAAACTATAAAATCAATTTCTGGTTTGTTTCTTTATTTTTGTCTTGGTCTTTAAATACATTTTTTTATTATTTCCTTAAATAAATAAAAATGTAATTAAAAAAGGGCAAAAAAACAGATCGATGTTCGTACTCTGTATACGTATTTCGACGATTAAATTGTAATCATCACCAAACTATTAATCACACACTGTGCGTTTGGTTTTCACGCGGGAGTTTCCTGTGTGAGCTTTACCGCGGATTCTACGACACTGTGACTAATAGTCTGCTGATGATGACAACTTAGTGAAATATGTATACAGAGTATGAACATTAGCAAATGTCCTTCCGTCTTTTTTGACTAATTTAATTAACGGTAGTCGCCAACAAAATTTGCTTAAATAAATTTACCACAAACTAAGAATTAGTAATTCAATGGTCAAAAGAAAAAAAATATATCTACATTATCAATTTAAGTAAATAAATAACAATACAAATAAGCGCAAACTTAGTACACTAATTTTATTGAGATTTATCGCTCCTTTGTGTTAAAGGGCTTCTTAAGGATTAGCACCACGTCTACACCTTTTCCTCTCGCTACGTCTTCGCATTACAATTTAAAATTTTCAACACGTTACTTGATTATATTGACGTAGAGACGAGAGCCATCTAGACGAATATTTGCTAACATTACGCTAAAATACAAATAAATTAGATCAATGTTCCTCATAATTTATTAAATATTATATACAATGTTGTATATTATAGGTATTTTCTTTAAAAACTGAGAATAATATTAAATAATACACCTGGAGACGCCAATTTTGTCTTCGCATCAGAGTCGTCACCTTAATCGTTTCGTAGTTTAAATAAAACAATATAGAGGGTGTTTCAAAAAGAATATACGTATTTCGAATGCATATATTTATTAAACTTTAAGACATACGAATATAAAACTTTACACACATATTTACGAACCTCTCAAGTTCAGATTACAGATGTTCAATATGTCCTCCATCAGTGACACGAACAATATCACTTCTATACTCAAATTCCTCCCATACTCGGGCAAGCCTGTCCTTCGTTACTGATGTTATTGCAGTATAGATCCGGTTCTTCAACTCTTCTAGGTTCTGTTGGAGTGGTGGTACATAAACGTTGTCTTTAACGAAACCCCACAGGAAGAAGTCACAGGGTGCCAAATCCGGTGACCGTGGAGCCCGGCTGAGGCATGCTAAGTCGCCAGCTCCTTGACGACCACTCCAACGGTTCGGTAGAGTTTCGTTCAGATATTCGCGCACTTGGCGACTCCAGAGAGTTTTCAACAAGTTGAAAAATGAAGTTGTCTTCGTGCAGCATCGGAGACAACCAGTTTTGTAACATAAAGAGATACTGCTGACCGTTAACAGTGTTTCCATCAAAGAAGAATGGACTATAGACAGAAGATAGGGATATCGCACAAAACACATTGATTTTAGGCGAATCTCGTACATGTTCAATGGCTGCATGTGGGTTCTGTAGACCCCAAATTCGAACATTGTGTTTGTTTACCAGACTACTAACAAGGAAAGTCGCTTCATCACTGAACATTCTCAATAGGACGCAGAGCTTGTAACAACTGTAACTTGTACGGCTTCATAATCAACCGACGTCTCGAAACACGTCAAGTTGTTGTTGTAGGCAGTTGTAACTCCCCTGGCAGGACGAGTTAATTTTGAAGGATTACGTTCGAAAGCAGTTTGAATTCGTGCAACATTTTCTTCAGAAACACGAGGGCGGCCAGGACGCTTTCCTTTGCATACATATCCTCTATCTACAAACTGTCGATACCATCTGCGAATGCTCCACCCATTCGGAAGATCAATTTGGTAGCTCAACCTGAAACGTCTTTGCACTGTAATCACGGTATTGCACTTCGCAAACTCGGGAACACAAAATGATTTCTGCTGCGGAGTAGCCATTTTAAGCATATGACGGTTATCAAGAAAAACAAAAGACAACTGATATCTAGGGGCTATTAAATAAACTAGACTATGTATCCGTTTCTTCAATTGCCGAGCCGAGGCGCAGCGGTCAATATTTTGGACAAAATAATACTTTGTAATACGTATATTCTTTTTGAAACACGCTGTATATAAGTAATGCTAAGTAAGAAAGAAACAATAAACATTTGCTTAAAAGTTATAATTTGTAAATAAATTGGTGTATTGTCATCTAACCAGGCTTATCAAATACGTTCATTGTGATACAATGAAACTAAACATGCGCGTCTATATCTGCTAATTGAAGAGCGTTCATAGGCGATATAATGTACACTTGTTTAATTCCTAGTCTTACCTCTCACCCTACTACATCGAGCGATTGCCTTCAACATTAGACAGAACAAACCATCCTTCAGTACACTTTGATTTGCATAGTGGTGGAGTCAATTTCGATAATTATGAATTACTTTACGATTGAAGAGCGCATTCAGATTGTGAAAGTTTCGCGGAATGCGTTTTCATTTGATTTAAAATTATTGAGCTATTCATTTTATAAAAGATTATGGTTCATTTTATGCGGTTTTTTATTGTCGAGAACACTTTTTGTTGCAAAATTTATTATTTCTGTATGAAAATCATTAATTTGACGAAACATTCCTAGATTTCTTAATTCCTATGAAAGTATGCTGGTAATAATGAACAATTTCTTAAATCATTATAATTTCATAAATATTTTCTACAAATTGAGTTGCAATTATATGATTTCATAATGTTTGTACGAATGTATATATTTGTACTATTTATAAATATACATAGATTTCCTTTATTATTTACATTGACGACAAACATTAGTTGCCGTCGCTAAGACTTGATAAATTCTGAATTATGTTATGTGCATCAAGAGATGAAATTTATGCATCATATGATTCGCTTCCAAATTAAAGAGACATATTGGATATTTAGTTAATTTATATAGTTTTAAAAAGGAACTCTTCAGCGATGTATAACATACCTGAGAATTGTAGTTCCTTAGGGAGGTATTAACAGAAAAATATTATAAATTAATCTTAAATATGCAATTATAATACTCAATAAAATTGGTAGATGATGAAATTACCACTTATACCGGAAAGTCATTACAGGTTTTTCTAATAGATGTCGCTAGGCCCAAGAATGCAATGTTGTGATTTGATACGTATGTCAGTTTATTCTACTGGCATCAAGCTTCAAAGGCATACATTTTATATTTTGTGTCAAAGATTTATATCCATTTGAAAATGTCAAGTTACTTTTCTTATTTAATAAAAAGGAGAAAGCCGCTGCAAGTCATAGTTTGCTGGTAGAAACTTACAGTGAGAATGGTCCAACAATAAAAACATGGGAGGCGTGATTTCGACAATTCAAAAGAGGTGATTTCGATGTGCAAGATAAAGAACGTTCTGGTAGACCGAAAAAGTTTGAAGATGCGAAACTGCAGGAGTTATTGGATGAAGACCCAATCCAAACTTAAAAACAATTGGCAGAAGCGTTAAACGTGGCCCAAGAAACAGTTAGCGGCCGACTACGAGCAATGGGAGAAATCCAAAAGATGGTAAAAATGGGTGGCACATCAATTGAATGACAGGAAAATGGAAAACCGAAAAATCGTCTGTGAAATGCTGCTTCAAAGGTATGATCGGAAGTTATTTCTGCATCGAATGGTGACAGGCGATGAAAAATTGATTTATTTCGAAAACTCTAAGCACAAAAAATCGTACTTATTACCTAGAGAAGCCGACCCATCGACTCCCAGGTCAAATTGTTTGGTCGCATGACAATGTTCTGTGTTTGGTGGGACCAGCATGGCGTGGCGTATTACGAACTGTTGAAACATGGTGAAATGGTTAATACTAATTACTACCGACAACAAATTATCAATTTGAACGGTGAATGGGATATAATATCGCACCCGCTGTACTCAATAGATATTCACACGTCCGGCTGTCTCCTTTTCGCATCAATGGGGCACGCGTTTACAAAGCAGCACTTCTCCAATTTTGAAGATGTTAGAAAATGGCTCGATGAATAGTTTTGCTCGAAGGACAAACAGTTTTTTAAGATGGCATCCATAAATTGCCTGACAGATGGGCAAGATGTGTAGAATCACATGGCCAATACTTTAAATAAATAAATTTTTCCATTTTCTTGCAAATTATTTAGTTTTTTACGAAAAAACCGGTAACGACTTTCGGATACACGTGGTAAAAGTAAAGAGAGAGTACTAAAATTCATATTCACTTGAATAAACTGTCCACTTTAATGACCAATCTATTCCACCCACTTTCGTCACCTTATATATATAACCTGGACATTCGCTATACACGCTGACTTAATGCTACAATGTGCTATTTGTAATATAAATTAACGAGTGCTGTGAGCGGAGTCCCTGATTCAATGCTTATTGTCCGCATCTATTGGCACATAATTTTCACATAACATTGCAGCGGGGCAAGAAATCCGGCGTCTCTATTATTAAGTGAAAAATTTGCACTTTAACTTAGTAAGAGATGATAATTAAAAAATTGAAGCTAATTTTTCATTTTAAAACAAAATGTATGGCTGTATATGAGCAAGCTATTCGTTTGAAGAATAATCTGTTCTCAGTTATTGTAACTAAAACTTTTCATGTAGGTAAAAATTCTATGTCAGTACTCTTATTTACTCTAAACTTTTGCTATGTTAAATTTGTTTATTATTCATATTCATAATAATAATTAAGACATAGTAATTATTTCAGTTTATACGCTTCAATAATTGATCAAATTGCGTTCTTTTAATATATAAAATGCATAATTTAGATAACTTTGATATTGTAATTCTCATAATTAAAATACATCAATAAACGATGAATTTGCATAATCAACTATTAGGTTAAAATAGTGTGTAAAACATGTTGGCGCATTCGTTCTTTTATCTATTCTTGAAAACAAACTCGTTAAATAACTGTAAACATACGTGCACATGTCCGTTTCATTAGATAAGTGGAAAACGTTTCGCATTGTGAAAGTGTATGAAGATTTATTTGGCCGTTTGAATTTAAATTCATTCAATTGATGTAAATTAATTAAAGCGAGCTGTGTGTTAATCGCGTGCGCTTTTCATTGTCCTCTCTTTCTCTTTCCAGCGCATACAATTCCAACTTCTAAGCTCTCCGATGTCGGCTTTCTTTAACAGCGCGGCTCTCTTTATCGAAAGTTCGCCCCGGAAACATGCAATGTCTCATAATAAGAGCTTTCGACGACTACGACTCCCACTAGTGCGCGAGCTTGCATTCAAAACTTTGTTGCTCCTAACAGAAATGTTCCCCTTTCATAAACGTCAGTACGGGGAAAGTATAAAGAGATGAAATATAAAAAAAGAAGTAAAAAGAAACACGCGGGCACAGAGAAGATGGCAGAGTGGAGAAAATGTTCTGAAGCCGTGCTTTTGATGCGAGAATTTTATGTATAAAACTCGTTACAATTTATGGCACTTTACGTTTCGCAGCTGACTTTTTTTCCATTAAAAAGTTTTTAACTCCGCTCATTTTTCAAAGAATCTTTTTGGAATGCGACTTTACAAGATAAAAATATCAGAAATATAAGTACAAGAATTTAATTTACTAGAATGGAAAGAGAAAATCCTTTTGGAATTTACAATTTCACCTTATAATAACATCCTTACGAACCAAGATATTGAGTTATTTCGTTTTTATGTATATATTTACATACATACGATTTAATCAATAAAAACATGTAAAAAATACTTACCACATCAATGTTCCTACTCTGTATACGTGCTTGGACAACCGAGTTGTCACCATCAGCAGATTGTTAATCACAGTGTCGCCGTAATGCTTGCGCAGGAAAAATTCCACACACTCATCCCAAGAAAACAAAAACACACATTGGCGTTCAAAAGATATCTGCAAGCCAATATTTCCGCGTCTTAAAAACTGTACTAATCTGGACTCCTGCAATCATTTACAAACCTTTTTAACAGTCGTGTCTTTCAGAAACTCAGAGGCCGGAATATGGTATCGGTCCCTAGTTCGCACTAAACACATGGTTTTTGTTTTTCACAATAAAGATGCTCTGGTAACTGTCTAATTCACAGTAATTGTTTATACTTTTCATTAATGTGCACCATCCGCAGTTATACTAAGATTATTTTCTATCACATGTTTCGCTAAACTGGATTTGCCAGGCCGATTAAATTTAATGTGCGAAGTATATTTTCTTGCACCGGGTTACTATTGACTGCTCACAATCTCGATAATTTATTTCATATATCCCGGATTTCTAACTAAACTCGGCCATATCTTGCTCGCATATAAATTGTTTAAGCAAGTGGTATCGCGGATAGTTTTTCTAATTATTCTCATAAATATTTCCAAATCAAAACAATTGTATCTCACAACGTTTTTAATAAAATTAAAATTTTTTTTCATTAATTCAGTTAATAACAGTCCCTAACAATATTTAGCATATACAAGATGTTTAACTTTTGAGATTTCAGGTAGTATACGTGGCTATTTTAACTAAAAAATTCAAAAAGAAATGTGTGCCAGTTAATGTAATGTAGGTTTGTTTATGAACGCGCTAACAAGAATTTTGTTATTCACATTTCTGTAACTTGAAATGCCAACTCTTGGCAACGTTATATAGTTTCCAAATCTTTTGTTTCGAATTTTTAAAAATTTGATTTATTCTTATATTTTCTTTAAACTATTAACATTAAAATCCTTAGAAAAACCTTGACTATTGTCTAATTTGTCAGGTAGTAATTCTTTCTTGTGACGTGCTATTTAGTAATCTCGATAAGTCACATATAAATGCGTAAATTAATACAGAACTTGTGTAAATTTTCTATATTCTATTTCAGTTAGGACAACATAGCTTACCGCAATAATAGTGAACAACGTGGTTTCCTGTCTGCGATGAAAAGAGGAGGTGGGATGAAAGTAGATATAGTAATGAATTGTTTTAGTTTAGTAGATATAGACAGAAAGAAATGACACTTGGCATTTCCAAATACATGTATTACCTGTTCTCTTTTATTTCTTTATTATCAATTTACTATTATGAGAGTGAAAGTACAGATGGGACTACATAGATTCTGTTAGCAATCTTGTAACTATGTTAGATATAAGCAAGTATGTAACAAACATATGCCGCCTTAATATATTAACAAATCATATAAAACTTCTATTTGAAGTAATTATTCCAGAAAAATATAGACGGGGAAAAGGAGTGCTCTGATTTGATACCATGTGGCCACAGACTGACCACAGATTGTTGTAAGACCGAAGATGCTGTTGGGGTGAACGTCTACTGCGAAGAGTTTAAAACAGCTCGCTATACGATACTGAAATGTGTGGAAGAAATTAGGAGGGTGACTTACACACATAATTGAATCTACATTTTTACTGGTATGGGAATGTTGAAAACGCAGAAAAGGAAAAAGCCGATGACGTTTCCAGAAAAGGATTGGCTTCATTATATATTTGATCAAAACTTTTACTGAGAATGCCTAAGGCAGATGAAACACTAGGCAGATGGACTAAATGAAACTCGATACAGAAAATACTGGGACAACAAACCCAAGTACGAATATGATAAAGCTTTTTAGCAAGGAAAACCGTAAAAGAGGCCGGAGAATTGTTTTTGTTAGAAAGAAACTAGCTTAGAGTAAGAATATCTTAAATATTGTCCATCTGTAAAATAATTCTTGAATAAAATTGACCGACGTAATTGAAACTTTAAGTACAATTTGTATAATAGAAACAATCAACCGAATGTGAAGCTATGTATAACAAGATACAAACACCATTTCTGAATAATTTAAAGTAGATCACAAGTCAATATACAGCAGCCGACTTGCTCTGTGATCTGTAAAAATTATTACCGAATATGAAAAAAAAAATGAAAACAACTCCAGAAATTCAAAAGGTTATGCTGCTGGTTTGTCAATTCAAAGGAATCTGTTCGCAGTAAATTTACGTTTTGAGGAACAATATCGTTTTTCTTATGGTACAATGCCCATTAAGAATTTATATACAAGTTCTTCATATTATCTGGGTTTTGCTGTATATGTTGCAGCCCAAGTCAATCAGGTATTGTTTACAACACTACCAATGTAAAAATTCTAATAGTAAATGTTAGTGTTTCGATTTTTGGTTACCGAAGCATTTCCAATTCATATCATATTATAAAGTGCCTTTAATTAGTTAGCATTCAATTAAACGAGAGGAAAAATCATGACAAAAACTTTCTAGTTAGTAGGTCGTCGTGCTCGATTACGTTGAGCTAGTAACTTACCATAGAGCTATCAACCAATATTATAAAAATTTTCTAGTTAGTAGGTCGTCGTGCTCGATTCCGTTGAGCTAGTAACTTACCATAGAGCTATCAACCAAAATTATAAAAATTTTTATTAGATTACTACATCTAGTATTTACATTTCGGACAAAAAAGTTAGTCGTTAAACAAAGATTTAGTTTAAAAAAATCATGGAATTCTAAAAAATGCATATAGTTTTTATCAAAAGAATTTGAATTGGAGGTACTAAAATACCTTACTATAGAAATATTGTTACTTCAAAAACCAATAATAATTAGAGGTCAAAATTATTTACTTTCATGTTAATCTTCCGATTAATCACAAAAAGTACGAAGAAGAAATAAAAACTAAATGATATTTTCCATTTTACATACTTAAAGTGGATTACAAGATTTCGCTCTTCTTTAATTTAAAGACTTATACCCACGATAGACCATACATAACCTTATACAAGATATGTATAGGTGCTCTCGCGACATTGGGCTCTGCAAGCTGAGAGGAATTGAGTACCCGAAGAGACCCTTCCGATACATGAATCGGTAAACATCAGAGAGGTTTCCGCTCACTCGACATCTATCGTAATTAGAAACGGCGATTTGAAAAACACATTTTCAAATTTAATGACGTACGCTGGTCGCATAAAAGATGAGATCAAACAGCCAAGGAATATACATTTTTTTCGCGAATAAAGAGGACTCTTTTCTCTTCTACCGTTGACGGCGGTCTGCAGCCACTTGACGAAATACTTAACGTAACGATTGCAAGGGCACGAAACGGCGCGTGTATTTTTTAAAAGAAAGTGCAGCGAAAAAGTTCTCATCTCTCAGAAACTCCGATGCATGTGCCGCAAATGGATTTTACGAGAATTTATGTCTGCAATTTTTGTAAAATATGACGACAAGATCCGCAATGAGGGGCAGTAATTAATTTTCAGATTAAACTGTAGCGTTGAACCAAGTAGTTGCTGTATGTTGACATACATAGTGTTAGTTAAAATATGAAACAGTATTTCGTTTTTATATTCATTAAAACATTTTCAAACATTAAGGAAGTAGAAGGAGGAGAATGGACAACCGTATCTTTGGTGTTGCTTTATCAATTTTGTTAAGGTTAAATAGTAGTCTACATTCTTTTCTTCAGAAAATTATTTCTTAATCGGTTTTCAGCTAATAATGAAATAATAAAAAAATGTTACTCACTAATTTTTAAAATATACCGCAATTAATAGAAAAAATAAATAATGAATAAAAAGTAATTTTCCGTATCTTAAATATGAGCTCTCATTTTCATAACGCTTTAAAGCTCGAGCCCGACCATTGCATTAATCTATAGAAATAGTATTGTGTTTTTATGCGGTACCATTTTTTTATAAAAGCAAACTCTATCTCGATATCGGAATTGAACCATTGTCTTTTTACGACTGCTTGAACGCACCAATAAAAATTGGAAAAGAGAGACACAAATACGGAGGAAAAAAGGAAGACCGCAGTAAAATAGCTGGAAGTATCATTAGTGGAAAGGCAAGGATGTGGAATTAGGCGTGAACAATGGTATGAAACAGAAATGTAATGTATGGATAAAGTTTATCTATGAAGAAAAAAATAATAAGTAATAACAATAAAACTATTTAATCATACACCTTACGATATATGTATATATATATATATATATATATATATATATATATATATATAAAACTTGGAGAAGGGGCTCACGAAACGCTGTCGGAGGCCATGGCATGGTTTTCGGCAAACAGGCTGGTCCTGAATGAAGCCAAAACTGTCAAACTGGCATTCACTTCCAAAAGGAAAGAAACTCCCGCGAATGCAGGGTCAGTGAAAATATTGGGAATAAATTTAGATACCAGACTAACCTGGAAGGATGAAGTGCACGCCCTTTTGAAAAAACTCTCTTGTGCAATATATGCTGTGCGGAGAATCAGAGCCATTACAAATAAGGAAACTGCAAAAACAGCTTATCACTCACTTTTTCACTGCAAATGACATTATTAGTTTACAAAAGAAAGCATTACGAATAATAGAACAAGTTAATATAACGACACATTGTAGACCTATATTCATACAAAATAAAATAATGACGTTGGCCTCCACATACATATACAAGCAATTGCTGCCCGCTAAACGAGAGCTGCCAGCCCAGAAAAGGAAAGGAGAGGGAAGAGCAATACAACTGAGATCCAGACAACAAGTACTTCTTCCCAACCATAGGCTACGTACTACTGCTGCCCAACACAAACATTTGGATATGTTTAACAGGTTGCCATTATCGTGGACTGAAAAACCCATTTTGAAATTCAGAAATGACATAAAAACATTTCTTTTACAAAACGGATTCTACACAATAATGGACTTCCAAGAGAAGATTAAATTAATCAAATATTAAACTGTATGTTCTGCTTTGTGCATACATATGTTTACACCACAGTACATACATATACACGTATGTACATACACACACAGACCAAATCATAGACAATGACGTTACCTCCTTATTTGTATTATAATTGATGGTAAAATAAAGCTTATTATTATTATTATTATTATTATATATATATATATATATATATATATATATATATATCACGAAATTCAGAATTGTGAGATATATTTTAAAAAATAGACCTTGAACCGCTTGAGTTATATTGGGGTGAGCGTTATCACGTGGACGAATGATATTTTTTGTTAAGTTCAATGTTTATTCTCAAAGCTGATAACATTTAAGCAATTTAAAGTAAGGGAAAAACTTTGATAGTTCAAAAATAACATTGTATATTCTTGGGATTAGATTCTGCTTGATAGTTATAAAATTAAGATTTATCATCGGAAATCATTTGATGTAAAAAGGCATTATATTTGCTCCTGATAGCGTATCAAATGCTGTAAATTCTTCTGATAATTTATAAGCAGGCGTGGAATCTTCTGAGCTGCAGCTTTGCGGCAGTCAAAACCGTACTCTGCACTGATGGCCAATATTCGAGGAAATTGAATATTTTGTTTGTAAAGCGATTTCCAACGGTTTTGCATTTTCGTTTGATACTGCAGCACGAGCGTGATCTGAACGGAGAAAATCCTTAATTGATTCTTTTCCATGTCGAAATTTATTCCTTCATTACTTTCTTAACTATTGGATATTGCGTCATTTCGACAAGAGAGATAAATCGAAATGAAAAGTAAAAGTTAGCAAACATATTTGACTTGAAATATAGATTAGAAGAGGGATCTAGATAGAAAGAAAAACTATTCGTATAGAAGTTTAGTAAATGCCTCATTAGTAAATATAATATTCTTCGTATAGCAAGATCATAATCAAAACGAATCCAAAATGTTATTGTGAGAGACATTAATATCTTAGAAAAATAATAAATATTCAAAATGATCCTTTCCATGTATGCCTTCGGTAGACAATGGTTACTTGGAGCCATGTATACATATTCTTTTCTGTAATAATTCCGTAAACTGAATGTTTCTATAATATTTATATGAAAACTTCTTGTTATTAGACTGAGTATACTTCGAATAGGTATTGTACATACATTCAACAAATGTACGATAAATTGAAAATACAGTATCAAACTTGCATAGAAAAGAAGTAGTGACGAAGGAGAAGAAGAGTAACAAAAAATTATTTGTGCTTCAACTTGGCAATCCTTCAAAACAGAGCTGCTAAAATTTACGATCATTCTGAATATAAGGACGCTTATTATTTGAATAGAACATTTACTGTTTTCAGCTTGTAATGAAATATGGAAACGTGGAGTATTTATCAGTGAATAAGTTCTTAATTTCAACAGCAAAACAAGCGATGAAATCGAAGACCACCAATTGTAACCAAATTACAACCAGAAAACTATAGATATTTGAATTTAAATGCGGCCGGACCAATGTATTTATTTGATAAACGAAGTGGATACTCCTTTGTGCTTGTGTGATCCAGAAACATTAAAGAAAACATTGTGCTAGGTGACTGTCGAATAAAATGTATGCGAAGTAACAGAACATCTACACATTTCACATGGGCCAGTGGTTTCGATTTTGCATAATTTAGTATAAAAAATTATGTGTAAGACGGGTGCTGCATTTGTTGACTGTGACTATATATGCGAAAAAGAATGCATTGCCGCCCTCAATTTAGCGAAGTTAAAACATGATCCGAAAGTCTTTTGGCGTCTAATAATAAGGTTTGATGGAACCCGGATACATTATTGTACCCTAAATACTGTACATTAGCTCGGGAAGTTTATGGCTACTGTCTTTAGGGACTGTAGCGGGTCCTTCTTCTTGACTATCTTCAAAAACGTAATTCAAGAATAGGCGAGTACTATACATAAGTTTCATATTAACTGCATGAAGTAATTCAACGCAAAAGGTCGTTGTTTGAGAACAAACGAAAAAGACGAGTGTAAAAGAAGGAACACGTGGCATTTAGAATGTTATTGTTACAAGAACAAGCTGTGGATATTAACTGCACATCATACGCCCAGATTGAGTTTGTTATTTAATTTTTAACATATTATTATATTAATATAATTAAGAATATAGAACATATTATAATTTCTAAGTAAAGCAAGTATCGTATTTTGTCAATTTTTTTTTCGACGGAAATACAGAAGTTACAGGAGCGATGGAGCAAATTTACCTTAAAGGGAGTTTGTTACTTAAAAAATGATGTATACGTAGCACGAATTTCTGCTGCTAGATGCGTGTGGCGCAACTTGTTCTACATTCGGCGCAGTCGGTTCTTTCGCCAAATAACGTTGTGTTTTGTTACAGTACATTTTTTTGTAAAAGCATTTTCATTTGCTCGTCGTTTTTTTTGTAATGTCGGACTTAAGTCAACAGAGTGCGGCTGTGAAATTTAGTATCCTGCTCGGAAAAAATTCTGCAGAAATAGGTCCGATGTTGCAAACAGTTTACAAGGATGGCGCTATGGGAAAAGCTCAAGTGTACGAATGGCTTTCTCGTTTCAAAAAAGGTATAATGTCAGTTGATGACAAACCTCATTCTGGACGTCCATCAACTTCCATAACGGATAGAAATATCGAGAAAGTTCATGCAATTGTGCATGAAGACCGACGACGAACCATTAAAGTAATGGCGGCCATATCTGGAATAACTTGGAGTTCAGCACAGAGAATTTTATCGGAAAAATTGGGGGTGACAAAAGTCACCGCGAAGTTAATGCTCTGCATTTTAGCTGCTCATCGAAAACAGCGTCGAGCGGAAACATGCCGTGCTTTGAAAGATTATCTTCAAATCGACCTGGATTTTTTTTATCCAAGGTCATTACTGGTGATGAGTCTAGGTGCTACGTTTACGATCCTGTAACGAAATAAGAGTCAAACCTGTAGAAAACTTCACCATTACCTACCCCCAAAAAAGCTAGTCACGGAAGTCCAACATCAAGACCATGCTCATTTTGTGCATTCCGAATTCATGCCAAATGGTCAGACTCTTAGTCAGGTATGTTTGGAAGTTCCGAGAATTTTGCGTAATAGTATGTGACGAAAGAGGCCCGATTTGTGGCAGACGGGAGAATGGTTTTTCCACCATGATAATGCACTTGCTCACAGGGCCTTATCAGGTCGCCAGTTCTTGGCTAAAAATAAGATTACTCTTTTGACTTACGCCCACTACGCACCTGATTTTGATCTGTGCGAATTTTTCTTGTTTCCACGAATGAAGAGTGAAATTAAAGGGCATCATTTTAACGACGTGGAAGAGATGAAGAAAAAAAAACGACACAGCAGCTCGCAGCCATACAGAGGAACGAGTTCGAATAATGTTTCCAACAATGGAATCATCGATTAGGCAAATGTATAAAGTTAAATGGAGAGTATATTGAAGATGTTAAGGTTGTTTTGCAGAAAAATATTGAATATAATACAGGTTTTATAGAGATATTCCTATTATTTTTGGGTATTCCTTCGCAAATAATATTAATTTGCAATTTATGTAAATAAAATGCAGATCAAATTATAAAAGCCCTTGTACATACATACATGCATAATGAGTGGTGGTAATACTAGTATTAAAAGTAGTTTGCTAAATATAAGTTGATATTATGTAAAGACATGCTAGTCATAGAATATAATTACATCTGTATGCCTTATAAATTATTTATAATCTCATTATACGAAGTATAAAGGAAATGGCAACTAATTATTGTAAATATTTAACTTGTAAACATCAAAATAGATACGAATATTTTCAAATACCGCTACGTAATGAAGGAATCCCAAATCTAATTACGTCCACTAGGCAAATGAAAACAATTAAAAAAAGGAGGAAGAGGACAGTCCAAAAATAAAGAAGTTCGGTTTGAAATGCATAATGATTGCATAGTCATCATATCGATGGCAAATGTTTAGACAGTCAGATTGTTCGGCGTTGATTCAGTTGTTTCGGCTTGTTCAATCGCAATCAACGGTGCACTGGAAACAATGGAGAAGCCGGTGGACGTTTAAATTTGTCTTCATTTATGTGTGTCGGTTGCCGACCTCCTATCGTGAACAATGGACAAGAAAGTTGTCACAGATTTTGTGCTATTCACGATCATGAGTTATATCGCTATACGTATAGAGACCTCTCAATAAATAATGTATACGCTTACACGTGTATCTGCTCGTTGTGAATTTGAATGATATATAAACTACCTGTGTGTTATATGGACTCAGGGAAAATGACAAGAAATAAGATTTTCATCTATTCAATAGTTGACAAATGAATTATTTCATTTCGATATTGGTGTCAACATAATATATGTAGATGTTTGTACTTGAATAAAACTAGATGGATGGCATTGACATTGATACTACTACAATGTCCTTGTATATTCACTACATCTGAAAATCGGAAATGAGCGTATTTGGAATAATAAAGTTAAATAATATATATAAATAATAAAGTTATATATTTATTCCTACAGCCTCAACATATGGAACAAACGTTTTAGTAAAATGTTTTTAATCTTTGTAGCTATTTAAATTTTCATCTATTTGTAGTTGGTTTAATTTTATTGAGTAAATTAGTGTATGGTAATTTTGATGGAGCCTATGGTTGATTAACTTAATCACTTAAGGTTCGTATATAACCCGTTTCCATATTAATTTTCTTATTCTGTATACGTATTTCGATGGCTAAGTTGTCCTCATCAGATAATTAAACAGTGTCACACTTGAAAAACTATGGCAAAAACGCGCATGAAACAAATTCCGTAGACGATCTGTCGGCTTTGCCATAGTTTTCCAGGTGCGACATTGTTTAATTATCTGCTGATGATGATAACTTAGTTGTCGAAATACATATACAGAATACGAAAATTAATGTGGAAAGGGGTTATATATCAACCTTAAGTGATTAAGTTACTCTATGACAGAAATTTAGTAAGAATCTGTTATGTGAATAAGAAATGCATTGTGTTCTCTGTATTGGCGTCGAATAGAATTTCTAGTGAACAATCAAATTTTGCCCTTTTATTTTAAGTCTCTTCTTCCATTTTAAATACGTTCTGCTCATACACATTTTGAAATTACCTTTGTTAAAGAGTAAAGAGAATATTTCCACAAAAAGAATTCTACTTTGTCTAGTAAAATCAAATAAACCATTTATTGTACACAACTGAGATAGATTCTAGAATATTATGGAGCCAATTAAAAAAAACATTAAAACATCAATGCGAACACCAAAAAATCCTATCATAACTAAATTTGAATTCCAAAAATAATATTTATTATTTTTATTTTCTTCATCTTGAAACCGGATTTTCGTTAATTCTAGTATCGACGTTTCGTCACTACTAGTGGTGACCAAACGGAAGTAAAAAGTACTGCTTAACCCTCATCATGTGATAAGGAAGCATCGGTACCAGAATTATGGAAGACGCGGCTCCAGCTCGGAAGTCAATATGTAGAAAGTATGAGCAACGACCATGAAAGTTTACCAGCCAGATTATTATTATTATTGTAATTGGAAATTACTTAATAAAATTTGGTTAATTTTGGTAAAATATTATATATTGTTCCTGGAAATTGTAATATACGTAGGTCCAAAAATAGATAGAAGAGTTTCTTAAGGAACAATCGTGCAAATATACAACAAACCTACTGAATAGGAACGAAAAGTCTGTTAGAATGACAGTGGGCCTACTTATAGAATATTGTTCAACAGCCTGTGAATAATATAAGGTTGATAGAAGAAATCGTATTTAGATTCTGCCAAGTAAAGGAGGAATCCACAATTCTTGTGCTATGGCAATCTGAGGGGTTGGCAAGGTTTCTACAAATATCCTGAAGCAAAACTCTGTGAAGAATAACTGCTATCGAAGCTGCTAGATCTAATTTAAAAAAATGAGGCTAGAGGACGCATTCTAACGAGATATAAGGATCATAATAGATTTAGGATGATCGCAGTAAAACAAGCTCTCTGGCAGCCTTAAATAATCTATATGTCTAGATCTCGGTATAAGTTTTGTCAAGTGAGTACGTTTTTCATTGTCTTTCGAAGTAGCGGCCTTTCTCTATTAATTCACTTATTCAGACGTACAAAGTAGTCATCAAACAACTGTTTTCATTGTATTAGTCTTCAAAAAGTTCGCCCATCTAGGCAAATTCTTTTCAACTGTAATTTTGCCTAAAGAATAAGTACAAAATTTCAGAAAATGTAGTAATTCTTTGATCATGTGGAAAGGCGGTAGTTTCTGCAGCATGATGTATTATAGAAGTAAAAGCACTATGAAGAAATTCTCGAATTTATGTTGCTCCAGTATTATACATGCCTGATTATCGTCGATTTGCTGATAGATTCTGATTTTGAGCTTAAACTTTTTCTTTGCGTTAGTTGGAACATCGTAAAGGTGAAGTCCTAATAGTAAAGCAAAGAATTCTTGCTCGTCCAGAAATAATAAGTTTATAGAATCTGTGAATTTCTTAATGATAAAAACAGCGACCTTTCAACACCACAACCATATCACGCCCAATGTAAAAATAGATAATTTAAAATTTCATTAAAATGCCTAAATGTTACCATGACTTCCATACTTTCTTTTAAGAAATATTGTTTAAATCCGAAATATTGCAAATTGAAATTGTAGTTTCGAGATGTTCACTAAATCACTACTTGCATATAACGTTATGTGATTATTTTATCTGGAATGAACTAACGTAGATCATAGTACTCTTCATCATCATAATATTGAAAATTACGTCCTTTTCTCCGTCGAGTTTTAAATCTGATGCGAATACTACACATACACAAACAGAATCACGACTTTGCATTGGTGGCCACTAGTTCATGAGACATGCCATATTCTGGAAGAGAAACATTCGAAAATTCTCTCTACACTGCAATTCACACGGAATGATGCAATACGTTCCTTTTCTTCTCCTTTTCTTAAATTTATTCTTCAAATTTAACACATTCGTTTGTTCTTCAAACCATTCTATACTATATCTTATTCTTACTTAATTTTGGTTTAGGTAATTAACAATTTTCTAATGTGAAGAAGTTCCTTGGCGTAAACAAACAATTAGACTCTTTTTAAATTCTTCCAATTGCACTGACTAAACCTAGTGAAAGAATTATACAAGCACTACGCCGAAAATTGTTCATAGAATTGAATTGATTGAAAGCCAAACGTCAAAAATTACAAAACAGTTTGATCTATTATCAATTAATGGTTGGTTGAATGTTACTTTATTCTTGTCTGAATAACTTGTGCGCTGACGACAGTTTGAAAATAATAACTTAAAAGTTCTTTGATAACTTAAAAATAAAACATATCTCAACGTTCTTTGTGTTGTATATATATATATATATATATATATAAACCATATTCCAATACAACTCGTTTTGTATACAAAGTGCATACGGAGCACAATAAAACGTTCTCTTTAGCAAAAGTATTTATATTTGCGAACAAGTGTTTTATTGTACTTTGTATGCACTTTGTATGTAAGTTCTGTTATTGTGGGATACGATTTATTCACAAACCAGTCTCACAATATTACATAGTTTGCGTTTATGATAGTATATATTACTTATGCATACTTTTAACTTAAGCGAGAATCGATTTTGCTTTTTCTCAAACATGTGCTTAGATATTTCACGACGTATCGGAGCACAAACGACAGGGACGGAGACTGTAGTATTTTAAGCCCCATAGTAATTGCAGCCTATGGGGCCCCCGACGTTCTAGATCTCTGTGTTATACGCTACTTGCCTTGCCTTGTATTTATTGTTCAGGTTGCAGCCCCAATGTATAAGTATATATATATATATATATATATATATATATATATATATATATTGTAGATCTATATATATATATATATATATATATATATATATATATTGTAGATCTATAGAGAAGAGACTATTTTAGCGGCCTGACGACGAAAAATTTTTGCGCAAAATTCACTGTAGAAGAAGAATCTGTATTACATGTTATCGAAGAATACGAGTACGATCACGTTGCAAACCATCACATTAGACAGATATTATGGACTGTTTGATTGAACATATGCGATGTTTTAAATTATGCATAAAATTTAAATGAAATTAAGATAATATGTGATTAATTTGTACAATATACGAATGAAATAAATATAAGCAAATGTGCATACATGAAATTAGTGAATTAAATATAGTGTTTAAATTATGTGAAAAATATATAAAGTCGAGAATTGAAGAAATACAACTTACACTGTCTCTATATGTTGCGCTTCTATTTCGTTTAAATTTATTTTTAAACGATAACTTAGTTCGTATCACTAACTAAACCCTTAAAGTATTTCCATTCGCAATAAAGAAACGATCGTAGTTTAAATCGTACGTTATAGTAATTACCTGCGGCAGTGTTACTTAATTAAATAATTAATGGAGTTGTCTGTTTCAGGTGATAGTTAAGGGGTCAGGCTGGGAGCGACCTCTGGACCCATCCCGTCTCCGGGCGGGTTTTCTCCTGTTCTAACAGCAGCAAAAACGCTTTCGTTAAGGGAAACGTCGTGTGCCGAGGCCTTCTGGAAGATGCCCCATAAAGGTACGATTCCATTGCTACTATTACATGTTATAAAATAATGTTGTTACATTAATTTATTACTGTTAAATATGTATTATTATATGATTATGTATTTCATTCAAATTATCCACAACCTTTTTCTGAATATATACAGTCACTAAAAATAAATTTTAAAAGGAAAACTACAAGCATTTCAAAAACTTCTTTATTTAGCTTTCCTCATTAATCTACCCCCCCCCCCCTCCCCCTCTATATATAATAGATAGCGTTCATATTATCAGTGGAAAGCTTGGAAAGAGTTGTTTGAAGGAATATATTTTAAGACTATTATTACTGGCGTTTGGGTTGTTTCCTTTATCTAAATCTGACGAGTACAATAGACGCGCGATGGAACAGATTTTCCAACCAGAATTTTTGGTACCAACATTGTAGAATGACTAGGAGGATTGTTGTGTAAGAAAAATCAATCTCTTGTTTAGTAAAACTTCAACCTTTCTCCTTTAATTCGCTTCAATATGTAATCCATGACATTTTACTAGTATACGGACTGAGACATCAGACACAGCGACTTCCTAATACTCGTACATGTGCTATGGACATTGAATAATGTGATCAACATAATCTTCCTGCCTGATTTCAACATTCTTGTTTTATTATTTGGGAGTCCCTCTGATCCAACCGGTACTCTATGGTATTATTTGGTAGTGGGATTATATTGGAAAAACCACATAATTTTAATTAATATTGTTTGAAAAGTTAGGATTGGTATCCATGAACTGTGCGTGGCTCTTTTTGATCCTATGCGAGGAAGAGTGGTACTACTTTCGCGCATAATTGTTTCCAGCAAAAAATTTATATGAACGTATGTGTAAACACTTCCAACGCTAGTATTTAGCCTTCTGCTAAAATTTTATACAAGAGACAAGAACATGGACTTTCTCCACCTCCACATTTTCATTATGGGTGCCAGTTATAGGTCTCTCCATAGATGAATGACGTATCTTTTCCAGTGTTATATTTTTGTATTAATTGTGTAATAACTATGTGCATTTTCCGTCTCTTTTACTATACTTTAGAAAAGTGACGGAGAATCCACATTTGTAAGACTATCGTCCCTAGCGCTTGGCTCCAATTTATTATAATAGAGAAGCGATATGTTGGTACTTTCTACCTACCCGTCCCACGTACCAATTTTCAAGTTAAATCACCTATTTATGAAATGTGTGACAAATTTTATTATCTCTTATATGGCTATAATATGTTTCTTTGTTCCCAAAATCTTATGAAGATAACCAGTTTAGATATGTTTTTTCTCAGAATCCAATTATTTCACAACTTTTGATGCTATTTCCAGCAAATGTTTTTCACCAATTTTTTCTTCCATCAATAAATCTTGAAGGCTTTGAATGGCCGTATTCTTAAAACTATTGCCTAATATCGATTTGACAGGTTCTAACCTAACACCAGTTTTCTAACGATTCAAGACTATTTTTGATTTCAACTGACAGTGGGTAAATTTTCTTCGGACTCGTTACATCATTTGATCTCGATTAAGTTTTCTAAAATCCACTGTAATGATTTTCCAATGTAATTAGTTTTGATCTTGAAACATTTGCACGAGCAACACAGCTTGGTGATAGAGATACCACTTAAATCGCATAGATTACAAGGAATGTTATTAATACCTACAGAACTTTGAAGTCCAAATTCTTCATCTTTAAATAATTTTCAAGTCTGGGACAAAATACTTTAAAGACCATTTTCTGAATATATTTCGAGTTATGCAAGTTTTTGAATTCGCTTACCAGTGCGTTATTTACAACTTTAAGTGTACGGAGGGAGGGATTTGAAGAAGTTTTCTGAGGCATTCCCATAAAGCTAATTCTGCACCATCTTTATAAACTTTAATGTAGTTGGCCGCGGTGAGGAGCGTTTCCGCCAGCACAACCGTATTGTGCAATACTGTGTTGTAGAAAGGTAATTTTCAAGTCTGGCACAAAATACTTTAAAGACCATTTTCTGAATATATTTCGAGTTATGCAAGTTCTTGAATTCGCTTATCAGTGCGTTGTTTACAACTTTAAGTGTACGGAGGGAGGGATATGAAGAAGTTTTCTGAGGCATTCCCATAAAGCTAACTCTGCACCATCTTTATAAACTTTAATGTAGTTGGCCGCGGTGAGGAGCGTTTCCGCCAGCACAACCGTATTGTGCAATACTGTGTTGTAGAAAGGTTGTCTGTATTCGCAATTCGTCACTAGAAGTTGGATCATAAAAAAACTAGTGAACGAAATAATAGAAAGGTGAACGCGTGAGTTGACTATGCAAATACTTATTGGTGGCGGTCACCAGAATATTCAATAGCATGTGATGGTATATGGATTCCCCTCTACGATACACCAAGATATAGAAAATAGTGTATTGGCTTTTGAAGATGATTCAACTCTGGTTATAGATAGAAAATAAACTCAGATTGAAGACGTAATGAATGCTGTTGTGAGGAAGATGCATGGCACTCAGTAGAATGTGTTTCAACACATAATATTGCTCATCTAAATTTCTCCAAAATTTGAGAATAAGGGACTCCATGACATTCCGACAACACCTACTATCATAAAATTGTAGTCACTAAGCTTTTTAGAAGAAAATGAGGTTGATGTTATTAAATATTCATTCTATTAATCTGCTCTTAGTTTTTATTATTCTTTAACCTCAAAGAAAAGATGTAAAATAATCGTTCTACTTCTAGAAAAATCTATTGAGGTTTTCATCTAGGGAAAATTCATCTTGTAAAATATATTAATTCTGGTGGGAATCAATCCTCATGAAGTTTTGTATATTCGATTAGTTTTGTTTCTTGGGATCTAATGGGATAATTTGAAAGTACTTGGAATTTAAAAATATAAAAATAGTACCTTTTCCAGTTTTACATTTGAATATTTTGAATGAACTTTTAATGATCGGGCAAGCCATCTAGATTTATTTTCCAATCTGGACTTTTGGTTTATCATCCGTCATTAGTTTGGAAAATTTACAATATTTATCTAATTTAACCACCAAATATTTTACTTACATTTTGAAAATGTAAATGTTTTACATACTTACTTAAAAAATAAGTAAATCGATTCCAGACTTTTTTTTTCTATCAAATACTTTTTTTTAAAGCCGAGATATATCTGCCATCATTTTCTCGAGACTTACGATCCTAACCCGATTGAGTGGCGATGGATAGATAGACATTTCTATCTAGCGCACGGTCGTCGTACACGGTGCTACAGATTTCCTTAGAATGGAACTGGCTGTGTGAAAATGGCGTCTCTTTGTTGACTCGGTTACCCGTTAGTTCGCGACACTCGCGTTCAAATTGCATTAGTCTTACATTACATGGAGAATTGAGGATGTACCGAGACGTGAAAGTCTGTGTGGAGTGGGTCGTTTCGTCTCTCTTTTTGACCCTTTCTCCGAGACCGCTTTCTCTCTCTTTCTCTCTTTCTTCGTTCTAGCGCGCTCTTCCGGTAAAGCAGTATACAGACGTACGGGTAAGATGGTGACAGGAACAACTATAGCGAGCTCTAGCTGCACAGACCAGACGTGAATTAATGGCGGAATGGAAATTAGAGAAATCTAATTCGTCTACAGGAGACTTGAATAATTTAAACTTAAAAGGCTGCTAATGAACATCCAGATTCGTTTTAACTCTTGGCGAATGTGCGCTTCGGAGTCTCTTGACCGATTCCTTTCTTTGTTTTCATACGGATACCGGTTTTAGAACAGAGAGATGGGACAGAGAAGGAAAACAGAAATGACAGAACCTGTGATTCTCTTCACTTTGTCAGCACTCTAATTTAATTCGTATTAGTTTAACATTTAAAGGTCGGGTATAAAAATAAAACCAGATATTCAAATGTCTGCTAATATTACAAGATTAATACTACCATAGCGGTTATAATAGAGCTCTGTGATCCAGTAAGATTTTTGCATTTTTAAGTAATTATATCGTATCTAATGCATCTTACTTATATTTGATAATAATTCGAATATCTTTATAATGCCATTTTATGATAATCGATCCTGTTTATTTCTTCTGTCGATAAATTTTTAAATTCGCTTTTGATATTAGTAAGCAAATAATTAGGTACATAATTTTCAAAATATAAATTCAAAAGCTTTTTCCTAATATTTCTGTAAACGAAAGATGAGTGAAAATATAATAAAACACCAATGTTCATACTGAATATTCGCTATCAATCTGATGATGACTTTTGAAACGAAACTCAAAAAAACTCCATTAGTGACGCCGTTTTTGGAAACCTATTAAATTTTGGATGAAAGTAATTATGAGGAATGTCCTTACGAAAATCCAAAGAGTAAAAGATCTTACCTATGTAATTACATACTTAGGTGTATGAATGGAATTTGCCAAAATGGCTCGTTAAGTCCAGTTCTTTTTAATATTATAATGCACAAAATGTAAAGGGATTCGCAGGTTATAGGTGACCAAAATGTAAGTTATGCGGATAATATGGTACCAATCACAGAACCGGAAGACAGTCTACAAAGACTTCTTCACACATTTGAGAAAATGAAGACTTTAGTTGTATCAAAATAGCCTAGGAGATACAACTATAAATAAACAATAAAATAACAGACACAAAATTATAAGTAAATAACAAAATAATAGAGCAAATGATGACCATTACAAGTTTAGATATAGAAATTTCAAGTGAACGAAATGCTTATAGAGAAGTTAGACATAAATTTACGTAAAAAGGACGAATATTGGAATATTTAAGAGGGATATTATGTAGAAAAGTAAATATCTTAGAACTAAATGTTAAAATTTACAAAATTGATTTCACTTATACAGCGAAAACATGTGCTGGCGCCTGTAAAATAAAATAGTCACTGCGAACCACAGATATGAGTATCGTACCCTTAGAGAAATCCTAGGAAGAGTAAGAAGAGACAGAATAAGGAATGAGGTGATAAAAACGAATTTTATAACTCCTTTTATTCGTCAACCTATTCTAGAGCTGGTTTGAGTAGTTGACTGCATTGAACCCATCCGGACAATATTGGTGGCTCATCCTCGATGTATCCACAACTACCAAAATTATTTTGACTAATATTTTACTTTAAAATATCGCCAAACTCCGTCTTCATGCATTGTAATCATTTGTTCGCCAAAAGTTTCAAGTAAGTTTTCTTAACTTGTCAAAAATTTGATGCCACACGACGTACTAATTTCACAAGATTCATTTTTTGTTGCGAAACACTTTATAAAATATATATTGAAGTCGAATTTGACATATACATAGAAATTTTGTTACTATTAAATATTACTAAGCGACGTATGTTGTTTATATTATGGCTAGGTAGATTGGTTTTCTAGTTCCCCTCGTAGTAATGAGCTCTTTTCCTGTCTTCACACTGACAACGCTTTTAATCCATGCCTTTGAATTAAATCTCCACAAGTTCTTTTTTTTTCTTTAATCACTGAAGGTTAATACAATATATAACCACTTTCCACATTGATTTTCGGATTCTGTATACGTTTTTAGACAATTAAGTTGCCTAAAAATGGAGGAGCTCACAAAGGGAAGGAAATTGAGATATGACTTATGAAGGGAAATAAGGCCACATGAATATTTTCAAAGATTGTAAAAACAAAAAACATAGAAACAGAAACAAAAGTAAGATTCTATCAAATAATACCATCTCCAGTTACCTACGCCAGTAAAGCGAGTACAATGGCAAAGAAGGAAGCAAATAAATTGAAATGAAACATTAATATGCCTTTTTAGAGGAATTACAGTTTAAAACGAATTTGGAAGAAAAACAAATAATGAAACGAAGGAATTGCACAGAAGATCGTACATTGTTCAAGTGGTAAGAAGCCAAACAACAAAATGGCTGGGGCACATAACTCAGATGCTCGACAAAAAATGCGTTAAAAGAATATTGATGGAAGGAGATGGAAGAAAGAAAAGAAGAGGATAAATGTTTGGAAGAAGTAACGAAAGATCTGAGGAAAAGTTGGAGTGGAAGAAAAGGGCGCTAGAATAAAAAAATGGAAAAGGAAAGTGAAAGATCTCGAAGCCAAGGATGAGTAGGCCTCTGAAGGTGTGTATCGTACCGTATGTTTTGTAGGTCCTTAGAAGGACTGGCGACTTTTCAATAAGTTCATTCATTTATAATAGGCTTCAACAGAGTGAAAAGGGAGGTCTAACTTTTTCTAGAAGCGATTCTAAAGTACGAACAAATATATTTTAGACAAAGAGGATTTTATTGAAAACTAATAAAATTAGATTCTTAAAAATTACGATCTTCAGCCGTACTTTTACCGTAGATTTTTAGAACGGCTCTCGTATATTCGCTGAAATGAAATAAAAGGAATAATTAGTATATATTTCCAACCACATTAATTGAATTACAATTTTATTATTGTTGCATTCATATATAAAGAGAAATTTATTAGTGAAGTGTACGAAATTGTTACATTGTCCTGCTTTTAATTAATATTTAAAATGTTTATATAATAATTTATAAAAATTATTCTGAAATAGATATATCTCCTGCAATACATTACATACATTCGTCCATTTAGAAAAGAAACTTTAGCAGTTTATGACCTGTGCCGCCCTTAAAGTTACATCGGGAGTTTACTACGCACACTGATTACACGCAAAGGTAAACTTCTCCATCGAAATTTCCTTAGTCTCATATTGAAGCCGCCGAAAGCATCAGAGAGCAGCAGTTATCGGCCCCGGGATATACGAAATAACTTCGGAACTTACTAACTTCTGTATCTACACCACCCTCGTCTTTATGTGTGTAGATATGTACATACAAGTTTCCTACACATACACGCGTACCGAAAACCTACACATGCACGCTTACAGAGAGAATATGAAGCCACCTATTCACTAATGTACCATCGGATTATAACGCACTTAAACCCCTTTTATCTACTCACAGATCCTCTTGTGTATAAACCATTTTGGAAAGGCATTTGAGTACTATTCCATATATGTGTTCGTATATGTGAAAAGGTACTCTAATCTCTCTTCTGTTCGTTACTTTTGTTGTCCTAGTTGTTCTTATGGTGTTATTTCGAGTTTAGGCTTCCCTTTATTAAAAGCTAAAATTACCTCTTAAGTATGAATTGACGATTATTTAGGATAGTTTTTGAGTTAATCTTTACATTTACTTTGTACGGACCTATTTAATAAAAGTGAATTTGGACATAAAATATTACATTTGAAATTCTGTATTTATGTAAGTATTTTGTTGTTTCACTAAACCTAGTGACTATCGTATTTCCTCCAAATAAACAAAATTAATCCAAATACATCTAAAAGATATGTTTGATGATTGGAAAAGATTTGTAAGACTTCCTACAAAAAAGCCTATAATTGTGGTTATTTTACATAATATAGGAAAGCGTAATTAAGAAAAAGAAATTAAGTTAATACTCAAAAAGTATACTCTTTAGGAGTCATCTCTAAAGCCAAATAATTTGGAACCTCTCTTGATATTTATCCCCATACATGCCAATTTCTAAGAAACCATGGTCAATCTTCACAACTAATGTAATAATTAGAAGAAAAAAATACAGTTGTGTATCATCAGGCAAAAATGATACAATATTTTGGAACTGAAAGTAGATTCAATGTCTAAGGCTTGAGGAGTAGAGGGCTTAAGGCCTTTAGTATTCCATGAAATTAAAAGCACGATTTAAATCATGTAAGATTGTCATTCAAAATAATTATATTGTACCGGCCTACAATTTTCTTCGATTTACAATTACTAAAAATTAAAAGGAGGCAATTTTTAGAAAAGAGACTTGCAGAATAATGAAGATGAAAATGTGTTGAGAAAGAAGAAATCTTAGTTCTTAAGTACCAAGTAGGTTTTAATTTAGTATTCATTAGTCTATGGTAAAGATTACAGCTAGTGACACTGTGAGTGAAGTGTATTTAAAAAGTAGTGTTTTGTGTCTTCATCAAAGATTTTGAAGAGGACTAGAGCAGTGGCGATCTGGTATTTTGGTTCCCAGTTTAATAAATTTGTGCTAAAGTGTATTGACTCAAAGGAATACAACACGTTGACAATATATAAAGCTTAGACAGATTGTTCGCAATGACCACAAAAGACAAAGAATTCTTCATTTATTTAGAAGATATTGGCATTGGGGAAAAATGAAAATGAAGGTAAATTTAAGGACACCCAATAACCAAATAATTGCCATCCGATAAGTTTTGGAAAGAATGCATTGTTTGGGCACAGAGATACATCAATTGGTAAAATATTATTTTCAGTAGTGTAAGTTCTCTGTATGCTTGGATACTTAGGAACCGTTAAGAATCAAGTCAGGGATTGTTTTATAAGCTTAGAAGATTTGGGAAGAACGATTACATCAAAAATACTTTACCTTCAGTACGAAGACAGTTTATTGACAAATTTAGTTAAACATTAGCAGAAAATTATATACAGTAATGGCACTTTTTTATACGCAGTCTTCATAAGTTCGTTCGTTTACTTTTTGTTAATTACTTAAGGTTGATATTCCACACTAATTTTTGCATTCTGTATACAGGTTTCGACAACAGGTAATTAAATAATGTCGCACCTGGAAAATTACGGTAAAAGCTCGCATGAAAATAATTCCGTATACGATCAGTACTGTCGAAAGCCAAAACGCACTCTGTGTTTACTTTAGAAATTATTTACTTTTGTAATTATTTAAACACACATTGCTTTTCAAGGTATAATATATTAATAATTTAATATTTTCATTTCAAGTATTCCATACTTGTGCAGTGTACGTATTACAAGTTATATATAGAATTAAAGAAAATTATTGATTACGAAAATGTCATAAAAATAATAAATATGCAAGTTTGGGAAATTATTTGAAACCTACAAGTTGTAGAAAATTTAGATCACTTGCAATTGTAAGAACTAAAGAATTAGTTCATTTTTCAAATATGGCAGTTAGTAAAGTTATAAGGCATTTTCGAAATAACTGCATTGTGGTCGTTCTGGAACTAAAAATAAAATGAATTACACTGTTATTATCTTTATAGTCTCTGACCAAATGGATTTTTTTCGTATTATTTCGCCAATTTATCTGCTTATAGCTCCAGGAATGAAGAAAATATACTCTTGATAGAATATTCTACGTGGGAGGCGTGTATATGTACATACATTTGTGTCGCAAAACTAACCACCTGCTTTCATTTTAACGAATTGTTGGTGTCATCAACCAACAATTTTTATATTGTTTCATGAAGTGTCAATTTTTCTAAATAATCTGCAAAATCACTAGAAGCTAAGATACGACACTTTTAAGTGACACTAATTTGTATACTGCGGTAAAAAAAGTAAATAAAGGGCAAAAGGACCAACTCAAGTTCTGTGATAAAACAGTAATAGTACTACCGAAACGCTCCAATCTGTAAAAGTTCCTTACGAAGAAGATCGATTATCACAATTATAAACTTTTGAATGGTTCATCATCTAGAACGATAGCAAAACAAAATGTTGAAAAATGCTTGATTGCATAAATATTTTAAAAAAATCACAGCCAGTTTCATAGAAATAAAACTTGAAATATCGAAAGCCAATTTTATCTTGAATTAATCAAAAAACTAGGACGTTTAAAGCTAAATTTTAAGTTTGTTCCATATTGATTGACGAATGATCAAGAACTGTACCGAATGATTAGACCAGTTCGAAGAAGCGAAAACTTCATGAAAAGCATTGTAACTAGTGAGGAGACATGATACTTTCAATAAAACTCAGAAATCAATCAATAAAGTTTTGAACGACCCTTACCAAATCAAGAAACTCTAAGAAAATCTCGTTTGAAGAAGTCAAAAATCAAAACAGTGCTCATAACTTTTTTACGATTCCACAAAGAATTTATTTTAATTGGTGAGATGGTGTATTGAAGACTTTGTTAAGTCGTATTTGTCGTGTTCGTATTGAATAATGTTACACGATAATGTTCTCTTCTGGGTTAAATGTCTTCGTTTTCCTGACCAAAACTTAAACTTATTTGCTGCTAAATTTCCATAGTTACTCAGCTTGGTTAAAGACAATTTACTTTTTTATTTTCTAAGCTGTATTTGACGATGAAAATAACCGTTATGTATCAGTGACAATTACAAGAAGCGTAATAATTTTTTGATGGATTTCTAATAAGTATAATCATTTTAGTCTAAGCTTTTTATTACTTTCTAAAGCAATAATGAACATTTTCGAGACACATATGTATATATTATGAAATCATTTATTAATTCTCTGAATATATTTAGGTAAACATATTTAGAAAAATTTAAGAAACAATAATTAAAATGTACATTCCAATTAGGAAAAAGAAAACTAATGTATGTAATATACATACATATATGTACGTAAACATAATAAATACGAGACATTAAAAATCAAACACATATTGGGGTATACTTTGTCCTCTTTCACTGAATGTCGAGTATGCTTTCCATTAAATATTTCCAAGTTTTTGCAGTAGATGGCGCGCCTACGAATGCGTGCGTTCTGTAGGATTTAATCTGTGTTCCATTTTACGCTCGTCCGAGCGTGACCCGCCCCGCTTTGAATTTCGCCGAGTGTAGATTAATGTAGAATTACAAGGAAAATTCTCAGTGATTCGGGACAAATAACTATTTTAGCAACATTCTGTGTCAGGCAAATTCAACCCTAGTAAATGAAGGGTTCCCATTTTTGCAGTCACGTCGATCGAAAGTAAATTAGTTAACTATTGATGATTATAGTACGTAGTTTTCAGACATATTAAAAAATAAGATACGAAGGTTTGAAGAAAGATCATGTACTCATATCTTGTCCAAGCAATATTCCACTCATTCACTTTTTAAAAATAAAATGTATGGCTGCGATGAAAACAGCTTATTTCGAAAAAAATCTTAACTAATCTATATATGTCAGCAATAATAAATGTAAAACAAACTTGATGGGTAAATAAATGTTTAAAAATTTTTAAATTGCAATTAAAATTATTGAATCTTACGCAATTGTTGTAGTAAGTAAGCCGATGGTTCATAAATAGTATGAAAATTCAATAAGAATATGAAGTAATTATTGTATTGTCAAACCATATACTGTCCGTGTTCCTAGCAAAAGATTTAAGGTAGGTTTTTAAACTATCTTCGAAGATAAATTTTTGTATATCAATATATGTATGTACAGTGTAAAGCAGTAATACTCTATGTAAAGCAAAACTTGGCTTAACTATAAAGAAATTAAGGCATTTCTCTATCCCTGCCTGTTAATAACACTGTTCTACTTATATGCCAAATTGGACTTCAATATGTTAATTATTTTCTGCTTTATAAAATGTTTTGCAACAAAAATGAGTGAATGAGGAAATTCCAACATCGCAGTGTCATCAAATTTTTGACAGAGAGAGGATTATCCTAAAACTGTTCAAGAACAAATAAATGTAGCTTATGGGGACGAAGCTCAAGCAGAAAGTATTCTTGTTGAAAACATGTCAAAGGTGACAACTATAACAGCATCTACCTAGGGTAATACTTTTACCAAATTGCGTACGATTATTGACCACTACACAAGTTTTTGCGTCACAAAGAAGACCTTCGTCTTCATAACTTTGCTCGATTTCACAGGGCAACCAAAGTCCAGCCCATACTTTGGAAGTGCAACTTTTCTGAGCTGATCTACCCACAATATAGTCTGAATTTGGTTCGATTCGACTTATTCTTATTTAGAAATTGGAAAAGACAAAATAATCAAAGCTAACTCACCCTTTAAGAATGAAACTTCTTTAAGTTTATCTACCCACCATATAGTCTGGATTTGCTTCGATTCGAATTCTTCTGATTTAGAAATTGGAAAAGCACACTAAAGGATGTCATTTTACAGACGATAGTCAATTATAAGAGGGAACAGATGCTTTTTCCATGTTTCACTGATTGAATAAATTGGATACAGGACAGGTGACACAAATGCGTTGGAGTTAAGAAAGATTACATTGAAAAATGAAATTATTAAAAAGAAGTTGGCCTTTTGTTTCATTATTAGTTCGTAAACTTTTCTAGTTCCCCTCGCAATAAGTATAATTAGAAGTAAAGAGAGATTAAAAGATAGAAAATAGCAAAATAATAAACGAAATTTATTAGCTGAACAGGCAATTATTTCAAAAATGAGCAATTTTAAATTAATTAGCGTACATGAATAAAAGTACTGGCTCGTAGACTTTTGCGGTCGTTGTCTATACTTTCTTTATCTTGTCTTTTGAGCTGGAACCGCGTCGTCGTCAATACTGACACTGACGTTTCGTCACCACTTACATGGGATGTCTTAAGGGCTTAATAATGGCGTTGAAACAGTTTTAGCGTGAGTGTTAAGCTCTGAAACTGTTCTATATAAGTGGTGACGAAATGTCGATGCCAGTATTGACGAAGACGCGGTTCCAGTCCGGAAACCAAGATTAAGAACGAAGAAAAGTACATGTTTAACCAGAACAGGCATAAAGAAACCGTGGGTAACAAGACTACTAGCTAGAAATAGATGCTGATGCGTCACAAAAAGAGTTTTCGAAAGTAATTTTGAAATCTAAAGATGACTATTTTGAAATCAGTATCTATAGCAGATATGGATTTCGAGATATACAAAGAGTATTTAGAAGCATCGGAAAAGAAGTTTTATGAAAAATTTTGAGAAAAAATATAATGCGATCTTTTAATAATTAGTATTTTGTGAGAATACTAGCGTTAGCATTATGAATGTCAGAAAATTGGATATAAAAATAAATCAGTTGGCTAGATTACTAGATACGTTGTTTGAAATCAATTTATGAAAGAAAAATTGCCTGACTTGACATCCACTTAGCATCAGCGACATCAGAAAATGGTGTCGACACCTCTGATCGCTGCTAAGTATTGTAAAACGAAACAAGTGCGTTTTAGTTTTGAAAAATCTTTAACCACAAAAGGCTTTTATGCATTTAATGTAACATCATAATTAGAACGTGTTTCTAGAGTCCCTATACACGTAATTGTAAATACCACGCATGAATAAAAAAATTAAAATACGTCGATTTCTATTTGAGCGATACAAATATGATGCCGTATCTACTGAGAGTTCGCTTGACTTGATCTGTCAAATCACACCCCCTTCAATAATCGTTCCCTCAGTGCGACGCGGCTAACCACCCTCAACAACGACGCACACAAGCTGCGGTCTTTAATCAAGCTGCAATTAACTCGAGTTTTTTCTCATTCTCCCCGGTTTATAATGATCGAGTTAATATACGGAACACGTCATCGTGATTGAGATCGACTTGTAAATTGTGTGGCCCTGTGTTCGTTCAATAGACTCTCTTCACTATTCTACTGATATTACCACCGTCGGTTTTTCTTGGTGTGGCATATAAAACCCTGTGAATTGAGGGTTTACTGAATTGTGTTTTGATATTGTTCTATTAAAGATGTAATTTTTTTTTTGATTTTGCGGTGTGACTTCTAACGAAAACTATCGAGTTGTATGTAAAGGATGTTTCTTCTAACAAAGAGAATCGCTGTCAAAAAAATAGCAGTAACAAATAAGTAGTGTTATTATCGATTAATGACTAATATTATCTTTCGTCCAATGCAAAAATGTGTTGACCGACGAAAGAGGGACCGACGAAAGTGCGAGGCAATAATATTCATTATTTTTCTGTATCGAAATGATATGATAAACGCTATGAAGAAATCGTTCATTAATAACACAAATCTGCCTGACGATCAGTGAATTCTGTGAAACATATGTAGTAGATAGGGTGTTAGTAATAATAGAATGATTCCTTTTAACATTATTGTTGATTGTTATAAGCTAAGAAATGTAACAGTTTTCAATATTATACTCTAGCTGAAAAATTTGTTTCTCTTTTATTTATTTCTTTATGCCAGAGGAGCTAGAAAAAAATCTAGATGGCCACTATAATTATCCTGTTAAACTACTTGATTCGAAAATTTAAAATTTACTTTACATATTTGTGATGAATATATTGTAAAAGTAAGAAAGATACTCTCCAGTAGCTTCCTGGTTAGGGATGGATTACGTTTGAGTCAAAGAGATTCACAATTTACAATTCTGTCTAAATTTGTATTAGAAAAAGTACTTAGAGGAACCAATAACCATAGCACCAAACTGCTTTTATATGCGAAATATCAATGTCTTTCTTATGCGAATGATATATGTAGAGATCTAGAGAAAAGGCAATCTGGCCATGATAGAAACAATTAATTGTGTTTAGTCAATAACGTTCAATTGGACAACGACAAAATTTTTATGCTTATGTATCAAACTTAATTTTAATTGGTTAATTACCTTCTGCTTCATAAAGTGTTTGGTAACAAAAATGAATTTTGTAAAATTATAACATCGTAACATCATCGAATTTCTGACAAAGGAACATAATTCACCTAAAACAATTCACAAACGAATGACTACAGTGAATAGAGTTAAGACTCCTTCACATTTTAAAGTGAAATATTGGTCAAAACCATTTTGGTGGGGTCATGAATCCAATAAAGCTGAGCCACCGTCTTTTAGAACCAAGCTGGAATTATTCTAGCCTGTGTGACGACATTTCTGCCGATTAATATAATCATGATCACCAGCTTTAGAGCTGATGAGAGTTTGAACGGGGTCTATAACTTCAACTTCATTAAAGATTTCTTTTCCTTCTTCAAGAAAACATGAAGACACTTAATAAACGACAATACCTTTAATTCAGGTCAATATAGTGAAATATTATAGACTTTCATAGTTTAGTTTTCAAGTTTATAAACTGTTGTTTGTGATGTGTAATCTCTAGCATTATCGTACAACAAAACCTATCCATCTCTGGTTATAAGAGTTTGGCACTCTATCTTCTACTTATCGATTATTTGTTAAATATATAGCCTTTATATACTTTTAACATTGTGCAAGAACGAGCAATCAATTACAACGTCTGTACAGTACTAGAATTTTATCAAAATTTTCTCTACATAAAGTAGAGGCTTTGGAACATGTCTTGAAATTTCGTATATTATTTTGATGTTTAATGGCTATGTTGAATTACATGTCACAAGTCGATTTATAAAACCTTTTGCAAATATTTTTTATCAAGAATTTAAGTAATACAACTTATTCCGGGAAAGTTCTCGGTATACTTATGCGGGACTAACGTATACGACCAGTACTTCTTTCTAAGTATGCTTAATATTTAGTGTAACTTCAAGGTCATTCGATGTTTAATTTTAATTTTTTCGACTAAAATTCTTAAAGCTTTGTTATCGAGCAAGTATTCAGATCTACAAGTAGGCTTACTCCAAACTTACTGATCTTCACTAAGGAATTTCTCCAATGGACTTTGCACAGTTAATTTATGCATGGTAGCCTCACGATGAGCTTTGCTTATATTGAAAAGTGTGGCTGCTACATACATACAAGTTTAAATCCAAGCCGCGTCACAACGTATATTTCACTAGGCTTCAACTAATGACTGAATAGGTGTAAATCTCACTAAACCCAAAAATCTATTAGCTTCTTCACATTACAAATTTCTCTTACTTTTACAAATATCGTAGTAAAATTCCGCACTATTTTACCTAAATGGAAATAACAACATTTCATATGAACAAAAACTAAATCGACAAAATTTTGTTTTACTAATGTTAAATTATTGCTAATTTTTTCTATAATAGCAATTGTTATTCTCATCGAGATTTCGTGAATCATATATAACAAGAAAATTTCAGAAAACGGGTGAACGTTTCAATATCACTTTCAATTTTTGGTCATTCTAATTTTGATTTCACAGAAACTCAAAACTCAACTACTAGCATAATTTTTTGCAAAACATAACATTTTACATTACATTACAATTTAATTAAGTTGTCTTCTTTACGAAGGTGAAATTTAGCTCATTTTTGGTGGAATCTAATATAGATATTTTAAAGGACTAAACGAACCTGAAATTTTGGCTGATATGCAACTAACTTTGAGTGATTCTCCTTCGAAAACCACAATTTGTTGCTATCTTGTGCAATTTAAATGTAGTGATATGAGAATTGATGGTCACTGAAAATTTCAACAACTCCAGAGATGACAAATAAAATTAATGACACCGTTTCACACTACCGAAGAATTGACAACAAAGAGGTAATTAATACCACGAGAATATCTTTTAAGAAGAATCAAGTTCATTTCTTGCGATAATTTGTTACAGTAGATCAAGCCTGGTAATTACATTACGTTTTTGATCCTGAGCGGCAATTCCAATAGCGGATACATTTTGGAAACCCTTCCCCAAAAGAAAACCAATATATTTTCACTGGTGGTGAGTTAAAGGTTTTTATTTTTTGGCATTCGAATGGGACGTGGACTGCTAAAAAGTACCAAATTGTTGACGAACCGTGTTTTGCTACTTCACTAGAGAAATCCCAAAAAGTGACTTATGAGTAACGATCTGGAAGTAATTCGTTTTCATAACTACAACGCGGTTTCTCACACAGATCAAGTAATTGGCGAAAAATCAATCTATTCATTTGTAATTTCAGGACGACTCGTCCAGTCTATTCGCCAGATTTAGACCTTCTTATCATTCTCGAAACTCAAACTTTTCCTTTCTGAAAAAAACCTCGGACATGCTAGATCAACAAAACCATAACCGTAGTGTCATCAGACTTTATTAAATGAAATAAGTAAATTAGAAAAGAAGCACTTCTGCAAACTTGTCAGAAAAGCAATCGTCTTTTAAAAGGTTACGTTATTGGTCCTAAATTCGTGATCTTAGGAACAACGATAAATGACCATAACATGTCCGTTATGAGGAGTTATGTGAAGCGTCTTCAAAAGAAGTTTGTTCCATGTGATCGGCTAGAACTATCAAAATATGGTTACGTAATAGGCCACCTATTGGTATTAATGCAACCATGTTGTATTTATATAACACTGCTTCTACATCATTCCTACTAAGATGTGTAAACAATTAATTAATGAAGATATATAATAAAAAGGCTTACACTCATTATTATCAACGAGTTTATGGATTCGCGAAGTATTATTTTGAGGACTACTATGATTGGATTTTGAATACTTTTCAATTCTATGAAGACACTGAAAATTTGACACTTCTTAGTATATAAAGACTCGCATCCGTTAACAGTGATATAAATCTGTATTTAGTTTTCATAGGCAATAAATACTTATTATTAATCATTAAATACTTTATTTTGAGGATTTTCAGTAAGATCAGTAGAACAAATGACATCCTTGTTTTCAGTGCGTTACAACTAAATGAATGTGTCGTAAAATAATTTTCTCTCACTTCGTCATTCAACTCAAAAATTAACTAGCATAAATAATGAATAAGTTCAAAGAATTTGTAATATATTTTACGAAAAAAATAAGAATAAAGTGTTTCAGTAAGGAAAAATTTCTTACAACTTATTTTACTTTTTCATATTTAATTCGACGTTGACGTCTTATTTAATAACGAAAGTAATTTAACAAATCCGACAACAGCGAAAGAAATATAAATCGAAAATTGCACGAGAAATAAAATTGAATAGAGAATTTAACGCGATCTTTGTCATGTGTAAGATCCGTGGCGGTGAGGCATATTGAAAAATTGCATCGCAGGTGTGTACGGGTATTGAGGGCAGTCACTGTAAAATGCGATTGTCGCAAACCCTCAGATTTTGTACTTTTCTACTCAACACCTACGTGAATAAATCTCTTCTTATTTTATACATTCCACTTCGGGTTTCTATACAATTTACCCCGGATTATTCCCCGAGTCTTACATAACTTTGAATCCGGTAAAAATGGAAAAGTTACGAGATTAACTTGATCGCTCTTGTGAGGTTCCATTACGCACCTATGCACATAAATAAAATCAATTAAATATTAGAAACCTCCCACGTTTTTCTTGTGGTATTACATTTCACGATATTTTAAAGGAAATTAGAGCACACCAAACTCAGAAACATGTTTCTATCATCTTTATATTATTTGCGACATCTGGTAGACTTAACGAACAAATATGCACTATTTTTGTTTAGATCCTTGGTTTAAATTTTGCGTAATATCGTGGTTATTAACACTTGTGAGACATTTTGACATTTCGTATTTCCTAGAAATTTTCTTTCACAATTACTGGTAATTGTTGAGATTTCTCTTGATAGTAGGAAATAAAAGAAGTGTCATTTTATAAATATTATTTCTATTCATAAATATTTTGAACTACGCTCTCTAAAACGATTATCGGATTTTTCATCAAAATGAAAATATATTAAGAACAAAGTTAATTTAATATAAGTTTTTATTTTCAGTATATTTCTGAACATACACATACATAATCAATAAACTCCGTCTACCATTTGGTGTAGGGTTAGTCTATTTTACTATTTTTCGTTCACAAATTTGCGCCATCGCTTTGTTTTGAACCAAAGTCTTGATCTACATCCACGACGTATACGTGCCAATCAGAATCTTCTCCATCAGCTCGTCCCATGTTTCTCTCGATCTTACGCGTTTCCTCCTCGCCGAGTCTCTTGATTCCCATACTTGCCTCACTGGCAATCTCGCACCCATCTTCACTAGATGTCCCTCCCAGCTGAGCTGTCGCCTCTCTATGTATTCCGCAATAGATTCTTCCCATATTTTATCATTCCTTAGTCTTTCTCATCTTGTAAGATCTAATATTATTCCCAGGTATTTCATTGGATTTTACTTTTTTGTTTCGTATTCAAAACCCATCTTTCGCATCCATAGGTCAATATTGGTCTAGCAATCGTTTTATAAACTTTCATTTTAGTTGCCTAAGTTTTTATGGCACCTTCGATTCTTCTGTTGATCTCCATCTCTGGATCACCCGTTCTTTCTATAATCGAGTCCAAATCTTGAAAGCTATCCACCTGTTCTATTTTATATGTTTCTGAATATATTGTATATAAATTTGTTTGAACAAGTTCGAATATGATTTTGGGAGAATATATAATGTTGCATTTTTGTGCAAGAAAAATACAGATGTATTCAATTTCACAGAAGTTTTATTGTTCACAAGAAAGGAGACTATGAATGTGCATGAGTTCTAGAAACATCTAAAACCGTTTAGCATTTTAATTAGCATGTTGAACATTTCTTAAAAATCATATCCTATTTCGCTCTGATCGTAATTTGTTGTGACCGAAGCAATTTTAGTGGCATATCTCGTGTAGTGGCACGTCTTTTCACAGTATCCCGAGGGCATTCCATTGGGAAATTGGCTAATCACTCCATTTTCTCTGTACTAACTTTATCCATTCAGTTGTCCACAATGGTTACTCGGTAGGAGGGAGAATTATCATCCATAAAAATAGATTCTTTTCTTACTGCTGCTGTATACAAAAGGATAAGGGGTCTTAGAATTTGATCCAGATATTTCTGGGCAGTGAGAGCTTCTTTCTGTATTAAATAAAAATCGACGTGGCCTCGGGTAGTTATTTTGGCCCATACCATTACACCACCATCTTCATATTGAAGACTTTAGCGGACAAATTATGAGCTATTGCGTGAGCAAGATTCATGAAAAATCAGAAAACGTCTCTTATCTAGATTTAACACAAATTTGGAATAGTTACCAAGTAACACTCGCCCTTATTTATTATGACTACAATTCATAAGCTCATTTGTCCACATTCTGACGGCTATTTTGCTGTCTTATGGTCTGTCGTAAGAGAAATGAAAACCATTGTTTTTTTTGGCCATATAAGCTAGATATATACGTAAAATTTCTTATTGTTTGTTAAAAGCATTCCAGTGTCGTCAGCAAACGTATTTTATATCTGGGTTGCATTGAAAACGCGATTTCTACTCACCCATTACGGCAGGCAATGATTGTTTCTTTGTTGATGTTGGTTGACCATACTCTCGCCTTCCTCGAGCGCTTTTAATTTCCAAACAGTGATTTCAAAGGCCAGAAATTAGTTTTCGACTCACTCCTAACATTTCAGCAATACTTTGTTGTGTTCTTCCACTTTTCAATTGATCTTCGATCCTCCAAGCCTTTATCTTTGAAAGATCAAGATTTGCCCCCATTTTGAACGACACTCAAAATTGCAAAGCCATTAATCACAGAAGTGAGCTTTTAAATACTGACCGAAAAGCGTATAAAAGCATGTTCTTATGCATTCTAGGGACAATCTCTTTAACGTATGCGTTAAAGAGACATCTATGTATTTGTTTTCTTTTTCTTCTTTCGGAAGGTTACAACTAGTATATAGTAGTATATGGAATATATGGTATATTAATTGGCACTACTTTTTATTGTCAATTATATAGAATACCCGTTGTTTGCATTTATAAAACTTTCAGCAGTGTTTTGCGGATAGCAGTTGAAGTACCTTCACATCGTTTTTGGTGTCTTCTATTATAGTTATGTACACCTTTCTTTTACTTTAATTAATATAAAATTGTGTTATGGCATTTTTAACATTTTTGACAGGAGCGTATGAATTTTGAAATATCTGTTGTTTTGTTGTTTTTCACTTGATAAATTGAATTCTTGACCTAATTAAGCTCATACAAATTTTAGGAATTTGCAAGGGCTTATCGGCAAAGACTAGGACTTAATAGGTCCTCTGCGATTAACTACAGAACACTAAAAAGCAAATAATATTAGCCAAGCAAGCTTTGTCATTATACAAATATAATAACTGGCACAAATTATTTACTGGGGTTAGAAAAAGCTTGAAAGTTCTGACAATGTTGTTATGGTTTTATAAATCTTCATAAATGAAAGTAAAGATATGCAATCGAATTTTGTGGCAGTGGAAACTTTTCCAAGACAGCTTTGGGGACATGTCTATGAAAGACTTACTTTGATGACGAGAAGTTTGTATTCGCTCCAATTTTTAATCAACACTGAGCAGTCCCGGCACCCACGTGGCGGACAGCTTTACAGTCAACTTTTAATTTAAAATACATATATGCTGAGCCTTCTTCAGAGATACTTACAGTCTCCGCTATCTTAGACGTTTTCAATTCTTTTAACATCGTAGCATGAACTTTTCAACAATTTTCGGTATAATGGCAGATTTCGGACGTCCGCCACGTGGTCCATATTTAACTTTTATATGACCACATTTAAATTATTTTAGTCTTTAGACCATTCTCCATCGCATTATGAATATTTTTTGCTAATAAGCCTTTGAGGGAGAAGTATTTGATTTATTTGACATTAATTTCAAAGCTATCCAAAACTCCAAAACGCTCTTAATTAAACAGGTGTCACAACGAAACTTATAGACGAAGCGATCTGAAATTTTATAGTTAACATTCTAAGGAAGACAATTTGTTGGCGCATCACAAAAACCGTCTGAAACTACGTCACTTTTCTGTCATTCTACGAACTTTTCAACTCATCCTCATATGTTTTAAAATACCTTTCATGAAGAGAACCGAAAGGAGAGTTTTTTTTTTAGGGAATATTATTAATCGCAAAGTAATGGAGGAATTACAATTTGCCATATAAGCAATGTACCACTTTTCGTCTTAAGATTTCTTTATGTTCTACTTTTCGAATTTTTTGAAGTTTATAAGTTTACCCAATCAATTTATTGAGTTTATTCATGACATTGGTAGTATATTCAGATAAAGTTCGGCTTAGTTTGACTCTATTTACAGTTCCCACACACTACATTAAAGTAGATAACAAAATATTAGTCCAAAACTTTTGGTTAAAACTGTGAGAGAGCGCGGTTCAGAACAAATCAAAAATACGTAGGAATTATAAATTACTTTAGAAACATGTATGTACAGTTTATCTAGCAATTAATTATATTTAGTTATGTTTTAACGCACGTCATGTTGTCAACGTAACATTTCTGTCCTATATTACTATTCTGGTATTTCATTTAATTGGAAATTAGATAAACTGTTTTAGTTAATAGGATAATTATGAGACGACACCTTTGACAGAGTAATTATGTATTATATCACTAATACAATCAATATTAATTATGGATGGTATTCATTTTTTTAGATTAAAAGTCACATTATTTATGTATATTTTCACAAATTTATTTTAAACTAAACTAATACAGAGCATGATTACCATTTTATTTCTTACATAAGAAGGGGTACTAAGGCTTAGCTATGCACGAAATTTATTGGGCATTACGTTGTGTATTCATGTTATTTAAATATTCTGTTAGCCTTAATTCTCTTTCTCATTTTCCAGAAGAAGACCTAATGCACCATGCGGCAATGGGTCAAAATACAATATTCGGATGTTCTGCTGCAGGCCACAGCGGCATAAATCAACTCGGAGGTGTTTATGTAAACGGCAGACCGTTGCCCGACTCCACCAGACAGAAAATTGTCGAACTGGCGCATTCCGGTGCAAGACCCTGCGACATCTCGAGGATATTGCAGGTGTCCAACGGTTGCGTATCGAAGATTCTTGGGAGGTGAGCTGGTGTGTATTTACAAATTTATGCGAAATTAAAGACGCTTCGTTCGCAGGTATTACGAGACTGGTTCGATTAAACCGAGGGCGATAGGCGGCTCAAAGCCCAGGGTGGCCACGCAACCGGTCGTCCAAAAAATCGCCGAATTCAAGAGGGAGTGTCCCTCGATTTTTGCGTGGGAAATCAGGGATAGGCTTCTTTCGGAGGGTGTCTGCAATAACGACAATATACCCAGTGTAAGTATCATATAATGTACGCATATATACGGAAAAGTACCACTAACGCTGTTTGAGTTATTTCATTGTCGATTAGCGTTGCTTTTATACAAACTTAAATAAATTTTGGGAATTTATATTTACTGTGTTATGAGCGTAATTAATGAGTATTTAAGGAACATTTCTATAAGCTTGAAACATGTAAGAATTATTTCTATTAAAAAGATATACCATTGCAAAGTTATCGTTTCAAAATCTTTCACTTTATGTTTTTGGAAAATCGCAGAAGTAATTACTTTAATATGCTATCTGCTTCTGGGTTTCCGGGCTGGAACCGCGTCACTATTATATCTGCCGACGTTTGTACCCATTTGTATGGGACATCTTCAGGGCTGAACTACTGCACTGAAACAGTTTCAGTGCAGTACTTCGGCCCTGCAGATGTCCCATACAAATGGCTACGAAACGTCGGCAGATATAATAGTGACGCGGTTTCAGCCCGGAAACCCAGAAGCAGATAGCATGGACCACCACCGCGGAAGTCTACGTACCAAATTACTTTAATATGGTTTTGCTAAAACGAAGACAATATTATTGAATAAATCAGCAGTACATAATATTGAGGCTTTCACACTCCTCCATTGTCAATAGTATCAAACTATCACTGGACTTAACTATAGCTTAGGCTACACACTGTGCTGCTGTTTTTACTACCGATTAACTGTTACGATGTACGCAACCAACACTTAAACCAACACCATATCTTCTAGATATTGCTTTGAAGTTATAACAAGCAAATCTTATGTAAATCAACAACAACGGTATTCCAATCTCCAGATTAAAATCTAGAAAAGTTGTTTAAGGACATCAACACACATGAACAATATCAGTTATCGAGTTGAGAAATGGATATCAACTAAATAATCATCATTCAATTAATATTGATGAATGAGCAAGTTGGTATCAGATTACGGAGAAAAGTATCGCCAATGTTGGTAGATCCAGGGTCAGTATATGAAAATTACCACATTCATATAGTATCTAAATTCATTTTTAAGTATGTGGAGGAACGAAAACTTTACAGTTAAGCGAATATTCTTTGGCATAAATAACAAATGACATTTTAGAAGAAATCGAATTCCCTTAATATTGTTTAATTCACAACTAATATTACATATGTATATATGTACTTAATTGGGATTATACATGTATTGCTTCTGACACAAGTAAACTCTAAAACTATAAGCTTGGAATAACGATGCCTTATTTGTGACAGTTAATAGCTCCCATATAGTAAAATATTTTAACATCGAGTTTTGATATTTGTAATCAGTCCTGAAAAATTGACTACGGAATTGAGCAACGTCTGTAAATCATTATTCGGTTAAGAATATTACTGAAATGCATGAAAATGTGACTTAATCCCCCAATCTTTCTACTTCTCGACAGACACAAGAACTTGGAATTCCCTAGACTTTTACATAACGAATTTTGAGAAAAGACTTAGAGTGTATCTATATAAGATACAACTCACACAAGGACTGCAACCGAATTATCATGTAACACCCAGAAATTTCGCTAGATGGACGCAGCAGTGGACTGTAATTTTCATTGGAAAATAATCTTTAGCGACAAGGACCATTCTAAGTTAAATGGTTTGGGTTGAGCAAAATGTAGATCTTCGACTGGCAACATCAGAGAGTTCTATTTATCACAAAATGAAGCAAGTGTTGCTTTTACTGTCAATGGCGAAAGATACTAGTTGGTGATAAGTTAAATTTTCGTGATCTAAGTTGAGGTATGGACATTGCTGACATGTGATTTCAGTAAGACGGCGCCACTTGCTATCTATTGAAGGAAAATTTCAGCGGGTTCATTATTTAAAAAGTTACCAATACCAATTGGCTACCAAGATTTTGCAAATTGATGCTTTGGAATTATATTTCCTCGTGCTATGCTAAGTCAATCGTCTTCAGAAATACACTGCTGTCTATTGCCGAACTGAAGGGCGGCGTTTATTGAGTTATTCGAGCAGTCAAATTTGTGTGTCGAAGTATTCGAAAATTAGGTCTTCCGTATACGCTGTGTCAGACAAAGCTAAGGAGGATACTTGAGTGATAATCAAACTGATATGATATTATATAAAAAGAAAATTGCCTCTGATCTTGCATTGCCACTTATTTAATTAACATTTAAAGGCATGATATATTTATTTTACGAGAAATATATTACATTTTGAAATATGTGAGGTATATGGAAAAAAGAATAATCTGCTGTGGTCAAATAGTAGCCTAATTCTATTCATTTAGGAATGGTATGTAGAAACAAAACCAACCCTGGATTTGGACATAACCATTCTATTGATGTTGCTAAATTATGTATTAAGAGTATTTATTAGGAAATATATTGTTTTTTAACATGAATAAAGTAACTCATGATCTAAACGCTACGAAAAGAATTAACATTAAAACCCTACACAAAACCTTAGAGGCAAATCTAATTGCTTGTTAATGAACAGACTGATAACTACTTACATATGTTGGACTTTACGATTGGTGAAAGTTGAGAATCATGCAAATATTTTTTATGGGAAACTATTACAAGCACTTTTTACCTTGAGTTATCTCTCATAATATTTTGTTGGAGACAAATTAAATAAAACATTATATCAAACTTATGAGTAGAAGAATTAGTACTTGTGGATAGGTCTTTTCAATTTTCGTTTAAATATCTTCCCAATCACAAAAATATAATATATATATATATATATATATATATAAAACTAGCTAAAAGTGTTTTGGTCGACCGTTGTAAGATAATCCAAATCAATGAAATTAATTGGGTATTCGGTCAATTGTTAAGAAAATTAAAAAATTAAAAAACCATCATTTGTTCTATCCTCTATATTTCGCTATAAATTTATAGCTTCCTCAGGAGTTCTAAAAAACAATAACATGTACAATATTTTAATCATGTTCACAATTATTATCTGTTTCTTACAAAAACTAGATTAATTTAAAAAATTCTTTAAAAAACATTCAAATGTGGTTTGTCATACTAAATACTAACAAATAAAATTATAAACTATTGCACTAGTGTCAGTGGTAGGTAAAGGTCAGAGCATGTTAAACAAGTAATTTACATTTGAAACTAAATCATTTTACGTGTAAGATCCTAAAAAAAAGGGGAACCTTTTTTTCCTTTTTTCCGAAAAGTGCTAGATTTGACTAATCAGTTAATTAAAATATTAAGTGGCACCAATATCTCTAGCACAATAGTGAAATATAATGTTAAAAAAATTAAAGATATCTTTACAAAAGTCAAAGATAAAATTCCCTTGTGGTCAAAGTCGAACGTAGTATATAGACTAGCTTGCAGAAACTGCTCTGGATGTTATATAGGTCACACATCACAATCTATAAAACAAAGGGTGACTCAGCATATAAGTGATTGCAAACTAGGTAAGAACTCGTGTGCCTTGGCTACACACGTCAAAAGCAATGATCACAATTTTGATTTTAACAATCCCGTCATTTTAGAGATAGAAAGCAATTACAAGAAAAGAATATTCTTGGAAATGGCTCACATCTGTAAAAATCCAAACACCATCAATTACAAATCTGATATCAACCAATTAAGTACTATATATTGCAATTTAATATAATGAAAATCAGTGTCACACGGATCGATTCTTTACCAAATTCATATATTTTTTGTTTTTTGTTATGCACCTCGTATATCAGTTCTTTTAAAATCTAGCACTTTTCGGAAAAAAAGATAAAAAAGGTTCCCCCTTTTTTTAGGATCTTACACGTAAAATGATTTAGTTTCAAATGTAAATTACTTGTGTAACATGCTCTGACCTTTACCTACCACTGACACTAGTGCAATAGTTTATAATTTTATTTGTTAGTATTTAGTATGACAAACCACATTTGAATGTTTTTTAAAGAATTTTTTAAATTAATCTAGTTTTTGTAAGAAACAGATAATAATTGTGAACATGATTAAAATATTGTACATGTTATTGTTTTTTAGAACTCCTGAGGAAGCTATAAATTTATAGCGAAATATAGAGGATAGAACAAATGATTAGTTTTTTCATTTTTTAATTTTCTTAACAATTGACCGAATACCCAATTAATTTCATTGATTTGGATTATATATATATACTCATCAATTCTACTTCTGAGGTGATAAAAAGTTAGCTAAAATTTAAAAATTGTGATGAAGATTATCTTTTTTATTAACGGTGACTTTCATAATTACGCAACCCTCGTATATATATATATATATATATATATATATATATATATATATAAATGCGAATGTTTTTTTATTGTGTGAATGAATTAAATTAAAAAAAACTGTACCCAAAATAAAACAAAATCTCAAAATTTAATATAACAGTCGGAATTTATACCTCCTCGCAAAAAGAATAAAAAACACAACAGAAAATATAAGGGAATATTTTCGAGAATGGAAAGGACTACGAAAAGGAAAACAAATCATTTAAAGCACCTGGCAAAATGGGAGCTATTTAGTTACCCTATTATCATAAAAACAAATGAGCACATCTGCCCAATGCGAAACCGGAAGATCCGCCATTTTCCTCTACCCCTCTGTCCGAGCTCATCCCTCTTTTTAATCTGCCATAAGGCGCAGACAGTTTCGGTCGCTTTTACGCAATGCGTATCGCGGAATCGATGGACCGTGCTCACGCAAGCGCATTATATTGCCCCTTATTTTCTGATTTATTAACTCCATCACGTCGGAATTCCTTAATTGCTGGAATTAAGTCCGACGTCTGTCCCTTTGATAAAACCGGATGTTTCAATAAAATCAGCGCGATCCGACGTTTTAGCGTTTCTGGAGAATATGGAATTCGGCCAATACTTTTTATGTCCCTTATCGCAATGAAAATGAAATTATTATAGATCTAAGATGACGTGTATTTCATTCATAAAAAGTCAATCGTGTTAATATAAAAGTAAAAGTTTAGGTATACATAGCGAAGTTTCTATAGTATCATATAAATCTGTAATTCGCCTAGAATTACTCTATTTTTGGATTAGAAGTTAAATATCTTTTGGAGATGAGAAAGGAATAATAGCAGTTTCTAACTAGTTTAATAGCTTAGGGGAAACAATCACAACATATAAAATGTTTAAACATTGAAATTTCTATGAATCCATAGTATTATCTAATGCTGGGTATTACTTTCTACTAAAATTAGATGCTATAAATGAATATGCCTTTAAAATCGGATTATCCCTGCAAAATCGTTCTAAAATAAGTAATCAGAATATTAGATGAAGACAACGTTCATCAATTTTTTGGTAAGCCTTTTCAAATAATATTTTGTTGTTGGAGTATTTTGATCCAATACATTTGCAATTTTTTGGGAGCATGATTCTGCATTCATAGAACTTTCTGATCCTTTCTATACTTTTTCTGTTAGTCATTTCTGGCCTGTGCTATTTCACGGAATCACATAATTTATCTAATTGGTGGCAGTACACTTTCGAATTAATTGTGAAATTGTAGTCGGAGTCTTTCCATGATCGTTTGCGTTCAACGTTGTTGTAAACAATCCAGGTTTCACCCCTAGTTATAATTTGCTTCAGAAATGTAGCATCTGCCTCAAATTTTATCAGCAAATCAGCTTATAGACGCCAATAGTATGGACAAAATTTTCTTTTTCTAAGAACATGCGGAACCCAAATATTAAGCTTTAATGTGAAACTAAGTCGTTTCAAACGTTGACCGTTCATGACATGGGAAAGAAATCACTAGGGCATAAGACCTAGACTAATTACTAAACATTCAAACCAAAACAGCAGTCTAGACTATGAAACTGGTTTAAGTGATCCAAAGAAGGGAATAGTAGGTCCATTAGCTAAGTCGATAAGGGGTACTATAAACTATCTTAAGAAAGGACGAATCATAAAAACCGTACACTTAAACCAAAAGCAAAACACCATATTTGGAACAGAAACAAATTCTGCTTCAACACAATAATACACCAGATCTTTTACCGTTAATTGTACAAATAGAAATGTTTGCTTTGCGCATAGCTCCCACACGTCTAATTTGGCCTCTAGTGACTTCTTATTTTTTAATTAGAACAAATGGATGCTTAGAAATTGATTTCGCTTAGATGATGAGAAAATGTCCGAAAGCGACATATTTTTTGAGGTTCTAGAGCAATGTTACATCGCGGAGATCGCTGATGGGACTGTGTCGAAAAGGAAATACTGGTTTTGGAAATAAAGTACGTTTCCTTAATCAAGGTGGACAGATTTTACTCCAATTTCGTATACGTACATCGTTAAATTAACACTATTCAGCATCAAACAAAAATAAAATATTGAATTAGTGAATTAGCAACGATTTCTTTTGGTTACCACATATTAAGAACAAACTATAGAAGATGTTTTTCACTTTACTCAATGAAAATACCAATGCTTTTAAGCAAAAAATAAATGAAAAGTTTCAACAATTATGGAAAAGTATTTCGTAAACTGGTTTCTTGAAGGCAAACTTATTTTGATTGTATTAATTAGGAGAGTAGTTTAGATCAATAAATAATATGACAAATAGATAGACAGACTATTTGAGATGGCTAGAGGCTTCCTTATTCCAGATTTACTTTAGCCCTGATGTCTCGTTAGAGTACATTCTCTAGTTTTATTCTTTTAATTAGACTTAGTAACTTCGGGAGCGATTTTCTTCAGGATATTGTACCCTTATATGTAGGGAGTTATTACCAGGTGCTCCCATTGGTATGGTAAATGCATCGCAGTTTCTTATGATTACCAGAATCTTCATATAGCCTCTGCTGACAAGAACATATTATTCATATGTTTACTGTGTTTACCAGATGCTACTAGTAGTACTACTATTAACATAACAGACTTGTCATACTGTTATCTGACAATAACATTACCTCAACATATTTTCTGTCTCTATTCAGTACTTCCGTTCTATATTAGAGCAATTGTTCTCGAATGAATTATTTCGTTTATCTTTGACCTGGAGAGTTCTTCAATCTTTCCCGAGATGTATTTTCATCTTTTCTTAGACTTTTTATGTTTCAGATCACAACGTCATAAGAAGGCTTCGGTTATATATAACCAATTAAATTATAATTAATAATAGTTAAAATACAACTCTATCTCTCTCTCTATCTCTCTCATTGCCGTATATTGGAATAGGTTTAAATATAGTTTTATACCATCGCTTTTGTACTTTTGCACTCACAAAAGAACGAGCAGTAAATTTCAGGAAATTAAGATGAAGTGCCTTAGAGCAGTAATAGGCATTACAAAGAGATATAGAATTCTAAACACCATGGTGAGAGAACCATTGCGGGTAGAACCGCTAACAGCGATAAAAAGGAACCAAATAAAATGGTTTGGCCATTTAGTGAGAATGAAAGGAAATCAACAAGCAAAAGTAGTGTGGGAAACACGAGCGATGCAGAGAAGATAGAGAGGCGGACCAGCCAAAACCTGGGAAACTGAAGTAGCTGAAAACCTGAAGGAACTGAAAATGTATTGGAATAAAGGAAAAAAATATTATTACCTTGGTTTCTTTGGCGATAGGACTTATATTAGTTTCTGTATTGATTTTTAAATCGCATAACGATAGCTTAACTGCTACTGAACATGCGAACAACGATGTGTAAAACAGCTATTGCCAAATAGTGGACAAAAAACAAACTATTTTCGACATGGTGTACTGATTATTATGCATTTTGCATAATAACAATGATTCCAAGTTAATTTGAGAAGAAAAGGTATTAGGAATACAAAAATAATAACATTCAGAATTACTTTTGAAATCGAGAAGAATATAGAAACACGTTGTAGTAAAAGCTAAGTCGATCAAATGTAACGTTATAACAAACTTCTAAGAAATTTGTTCCATTTATATACCAGATTCTCAATAGGCAGTCTATGTGGAGAATAGTTGTCTAACCTACATACAGTTAACTTAAACTTTAACGAAGTAAATAAAAGAGAAAATTTATTAGATCATTTAAAAATAGAACGACTTCTTTGAAAATGATGAGCTGATACTTCGTTCGCTCTTTATAGGTCTCAAACAAATTTTTCCTAACCAAAAGTAGAAGGGTCATTATATTTCAATATTACGCAGTGAAATTTTGGTTACGTTAATGAAATTAAAGTTAAAAGCTCTTTTTTTTATAATGACATCGTTATTCGATTCTCTGAGACTTTATAACTGAAGTAATCGAAAAGAATCTGTTTAAGTTTTAAGAAAATTTCTTACAATAGCCACTTTAAAATATCAGCTTAAAGAAAATAAACTAGCAGATTCTTGTTTGTATCAAAACCTATTCATGTAATTCTCCCTTCCTATTCAATCTATTACAACTTAACGTATAGATAAGAAACATAAATCACAGGAAACGATTTGTCATAGATACAATGGGAGCATTTAATAAGCCCGTTTGCATTAATGGTGCACACTTCACAACTCAATGGAATGTTAAATTTTCCCCGAGCTTTCCGAATTTCGACTACCTGGGATACGTTCACACACACACACACACACACATAAATATATATATACGTACATATACCTACAAACTACGACGCCGACGTCGCTTGCAACGCAAACATTAGCAGATCTTGTCACTAATAGAGTTTGCAGAGCGTTGACATACGACATGTTACACAAACAAGTTGCCTGGGGATCTAACACGAATATATCATGTCTCGAAATGCTTAAAATTTAACACACATAGACACACGCACACACCTACTTACGTGCCTTACCTGTGCATGTGAATGAAGCTTGTTTACTGACGAACTCTATCGAATTCGTACCCGTTTTCAGTATTGCGTGTTTGTTTGCTTCTTAAATAACAATAAATTTAAGCGGAATCCAAAAGATGGTCGTCCGGATTTCCGGAAATTCATTTCAATTAGAACTAGTAGATAGATACTTGAAATGGTGCCAGATGCTTTATCTGCAGCAATGACATAATTAATTTACGAACTTAGGCATGTTTGGTTTATATTTTGTCGTTATTAGAGTCGTATTTTTGATCTCGAGAAATTAATATCATGGCATCATATTACTTCTTCAAGTTAGATTCTAATTATCGACTTTGTGCAAATTTTAAAAACATTTTTAATAAAAGTATAACCAATTCTTATTAAATACTTTTATTTAGATATTGTCAATCAAAATAAACACTTCGTAATATTAAAATATTTGAAAGCACGTACAAATATCTTACTCTTTATTCTACTTTTCTTTAATTGCCTCTAAGAGATGCAAGCAAAATTTTGAGATTCCCTTCTCGTATACTTCTTCCCAATCTACTTAGCCATACATTCAAAAGGAAGGAAACTCTCAAAGATGATTTCTTTTTTTCAAATAAAACAATTTGTCAGCTGGAGTATAGTTTGAAAGCATATGTACTACACCCTTTCTGTAATAGTACTAATGACTGGAACGCAAAAATTTGGTATAATGGGTGTCCCAAAATTAACGCAAGATTTGAATTTGTCGCCATTTGTACAGTAAAGTGTTGGCAACCCTAAAAAACAATTCGACAGCTGACAGTTTAGCGTTAGTAAAAATGGAGTGTTACACGATAGAACAACGTGTCGTTACTACTGAACAATATTTCAAAAATAACGAAAGCTTGGCGGGCGCAGTTCGAAGATTTCATACAAAATATGATCGGAATAGTGTTTAACTTCGTGTGAAGATGTTAATTTAAAAATTCAGGGAGACTGGATTCGTTGGAGACGAAATGTCAATATCGAAGCAGTGCGTCAGAGTGTTGGTGACAATCCAGGAACCTCAATTCGGCGTCGTGACAAGAATTGCAAATTTCAAAAAGCTCTCTTCAGAGTATACTCACTAAAGATCTGTGTCTTCATGCTTACAAAATTCAATTAACACAACAACCATGCAGAGCGAAGAGAGTTCGTTGAATGGATTATTGAACATCAACAAATTGATGCTGATATTTCGAGCAAAATCATCCTAAGCGATAAAGCACATTTTCACCTTGATGGCTTTGTTATTCGCCAAAATTTCTGCTTTTGGGGTTCTGAGAACCCATATGTGATTGTTGAAAAACAAATGCATCCGCAGCTGTTACTGTTTGGTGTGGATTTTGGGCTGAAGGCATAATTGGACAATACTTTTTTGAAAATGAGGCTGGTCAAGCGGTGACTGTTACTGGTGCTCAATATCGCGATATTATAACACAGTTCTTTCTGCCGAAATGGGATGATATTGATATGGCCAGTATGTGGTTTCAACAAGACGGTGCTACATGACATACAGCCCGTGAAACAATTCAATTACCGCATGAGACATTTCCAGGTCGTGTACTCTCTCGTTTCGGTGATCAGAATTGACCCCCTAGATCGTGCGATGTAACACCATTAGATTTCTTTTTATGGAGTTATTTGAAGTCACAGGTCTATGTCAACAAGCCCACAACCATCCGTGCATTAAAGGAGAAGATTCAACGCTGCATCAACGAAATTCAGCCACATTTATGCATAATGGCCATGCAAAATTTCGACAAACGAGCGCGTATGTGCATGCAAAGCCGTGAAGGCCATTTGCCCGATGTGTTATTAAAAATACAACAATCAAAAGACTAAAAACTGTGTTTTCTATTACATTCAAATCTTGCGTTAACTTTGGGACACCCTTTACTTTCCTCCGAGATCAGAAAACCAGGCGAACAGGTCTTCGCCACTCTATTGTCACACAAGTATTTCGTTCGATGTAATAACTTCAGTGATTTTTTTTGCAGATTTAGATTCGCACGGCCGTTTGTTGTGTTGAAAATTATCAGTGTTTGATGTGGCATTGTAGAGTAATTATGTGTGCAAAACGAAAAAATAACTGCTATTCGAGTACTTTTACTAGTGGACGCAGAAACTATTCGTAAATTAGTTTTCTCAAATCTCCTACATAGATGCGGGAATTGCACAAACACTATCCCTGAATTCTAAAATCTCCCCAACCTATTCTGAAATATTGGGGTATATTGCAACAAGCAAGTTTTTATTATAATCAAAGATTTTGTAAAATAAAATACTTTGTATTACTGTTCAACCCTAAGGAATCCGTAACCACTAAAGAAATTGCTTTTATAAATTTGCTTTATAGAATGATTTAATACATTTTAGCTCGGTTTCATAAACTGTCAAAATCATCGCAAAAAATCAGTATGGTTTTTGTTAAATACCTTCAAGTTATCGCATTTTGTACTATTTTGACAAGGATTCAAGATTCACGTGTAAAATGTGATGTATACGTTCACTGGATATGGTCACGATGGTAGCTGCACTTGTTAATGTCAATTCTTGGGTCGTTCAAAATAATATCACTAGTTTTATTAACCACTTCCAGAGTTGTTGCAGTTTCTAATAATTCTGGTCGCACATCATTTTTCCGTTCATACTATCATATTTAAATTGCACAACTTAGCGAAAAATTTTGACTCTCAAAAAATCATTGTTGCCCAAAGCTTGTTGCACATCAGCAAAGTTTCAGACAGTTCTTTAAAGAATAAATATTGGTTTGCCTTATAAATTGTGAGTTTATGCTCTTAACACTATCTTCTGAAAGATCAAACTTATACATTTTCATTCTCCAGAAAAAAGTATTTGCTGTGTTTGAGTTATGATGTTGATCGCAGTATATTGCTTTTCTCCATTAAGAACCTGAGTATAATATTTTGTCAAAGTCTTGATTTTGGATGACATATTATTAGACAACAAAGATATAAAATTGTGAGTTTTTTCGGTCGAAGCACAAAGTCTTTTTATTTGAAAATGATTGTGTAATGTGATGTCTTTATTTTGATTTAGTAAACAATATTTATCCTCCGAAAAGTTATTTAAATCAAGAACTTTTATTTAATTTGAATTTTTATAGAATAATAAACAAAAGAGTGGGCCCAACTATTTTTTATGTCATTGTCAATGCCAGTCACTTGTGTAAAAGCAATCAAATAAATTATTTATTTATAGAATTACATCTTTAACAAATAAATTTCTGCAGCCACTATAATCCTCTAATAAACAGAATCTATATATGTATCTTTCGAATAAATTAATATATAATCAAGAATTATGCAAATATTTCTAATTTATTCCATGAGGCGTATTGCTTGAGGAAAGGAAACGCTCAAGGTAAGATAAGAGCACGCAAACGAAGAAGAGACACCATAAAATAAGCAGTTTAACAATTTCGATTTGTGACGATGTTGAGGCATCCGTTCGAGAATGCTCTCGGGCGATGAAACGGTCCCATTTACAGACGTTTTCCTCCTTACACTGGCATTTCCTTTTCACATCCGATTGCACACGAATTGTTTGACCTATCATGTCTGCTATCGCCCCTCGCTATTTATGTGAATTACCGAATTTTCCTCGGTAGTAGACCTCTTCTGTTTCACCCCTCGTTTTCCGATACTAGTCGCACACATCAAATCCTAACATTCCAATATATATGAACAGTAACGTGTTATTACTATCGGTAATTTACGAAATTTATTGCGAAAAATTATAGATCTTTTACTAGTACATGAGAATATATGCCTCGACCAATTCCACTTCCATTGGAATTTTTACGTTATTTTGTATAAACAAAACCAAAAATTATCTCTTTAGATTTACTCTATATGTAATAATAACATTACAAGGTTATATTTCATACAAAGTAATATTTATGTGTCCTTGAAATAGTGAAGTAATTATAAAGCAACTGGTTACGAGATAGGTCGATAAATTTGGATGTTCCCATGTCAACTTCATTTATTAAGGTCTTTTGTATTTTGTAGTTATCTCGTATTGCCCAACAATTTATCCTAGCAGTGTCATAAGTATCTTCTAAAATATAGATTAACCAAAACTATTTTCGTGAACAGAACGCCACGTATCGAATTTCGAATTGGAAATTAGTGTTATTTTTTTGTACGAGATCAAATTAGCTATAGCGCGGCATATACTACTCGCAATATCAACACTGCGTTTGGTGATGGTACCTTCAAAGAAAAAGCTGCACAGAAATGGTTCGAAAAGTTCTGTTCAGGGGAAAAAACTTAAGTGTAGAACTTGTAGGAAGCCACCTGATGTTGATCTTAATGTTCTTCGAGCTCTTCCATCTTGAACGTTGTCGTCCTCTGTAGAAGAACTCGGAGTGTGTTGCAGAAGTGTCAGTAACGTGAACTGAGCTATCAGCATATGTAGCGATAATATGAAATTTTTAGTAGATTTTATTTACGAAACAGCACACCATTTCTAGGAAGTAGATTACACGTTGTTTAATCGTAGTGAATATCCAAGATATACATAATATTAATAAGATATTTATTGGCAGTTATAGTAAAAGAAGCAATAGTATATAAATATACATAGTATACAATATATGTAATGCCAAAGAAACTTAACCTCCCGCCGAATGCATAGGAATATATGTACACCGAAGCCATCTCTTCGTAGCCCAGTGATTATAGTGACAGTGTGTTGGAGTATAAGGGATATCGTCCACTATTCATTTTCAATGCTTAGTCAAACAATAACTGCGGAGTCATATTGTCGTGAAATTAAGAAAATTCACAAAAATTTGTCGAAATCATCAACATTAATTAACAGACACAGATCCACACTTCTCCATGAAAATGCAAAGTTTCATGTGACGTAAATAACCATACGAATGCTTCTCGAATTTGACTATGATACTCTGCTGCATCCTCCATACTTACTTGACCTATCATCAACGCATTAGAATTTATTTCGATGCTTGGTAATCCTTATCCAAAATAAGACTTTTCATAATAAGACGAAAGTCAAAACGTCCTTTACAAACTTTGTATCCTCTACAGATTTCGTCTCCTTTGGAAGAAGAATAATTTATTGCAAACACTTTGGCAAGAGTGTGTTAAATTTGCTACATACTTGGCTAATAAAAAGCTATTTCAATTTAGAAACTAGTCTTCTTTCTTCATCAACAACTTAGTGATCAGTGCATATCATCGATTCGTAAACAACATCGACTATGGTTGTTTTGCATCGTAGCTGTTAACGAGGAATGATGCATTTATATAATAGTTAATAAGGTAGAACTTTCAACCCAATAGCTAAAATCACCCCCTATGCATATATTTTTGTTCATTTGCTTTAATGAAAGAAAAGTTAAAATGAATGACGTCAAAACAATACTGTTGAGCTTTATTATTAATAACTTTGTCTCTATGATGCTGAAATATGATATTTATGTGGTTAGGTTATTCATTTTTTGTACATTCAAAAAGCTATGGAATGCACGGATGGATTGAGAGCATACAAAAAAGATGATATCGAAAGAGTGATTAAATTTTACGAAGCATGTTAGGAACATAATAGTATGCCGCTTAATGCGATGTTAATGGGATGTTAGCATTCAAAGAGTACTAGAAGAAATCAATGGATTTATATGTAAACAACATACATTTAGATTTCAACGGACATCAAAGTAGGTCTTCATTTGTTTAAGAATTCCAACTTAATCCAAAATTTGAAACAAGTGAACATTATAGAATGGTGTGATATGATCAAAATCAATGCATAGTTTACGAGTGAATGAATGTAATGTCTCAAGAAAGTCAGATTGTCTTAGGAACTAACTAGAATTAATAATTGCGTTACTAGATAAGTTGTAATATGAAAAGTTTCGTTGAATACCAGTAAAAGAAAATTAGCACCTTATAAAGAATTTTCTCCGACAACGGTGCTGATTATCAAAATTATTTTGCCGGATTTTTTCGCTTGCAAATTATGGAATTTCTTAGATATAAAATAGTAAAACTAATGGAATAATAAGAAGCATACAATTTGTTGAACAAGTAATGTCTTCGGCTAGTTAATTCTAAATATCTAAGATGGTTCTATACATCTCCACATTTATTCTTCACATTAGTAGTGTTTTTATATTTGAAAGTCTGATTGGAGACATTACTACTTTCACAAACTGTACTTGAACAACGCGTGAAAATATATGGTTGACTAATATTATATAATAATATGTTTGTTCGAAGAAATGTTTTTTTATTTAATAAAAATATTTATAAATTAGTTAGATTGGTAGTTCTTTAACTCACTTTAACAAATGCTAAATATTTATTTAATTTTCGATTTAAGAAACTCGTTGAAGATATTAATGGTACACAATCTATATCAATACAAAGATTATTAGATGCATTTTTATGCTTTATGCATATGCATATACATATGTACGTGCATATATGTCCTTTTAATTCCATTACTGTACAAGTTATAAAATACAGAAATATTATATTAACACGCGATCGTAACTTTCACATATTGGAATATTTACGGACTTATTTGTCTAACATATCGACGCAGTAAACAAAATCAGGTGAACAACAAGAAGGGAATTCGCGGTGTCTGTCGGTATGTGAGGGTTGTTGTTGCCGTGGTAACGGTTAGAGGGGGTGTGTTGGAACGTAACTGAGGGGGATTATAAAAATAGATAGAGATTACAGAAAATGGTGGACCTGTCGAGAGATCTGGCGATATTTACTGTATTGGCACGTTTTTTTTTTTCCTGTAAAAAAGTCTTTGATACTTTTTTATTTCAAACATTTTTTATGATGAAGTTTTATGTTGGAACGATTTTTTATATTACTTTTATTTGGTAACTTATTTAAATTCCTATTTTAAAAAAATGTATGAGAAAAATTATATTAATAATTACTATTATTTATAAATTTTATATAAACATACCTAAAAAAGTGAAAGTCTTAATAGAATTATTTAATCGAGGCAAGAAGAAAAGTGAAAAAAACTTATTTTATCTAATTTATACAAATTAAAATTTCTTTGCCATTATTACGCCCTTGTCGACTGTAAGTGTATAGTGAAAAAAACACCTGTACTCATACCTTAAAAGATCTTTTGCCTAACCTCCAGGACGCTAAAATTAGCTCAAAATATGGGAGAGTTAGGGAGGTTCCTTGTACATGCAAGTCTAAACAGCCTCACAGTATTGTTTTCCCTGAAAGTCATTTGCAAAACACTGAAGCAAGGGGTCAAAAAAATACGTTCAGTTACATGCCATTTATTCAAAGGGGTTTTCCTTTATTAAACAAAAACTCATAGAAACAAAGTTATTAGTAATAAGAGGGGGAAAAATTCCAAATTCACAGTAAGAAATCCTAATTTATTCCTAAACCATATATTGTACAGATTTTAAATGTGAAATGTAGATAAATAAAAAATTTATATATTATAAATTATATATATATATATATATATATGTATATATATGTATATATATGTATATATATGTATATATATGTATATGTATATATATATATATATATATATATATATATGTATATGTATATTACAATATATATAAACATAGAACACCTAAATATTGTATACCAGGTCCACAATATTCAAGTACAATGGCAGTCAAATTGCTTGCACAAAATTTATGTTAATAATGCTAAATAACTGGCTGTATACACTGCAATTATTAAAGCAAAGGAAAAACTATACTAGTAAGTCCTTAACAAATAATAAAGGAAAAAAACTGTGTAGTTTTCTATGATTAATATTGAAGTGATTGACTGGCACTGTATTATCTTATTAAAGAAAACTATATAACTTAAAATAATTAAAGTTAGAATTATTGCGAATTTTACTGACAAATTAGTCAAGGATTCAAGGATTTTTTTACAGCAAAATAATGGTTCAATAATAACTTAATTCGACAATAATAAGGATAATAATTAAATGCTGTGTTGAGTCGACAAACTAAGTTATTACGCCGGTGAATTTTACAATATTCCACATTATCAATACTACTGAGTGGCTGTATCACTTTTAAAAATGTAAAGTCTGTAAATAAGAGGCAGGTGTTATATTGTACCCACAAAATCGATGAGGTAATTGACGAGGTTGTTGTGGTATTCTAAATTCGGGTGGTACGCGAAATGAAGGTGGTACTCCAAAGTTATGCAGAAGGTTGCGGTGTGTCTACACAAACTTAAATGGAGCCGTATAGATGAAAACCAGATACCAAGTCTCTCTGTTGTAGAGAGCCACTTAAAGAATTCTATAAAATACTTGTTCTAACATGGAGAATTAAGGTTCCATCAATACGGAGATGCCAGGTTCACGTGCTAGTGTTAATAAATCGAGTTGCTTCTGAATACAATACGACACTTCGATAAATTCTAAAAATTAGCCTCTTCGAATCCAACCAACTGTTGCAAGAAAATTCGATTTCTTTATCAAAAGGGCTAATTCCTCTCCTCCACTACGATTAAATTGCTCACGATGTTAACACTTTTAAGTTCGTAACCAAATTAAAGAAAAAGAACGTTCAAGAGCTTTTGCTCATAATTTTCTATGACGTAGAAAAGAAAATAGAGAGAAGAAAGTAATACATTACGGAATCATTGTTAAAAGATTACTTATAAAAATGACATAGTCATTTGAAAAGAGTTATAAAGATATTTCAATAATTAACCAACTTTTTGGGATAATGAGGAAGAAAACATACATAACCAAAACTAAAGCTAAAGCACCATGGACAGGGTAAAATATCACAGAATTAATAATTAAAATTTCCAGAAATTGAATATTAAATGAAATGATTTTCAAGTTGATTAAAAAATAAAAAAATAGTAAATATAATGATAAAACAAACTATTAATGTGTCATATTCCCACTTGAAGGAAATTAATTAATAAAGCCAAGTATATTACCATATGAACAGCTGATTGATATGAAAAAAATAAAATGACAATGAACCTTACAAAATATAAAATATCTAACAGAAAGGATGGATGAATAAATAATCCCAAGTTACCCTAATGTCAATATCTATAATTTAAACTACCAGATTATGTAATGATAAACTCCTGCATTGAAAACAATATAACACACAGGACCGTACTGAATTAATTAAATAAAGAGCAAATTATAAAATTGAAAGTAAAAGTAGAAAATCGTTTAGAATGCGAAAATTATCTAATTTTAATACTCCTCAAAAATATTAACATGGACTTACGAGGTACGGTCAAAAAATGTGCCGATTTAGTGAGGGTGTTACGAGCATGTAACACCATATATTTTTAAATGTAAAGTTAAATGTTTCAAGTCAAGAAAATTAATAATGAAAAAGTTAAGCACGACAATTGATATCAGTTTCCTATATTGTATAAAGTTACAAGTCATATTCTTTTGCTATGGATTCTTTTGATCCCTAACTTAGACCTGCGCCTAGATTTCTGATTTTATACTTCTCTTTGCTAGTAATTTGTTTACGTTTTTATATCACGTTTCCAGCTGTCAATATCTTGGCTTTTTCCTTTGCCTTTTTTCCATCCAAGATTTTCTTAACTATTCTCTAGTCTTCCATTCCTGTGAGGTACCTAAACTATCTCGAATATCTATTTTTGCAATAGAGGAAACCTCTATTACTTCTCTATTATGATCACTTCTTACTTTGTCCCTTTTAATAATTTCTGCGATATGATTGGTTTTTTTGCCATTTCTATTATCCGTAAGTTGTTTTTAATTTCTTTTATTAAAACTTAGCTCCCTAATCTGTAAGTTAGTATCAGAACATATATTAATTTGTTGACGTTTAAGTTTTTTTATTCAATATTTCTTTCTTCAAGTAAATGAACTTTTAAACCGAGTTTTGTCATATTGTCTCTTCTTTTATTTATTTCAGGCCCTTACCTATGCTCGCTCCAAAATATCTGTAATTTTCAGCTTAATCAAAATGATTTAAAAAAGCCTTAACACAATAATATTTATCTCCTAAATATATATTTCGACAACTAAATTGACATCGTTAGTTAAAAACAACTGCATTATTGAACATGGGCCTAGCAGTAAAGCTAAATAGAGAAAACCCTCGAATCACTCTACTCAGTGTCCACATCAACGATGTCCACACAAACACAGTATTTGTGTGGACATCGAGCAGAGTGCTTCGCGGATTTTTTCTGTGTTTGATTATCTATGGCAAGATTTCTTTGCATTTGACATCAATTTCAACATCAACTACACTTTAATACTATCGTAGTACGTGTATGTATATTAATACAAATATTCAATTTTCATTTAAAAAGAGAAAGTTTCTCGAAGAGATTATTAAATATTCTAGAATTTTTTCAAATTCTTTTATATCTTTCTAAGTAGTTTTTAAATGCAAAGTTAATCATATATTTAAGCTCTTATTATCAAACTCTGCCATCTAGACTTTTCTATTATAAACTATATATGTTAAAAGAAAACAATTACATCGAAACTCTTAAAAATTGAACGCTTCTGTTATAGCGTGATGTATTGAATCGTCGACAAAATCATTACGGATTTTTGCAACAGGTAGCGCTAGTCATTTTTACAAGTTCTAGAATCATTCACATTTATCTTAATGCTATGCATATGATAGTTAAGAGTTTAAATTTCGACAACATTCTTAAACAAAAATCGAACGATTTCGTTAACTGTTTGCAATTTTATAACAAGTTGAAAATGGAAGAACACAGTGTGCATTTAGGGTAAAATATTAATTACTCTTTTATTTGGGCGCTGGTGATTTTGTTCTCAATGATGCTTGTTCTTAGTCAGGAAGTTGACTGAGGTTGGCGACTAAATAAAGTAATTAATTGACTTAAATCCATGGCACACGACACGATATATTTCAAAAATCTTGAACACGTATCATTTAAATAGGATACATCAGCAAGCTCGGTATTTAGATCTTTCATGAACTCAAGCAACTTTACTTGAGGGTGCAATAAATATCAGCGGTATCCCCCTTAAATGTAAGGAAAACAATCACTTTCTGAAGCAACCGATAACGGGTTATAAGAAGTGAATTCTTTCCAACAATGTGGTGTGAGAACGCTCTTAGTTCAGATTTTCATCGGCAGAAAGTTTCGCTCTTGCTGTCATTTCCGAATTTCAAATGTAGATTATTTTTCCAACCTACGACGGTGATTCAACGATGCTGTTGAGATTTTTAACATATCAAGGGCTAAAATTCTCTGATCTATAAAAATCTTGACAACAGAAGAAGAATTCATTAATAAAAATGTACTCAATAACATATCCATTGCTCAAGGCTTTTGAAATTTTCTTAGAGTTGATCATAAATTTTGTTTAGAGAGCGTTCCCATAATGAAACAAAAGATGATAGATATTGGCCATATTCAGTGAAAAAATTTATATTTAACTTTCAGTAGTTGTTTGTATTTTAATAAAACAAAATGCAAAAAGTTTTTTATAAAACTGGTCTGTCATAAAAATAAGATATCGACAACCGATAAAACGCGAAAATCATAAAAGCACTAACAGAAATAATAACAAAACACATATTTATGGCAGTAAACAGATCCTTCTGTGGAAACATATACTATTTTAGGCAAATATATGCATCTATAATCTTACAAATTAACTATTTGAAGAAGAGATTTTATTTGATAATTATTTTTCCCGGAACAGATGCATGTAACCGAAGCGAATACTAGCCACGGACGTAATTATATTACGAATGTAAAATGCAGATTCTAATTGATAATTTAAGGCGAAAATAATTGATATTTTACCTTTACGTTTTTACAAAGTACCAGTTTCTGGTGTTCTTCTTTTTCTAATTTGCTACACTAAAATCTAGTTAAGTTTATTACTAAAAATTAAGATTTTTTTTTGACTTATGTAAGAAATAATATTAGTTTAAGTCGCTTTCATTACAAATTCATTTACCCATCGATTCGGAAAACCAGAAAGAATAAATCAAATAAATTATAAACGTATATTTTACTTTCCCGAATACCGGATGCACAGCAGTTGAATATTATCATCAAGAAGCCATTGTCTTTCGGTGGGTGGACAAGGTGGTAACCCACCCTTTGTGCTACTCTCTCGGAACCTGTCTTTTCGTCCCTCTGTCCCTTCAGGGTTACCAATAGCGCGGTTTACCGAAAGGGAAATCACCGTGGCCTTACAAAATTGAACAATTTAATTCCTGAAAATTCAATTACATTTCACGATAAATTTCTTTCAAGTTCATTTTGAAATTCCTATTATTACCGCGGCTATACTAGCACGGGGACCAGTTCGTTGTTGTGTCCCTTGATGCTTGTCCGTAATACGATAGAAGGGAGGCCGAACTATTTCACATATGACCGGTCACGAATTGCTGGGATGCGTTCGTTTAAATTTGCTTTCTTCTATTTTAAAACATCGCGGCTTCAGCATTTTCTGTCCTTTTACTGCTACAATACAGTCCTATTAAAGATTATCTGCTTCCTTCCTTTCTTAGTATAATAGTTTGTAATGTGGGATAGAATACTTTTCGAACCCTATACCAGTTTTGTAATTTAGGATGACACATTTCTTGAGCTTTTTTTGATTGTATGGTAAAGAATTACTTTTTTTAAATTTGAACTCGCATCACTTAGTAAATATTCAGTCTCCTATAAGAAATATTTTGCAATCTACTGATAGAGGGCGTTAACGGGCCTTTTTTAAAATATGATATTAAACCGGAAGATTAATAAATTGGATTTAGGAGGCCTACTAAACACGTAGAATTGGGTTCAATTAACTCATCTTTAGTAGACATAAGGCGTCTGCTTATACAACTTTTCTCTTGTTCTATATATTGTGAGTTGTTTTAGGTTTTTCTGCTATTCGTCTCCATGCTCTCCTTTTCTGTATTTTTCTACCTCCATCCATCTACCTATCTCATTTCCGAACTTCCTTTTGGTCTCTTCTCAATCAATTTTTATCAGTTATCTTTTCTCTAATTGCTGCTCTCCCTCTGTTAATATACTTTTATTATCTTATTCTGTGAGAATTTATTATTTTTACCTTCTCATGTAAGAATTTTTATTATTTAAATATTTATTATTATTGCCTGTATTTTTCATCATCAATTTTCTTCGGCTAAGTCGTTCTTCTTTTTTTCTTTTTGGTTAAACACATTGTTTCCGCTCCGTAACTTACAACTGATCTAACTGTCGTCCAATTTATTTACATTTTTGCATTTTCGCCTAATTTCTTGTCGGTCATTAAAGTTTTATAACTAATGAGCAGCATATTCATTCTGAAATAAATTCTTTGTGCAATATCGATGCTCCTACTATTGCTATTGACTACACAGGCCAACCAATAAATATTTTTTAAAAACTTTTTTCAAAGTTCGACCTATTTCTTATGTATTTTGGTGTGCGGAATCCAAATTTTCAATCAGTTTTTTACTACCAAGTACCAATTTTTCGCAATCTTTATCTTTTGTTGGGTATGATAGTAATAAAATATATAGTTAAGGTTTAAAGGTACGTAATTTATTATCAAAATATAATTGAATAATTTAATATTTTATTATTACAATAGTAATTTAAGTTTGAATATGAATAGTTGTTTACTTATTAATCTAAAGTTTTGTATTTCCTCAACCTCTTCGTGGTAAAAGTTCGAGTGTAGCTTTTCCTTTTATATGATGCTTCTGGAGTTGCTCGTATAAGGGTCCAACAGTAATCTCCCATCATGTCGACATTCCAACGACCCCAATACCGTTTCTCCATCTCCTTTATATCTTGGTGGAAACGCTTCCCTTGTTCCTCACTTACACCTCCAAGATTATCAGGAAAAAATTTAAATGTGAGTGTACAAAATGCATCTTCGCACTCATGTTACATCATGCCTTAGTGATTTTCTTTGTATTAGTCACGCAGATACTCAAAAGTGCACTTTGAGCATTTACTACTAATTAGGTGTAGAGACAAAGATATTATTATACGCTTGCAATGCATAAATAACGTAAAGTAAATATGCGAAGAAACTTTACGTCCTGTGGTATTTTAAAGTTCATTTTCGGATTCAGCACGTCAAAAAACATGAAGGGAGACAAATTTACAACAAAAGTTTTCTTCATGGTTAGCTTGTGTTATCAATTGATAACCAATGACAATTAAAAAGATACGTCGTGCATATATCCATGTACTAAGATTTATTTTACATGATAATGAAGTATGTTCTGTAATTCAACTACGCCAAGTTTGGACACAATGGTATGGGAGTCAAGTAGCCCTAAAGATTAGATGATTTGAGGTGGCTATAAAGTCTATTTCGATGCGATCTTTTAAAATCTACCGTGGTTCTTATGTGTCTCTAGGACCTGTAGGCTTCTATGCATGCACCTGTTGAAGTTGGACATAATTGCGGTTGTTTAGCCATTATGTTGATCAGGTCTTCCCGTTGGATATCAGATCCATTTCCTGTACAGTGTTGGCTCTCACAACCTTATGTTTATTTACAGATGATTCTGATTCATCTGTCTTCCTGGTTTATTTTTCCCATGGAAGATCACTCCTTGCCTTGCGGCTTTCAAATAATTCACACATTCTACTTTTTGTTTTTCAGTTTTACTCTGTACCTTTACCATATTATTTCCATGAATAGAAAGGGAAATAACAGTTCGCTCATTTAAAGCCCCGCTTGATTAGGTGAAACTAAATACAAGAGGATTACCTCTGAAATATTTTTTGTTAAAAACGTTTTTTTTGTTAGAAAACTCTTAGATTTAGGTTACAATTTGTAATGAATCATAAATAAAATACATAAAGTTAATAAAACCGAACGATCTATTTTGCGATATTTAATTTTTAAACCATATTTATTTATATGAAACAGAGAAATTAATGAAAAATATTACGTTCCAAATAATATTCAGCAACACTAAAATAATTTATATTTAAAATTAGGACACGAATTTATTAAATACGTTCACGTAAATGAATTATTTCATCTTGCAATGGGTTAATTTGTTAATGGACCATATTATGCTACTCTACTAAGAAGCTTAAAAAAAGAAATTTCTGAAAAACGACTTGGAATGACTAAAAGAAGTTCTCAAGAGATAAATATAAGTGATACATAGTGCATAATTTAAGTGCTGTAAAGGTTGAATTAAATAGCATTGCAGAAAAGACTTAAGGTCCCATTGTGTGTTTGGTTTTAGCGGAATGAGAACGTGGAATTTTTATACGTAGACTTTACCGCGATTCCAGATGCAACACTGTTATTAATAGTCCAATAATAACTTAGTTGTCGACGTACCTATACTGAGTACGAACACTGACTTGGTAAGGGTTTCTTTATCTTTTTTGATCAATTCAATTAACTACAGTCTCCAGCAAAATTTGCCATTCTTTGGCACAATATATAGTTTGACTATAACACTAATATTTTCGTCGTCGCTGATGGCAGGTAGCCGTGTATATACAATGTCCACGTACAGTGTATTTGCAGTGAATATATACATAAATGGCAACGAAAAATTTTGTAATTCATCAATCGTTTCAATTACTCTTTTGTAATTGTAAGAAATTAATTGTAGGTCTGATCCAACTTCAGCATCTTAAAATTTCTTTTGACTTTCCTTAAAGGCAGTTGCGTCTTTGGGATCAAATTTTAAATCCAAAGTCTTAATTTTTTGAAAATATGAAAATAATAAATTGCTGACTTTAATCATGTGCCATAGCGTGCAAGAAACAGTTGTGAAGGTTTTGGAATGTTGCAACATTACCTGTTGAATTCATAAATACGTTGCTTTTGTGGGCGCTATCAAACCATTGACCTCTGGATAAAATCGTCGAATTGTTTCTGCCACAAGATGTAAAGCATGAATTTTACACGTAAAATGTAGAAGTTTCCAAGAGACCGGCCTAGAGAACTCATAATTGAGACACTATCAGTCATACTTTTGAAATGACTTTGGTAAAACATTCTTGTACTCTTCTAAAAGCCAGTAAAATTGAAGATGATAGTTTAAGTAGTTCCATTGTACGAACTATGATATTAACAATAGGATTCTTTTAAAATATTTTGTTTCTTTTTTTGTTTTATTTTCCAATTCTGATTTAATTCTATTTTCACAATACGTTAGCGAGTAGATGGTAAAAAAGGTGCAATGCACACCATCAATGTTGAACATAAACTTAATAAAAATTGCTAATTCAATCATACGCCAGTTTTTTTTATTGAGTTGCCTACTGTCCACATGTTCTTTTTTCAGTCATATTTCGCCCAGCATGTGATAGGTCTATCTCAAACTAAGCATTTCATTTTTGGGCCATCTACACGAAATCTGGAAACTTATTTACTGCAGCAAATAATGGTTTTTTGACCTAAGTAACCGAGACGTAATTTTATACAACATACAAAATTTCGTATTAAAAGTCAACACCTCTGAATGAAGACGCATACTGCATTACATACATACATATCAGCGACAAAACCCCTTCTACGTTGCGGCGATCACATTTCCGCACTCTAGTTATTTATTTGGTTTTTATTAGCGGTTAAAGTAGCACCCAGTAGTTTTACGAATTACTAATAACAGAACAGAAAAAAAATTGCAAAAATAATTTCTTACTTTTGAAACAATGCTAATTACTCTGTACTTTAGAGAAAAAAATTTACGAATTAAAAAATCAATATTTCAATCTGAAGATCAATATATTTCAACATATGTTAATTAACAACAAACCATTCTTCAATATCTATTTAAAATATTAATTTCATTTAACAAATATGTCCTAATTCACATTTGCAAGTTTCATTGTGTGTGTTAAGGGCGAACTTTTATTATTCGTCTCCTATTTAAAACCCGAATGCAGATCTACGACCAGATACGTCACAAGCAGGGTACATAACTTAATGACATGTGGCTTCACAATGCTTGCACCAAATACACGTTGACATTATTTTAATTCATTAGCTTAATTGTGATGCCGTTGTGTTTGAAAGTCGATATTGGATGTGAGTTCTTTTCGTACATATCAACCAAATGCATATCGTGAAAATTATTCCCGACAACAGATTGAATTTTGTAATAGAGATGAATAATCATGTGTGTGTTTTCGTGTTCATTTCATTTTGAAATGTTTCTATTTATACATTTTAGCGCTGTAGGTATGTAACATGTTCCTAGTCATAATCTATACATTCACAATATTTATGCTTTCATGAATATAACAGGCTTTTTTAATGTTCAATAGACATCGTAATTTTATTACGTGTAATTGCAGTTATTTAAATTGCAAAAATGCATGTATAATAGTTTAATATTTTCACTAAATTTAATCGATATCCATGCATATGGAAAACTGTATTAATTCAATAATTATACAGAAATTATCAAACGAAACTAGAATTACCGAAATCATTCTTCAATATAGTCTTCTTCCTTTTAAATACGTTGTCACCATTGTTTAGGAAGCTTCCGTGTTTCTTTAAGAAAAATTCTAGTGGTTGCAGATGCATCCATTCTTGAATACTCTCAACTTCTATATTAGTTTTTTCCGTGAAAATTGTCTTCAAGATGAAAATACGAAGAAATTAAGACAGCAAAATTCGGTCTAAGAATGCAGAACAGTCGATTAGAGTTTTTAAATTATAGCCATCCTTTAAGCAGTAACTACGAATTAACATTATTCTATAAGAAACAAGATGAGCAGTTTTTCGTTTTCTTTCACGTTCATTTCCTATGGTACATTTCATTCTTCTTGCTAGTCTGAGAAGATTTATTAATAGTTACATTGGTCTCTGAAAATCCATCCCCATGTTTTTTATATCATGCCAATATGTCAATGATGTTCAAGCAAGTTTGTTTGCTGGTGTTTGTTTGTAAACAGCTTTGGAATGGATGCAAAATAAAAGTTGAGCCAGATAAACGAATCAAAACTAGTACTAGACTTTTCTTTATTTTAACTAAAAGTACCTTTAAAAGAAAACATTATCTAATAAAACGAGAAAAGTGGTATAATTCCTTGTTCGTGTCAATATTAAAATACAAGTTGGATAGTAATTAAAAATCGGATAGGAAGAATACAATTGCGAGATAACGGATATGAACTTAGTAAAGAAATGTTAAAATAAGGAGATTATTAACACGATTAATTCAGCATAAAATAAAACAACACCAAGAGGTTTAACGAAAGCAGTATGAGTGATAGAAAAAGCATAAAAGAAAGAAGGGAGGCAGGCTCATGCGTAAATGAAATGTTTATAGAAGTACATACATATGAAGAAAGAAAGGCTAAAGTAAGTTTTAGGAATTGGCGAGATATCGAGAAAGAAGGAGAAAGGAGACCAAAGAATCAGACATCTAAAGTATATACATAATCTCAACACCTATATATGATTGACATGCCATACACATATAGTCTGAGACAAAATTTGATGAAGCGAAATAACTGAAATAAAAAAGGTAACCTCAAGTTATTAATATTTAGCAGATAAATACTTGATAAAGGAAGAATTGCTTAGATGTTATAGCTCGCAATACTCGCTAGGTTTACCGTTCTTCAGTTGTTCTTATTACATATCTTAGATAACGTATTTATGAGGATAGACCGGGATGTTTATAGAACGAATCAGAAAATACATCCACGCGTACATGCCAATCACTCGTTTTGAAAACACCATTCGCGCAACTTCTGCCAAATCTTCAAAGACATTGTATATAAATGCACACATCCCTTCATTTTTTAATGCTGGATAAAAACGAGCTCCGTATAGTGAAAAGGCATTTTATTTTGAAAGACCAGAATGCTAAATAAATGAAAACGGATTTAAGAGAAGTTCATGGTGAGTGTTCTTTTTCCTATGGTACAGGTCCCACTCTGGTTTGATATATTTAAACTCGGCGGAATAAGCATTGAGGATGCACCACATCCTGGCAGACTAGAAGTAGCTACCAATGAAGACACAATTGAAAAAGTCAATGAAATCGCGATGAGTGATGTGTGGAGATAAATAGCAGAGAAAATCATTTCATACGACCGCATACATTACATCTTACATCAACTTTTGAAGATTGGAAAACTTAGTCCTGGATTGGTGTCGTAACTGCTGATAATACATCAAAAGCGAGTGAGAATAACTATTTTGCAAAAGTATTTGGACATATTCAACCGTATTGTTTGATGCTTTGTAGGTGTCGATGAAACATAGACACATTACTACATGGCGGAGGCAAAAAAGCTCTCAAAGCCATAAACAAAGACGCAGTTAACCAACTCTAAAAAAGTCAACCTGTGTTCATCTGCTGGAAAAGTCATGGCTACCGTCTTTTGAAATTTCCGAAGAATAACTTATTTATTACTTGTAACACAGGAAGACAACAGGCGAGTATCATGCATCATTGGTAAACCAATATTGAATGAAGGAATTAAAGTTAAGAAGCCTAAGTTGGTATGGAAACTGCCACCAGTATAATACGCCGTCTCACAAAACGGTATTATGATGACGAGACTACACAAATTACAGTCCCAGTTAATCGAACTGCTCGCAAATCTGAAGCAACTGTAAAGAAATTCTCAGTGAATACTGAAATTATCGCAGCTGTAAATGAATATTCGAAGGCTTGGGTAGTTTCCATTTTTATAAGAACTGGAAGATCATCAAAAACATTGGACCAAATGTGTTGAGATGAAAGAATACTGCATATGTAAAAAAATAAATACGATTTTCCTCAAAGAACTGTTTTTTATTCTTCTAGTATACCCTTGCTATAATAGTTATATATGAATGCATATACTCATCAAGAACACACTTTAGATACATATGTCAATTATAGTTTGTTATTCCAAATTTTGTTATTCTTTCTTTAAAAAAACTAATAGCCTGTTTTCACATTTTTGTTTTCAAAGAAAAAAAAATATATTTTTAAAACTGTTTTTCTTTCATTACTTTTTTGTATATTTGACAACAATGATTAATAAATGTTAATGTCTAGTCCTCGCTTAAATAAGAAAAAATGAAAAGTTATGCAATATTATGCTAACATTGGTTGCACACGATTCCTGAACAAATAAAAGTTTACCCTAAAAGCGTAGTGGCTACGGGCATTAACTCAATAAAGATATTAGTAGTTTTTGTGGGAAAAGAATACATGCAAACAATATACGCCAGATGCAATCCAGAGACGGCAGCAGCAGTACCTCGACTCGTACAGTATACGCACCCTCTTGTAACTAGCTTAAAGTTGATCCCCGTACGTTATTATAGATCATTCTTCGCGACTAACCATGCGGAAGACAACACCTCGTCATTGTCTGTCAACGACATGCATATAACCCCACGTTTACAATATGACTTGCAAGTAATAGTCTCCATTAGATTAATTTGATTTGTCTCATTTGATTAAGCGAAATTTTGTTAAAAAAAGACAAAAAGCTGAGGGACAGAATATAATATGTAATAACATATTCAGAGGAAGCAAATGTGTGTAATACTCTTATCTTGATTAGTTTATAATGCCATTTAAATCAGTTCCATTGTTTTACTTACTTCAATGGATTTTGAACCTAGAAAAAGAACGCAATTATCATCACTTTTTTCTTGAATTTAACGTTAAAAGTAGTAAGACTTTATAATGTAATCTTATTTTAAAGTAAAACAACAAAAAAGTCCGTATGTTAACAAACACCGGCAAACTAAATAGAAAACTCTTCATTAATGTTACTTTATTTCTGCTCTTTCCATTTAATGACAGATTATCTCTCACTGCTATATTTTTTACTATTGAATTATAGTTTTTCACATGTTTTAGACATCAAACAAAATTATTCTATGTAAACTTATTTAAGCTTGTATTTACTTAAATACGACAAGTAACTAAGAATATTAAGTCGAGAACTTGTAATTTTGCAAAATATATCTCGCTATGATACTGCTGAAATGACCATATTTTTATAATTGATTTAGATACTTCCTCTTTAACTGAGAACGATCTTACGATACGCTGATAAGTTCAGTAAACAAGAAGGTAGTGAGGGTTCACAGAACTTAGTCCTGACTATATTTATGCTAAAGATTTATATCATATAAAGCTAGCATCGAAAATCACACAAGTGATGTTTAATACTATTTTAAAAAAAGATAAAAGTTCAGGGTGAAACTAATAATAATCTATTCTGTATTCAACTGAGGTTTAACAAATTTAATATACATTTAAATAAACGTATTTGCTTATCAAGCGTCTACAGAATATTTGAAATAATTTTTAATGATGATTATTGGTCTTCTCATAAAAATGTAATTTGAAAAAGGTTCGAATTTCTTTTTCCTTTTCGTCTTCCCAGCTGCCAATGACCCAGTTGTGAACATGGGCGTTTTCCAGTTTTCTCCATCGATTTACATTTTCCGCCATATTTTCAATATAACTCTGCCATTTTTCGAAAAGAGTAACTCCATCTTATTGGAAAACACACTTTCCTTCCTTGCCTTCGCTGTTGGATTCCTGTGTTCTGTCCATTGACGACGAACTGCTCTTAGAGGTGAAAATGTTTTGGCCTTTTGTCTGCAACCAGGTTCAATAGAAATTCATATTGTTTTTGTGGTATATTTTCAAAACTATTTTTTATATATATATTTATTTTCGATTACTAATGCTCATCGTTTTGATAGTGTTTCAATTCTGTTATAAACTTCCAGAGGTTCCGATTGAAAAATTTGGTGAAAACATTTTATTGGCATTCCTTTTTCCGTAAGAATGTTATATAAAGAAAAAACAAGTGATGTTCAGAAGGGGGCAATGTTTAATTCCAACTGCACCATATTTTCTACAGTACAGATGCCTTTTGTTTATAACTCAATAAAGTCCGTCTAATCAGTGATAAAAAATCTTACCAGTGATGGTTTTTTTGGTTGTTAATAACTTAATGAATTATTTTATTTTTCTTGTGTGCAAGTCTGACTTTGTTGATACTTGTGGAGTTCCTTTTCTAATAATTAAACTGGTCTATTCCAATTTATGTAGAGTATCTATTCTTCATCTTAGATAATAATTTGTTATAAAAGCGATAACTGGTTTCTATGTAATAATAAAGAATTACAAATTGTGACTCTTTTTCATCTCGGTTGTTGTTTCATTTATTCGTATGAAACCACCCTCCAAGCTTTTGACCTTTGCCAATGCAAATAATTTAATACCGAGGGTTTTAAGTCAAAAGAGATTGCTTTGTCAAAATTTAATAAACTTCCACGACGTCAACATTTAAAGAACAGTTTACTTGACAAATTCTTTTAAGTCAACGTTGGAACATTCGATTGGTAGCATCGCCTTCACTTAGCGAACTGTAATTTTTTACAGCATCTGTGGGTTTTCTCCTTACTTGAAATACAAGAGGCATACAGTGTCTAATATGTCTTTTATCCCTTATTTTTTTGTCAAATTTAAAACGTTTAAACAGATAAATTATACCAAGCAGTTTTACCAATGCATATTGTATAGAAGACAGTACTTACCACTTGTACGTATGTACAATTATTATCACATATGTACATGAAAATATATCTGCCGAGTTCATATAGGATTGTCTTTACACCATATAAACAAAACATTGGCAGTCGAAGCATGTCTACGATTCATAATACATATAATAGTACAAAAATACCTTATTTTCAAAATATTTGTATTCGAGTAGATACAATGATGATGATTGATTTTACTTGAATTTCATTTACCGTATTTAGTTAAAGTTGCATTCGATCTATTGATAATGTGATTTTTATAAAAGTTATGCACCAAATCATTACATTACCTAAGGTTTTTAAATTAGTAGAATAATTTTGACTATAGCTAATATAAATTTAATAAGTTCACCTTCATCAAGCATTCTGAATTGGCATAAAAAACTGAAATATATTGCCGAAACTTTTACATAAATATTAAATCTCGGAATGAAAGTTACGTAAACATAATTAAATATTTTATAGAAAACAGTACCCAAAAAGCAGTGAGAAAGTTCGTTCCTCACGTTCCCTAATTCTTCGTTATTTTACAGAGCGAAGTAAATGTATACATTTTTAAATATTATCCAAACGGCGGGAGAGAAAATGTAGTTGTTTGACGCTTTTTGTTACGAGGTCGAAAATGTAAACAAACTCTTGCGATATTTGAATTACCCACACAACGCACATTATCGTGCCTTCTTTTTTTTAATTAAACATACAAGTTTGATATTGATACGGCTCGACTTAAAAAGACAGAGCGAAAATTGTGATTCAGTTCGTCAACCTTTTTTGGTAGTAATCGTGCTTGATGGAAGATACGTTTCTGCCACTTTTCTTTTAATAAATATATCTAATAACATGCGAATATCTCAAGAACGAAATTAATTCATTGGGTCATCGGAAAACACTAACTGCGAAGTTTCCATATCTTGGGGCCGAAGTTTCCTTTAATCACTTGGGGTAGCTGATCGCAAAGTCTCATAGTATGTCGTTGCAGAAGATCCAGTATCACTGCAACTAATCCCTTAACAATGTGGACCGATCATGTTTTCTTTCTTTCTTTCGTCAAAGTGATTTGGCACATTCGTACATTTGGTGTTAAAAGTACTGGTTTTTAGTGTTTTTATATCTTGTAAATATCAAACAATAGTATTTAATTTTAGATCAAACCTTTAAAAATATTATATATCATTGTTAGTGTTAATTTGAGTTCAGGTATAATTCCTATAATTTTTTATGTTGTATTGTTATACATTTAAGGTCACAAATTGTAATTCCATTAATACTTCATAAAATTTTAGTTTTGTGTAAGCTATTTTTTTTTAATAAAAGAAGGGTAGTTTTACTACGTGTTAGTTGACGTGCACGTCGTCTTCATTTTAATTAAATTTTTATTAGTTATATTGTTAGTAATTTGAGCTAACCGTATTCAAAATTTTTTCTCGTTTTATTATTATTAAAAATATTATCATTCGATTTAAAAGATAGTACATGTAATGATTTGAAATAAGTAAAAGACAAGCACGGAAGTAGAAAGGACACACTTTGATCTTTCATTTTAAACTTTTTATAAAATTTTAAACAAGCAAAAAAATAAAATATTTTTATGAAATACCATAGTGAAAGAAAAAACCCTTTCCATAGCAATGTTAAGTATAGAAAAGTCGCTTATTAGTAACATACCCAAACGAAATCCCTTAATCTTTCAAAAATTAAGTTAAAATTGTCAACTATTATGTGGCATAGCATAAATATAGATGCGAGTGACTCTAGCATCTGCAAAAATTAAAAAACGCCATCTGTTGAAGAAACGCGTCATGATTTTCCCGACAACCGAAAACATAAATATGCGAGACGAACTGTACTGGCATTTTACACTAAATTAGTCTGAAAATACTCTAATTAAATGATAATTTTATTTTTCGCGAAATCTCTTGTTAATTAAATAAAATTAAAACTAATTTGTATTATAACACTCGTAATGTATTAATAAATATATTAACTTACAGGTATCTTCAATAAATCGGGTATTAAGAAATCTGGCTTCACAGAAAGAGCAACAAGCCAATCAAAACGAGTCAGTCTATGATAAACTAAGGATGTTCAACGGACAAACACCTGGTTGGGCATGGTACCCTGGCACACCTACTACACCACACCTGGGTTTACCACCGGCACCTACATCGCTTACTAGTCAGTTTACGAAGGATGATTTACAAAAACGAGGTAAAAAATTAAATTAAAATCACATTTCTACAGCAACTAGTAAAAGCATATTCACTTAATAATAGAGCATACATATGTATATACATATGTACATATTGATAGGGAATCTATGCGAGAGCCGTCCTTGCTTTCTCAAAAGTAATGGTTCTTATACATTATTTTCAAGAAATATTTTTCACTTTGATTTTATTGTTATTGTTTGTTTATGGATAGTTATGTGCAAGGAAGGCTATTGTTGTTGTTTTTGAATTGTGCGTTCAAATATATTGTATTCTTACGATAGTCGATCAATTTGCTATCATAAACCGTGGCAGTTTAGCTTTAGTTAAACTCTGTAACACACTTTTCTTGGTTCATTCGAGAATTTCATGAATAGATGAATGAATTTAGTTCTTGATTTAAGACTTATGTGTTTTCGTAGCACTTACTTACTTTAGTACGGATTAAGTTCTATTATAATTCCCTTTATTTTATACTTAATCACTTCATAGCAGGATAATTGAGTACTTTAGTACGGATTAAGTTCTATTATAATTCCCTTTATTTTATACTTAATCACTTCATAGCAGGATAATTGAGTACGAGCTTCTACCAGGTTTATCAATAAGGACATAACAACTTTGTATTTAAATAAAACAGAATGATTAAGATATTGGGCTGCGATTTACTACAGGTGCAGTACACATGTTACATTTAACTATGGAATTCGATCTTGTTCATATGACCACCGCGAGTACGACATTAAATCACATGAGCGATGTGGTTACTCGACTGGACCATTTCTCGAGATTACACGGTTACCGAACTTCCCCTTCAGTAGATAAATTGTTTGACCAACTGTACGTAACTGTACGTATTGCTGATGTCAAGTCCATCCAATTCTGGCCAACCATCCAATTCTGGCTACCATGGCACGTTAACGAACTCCATTAACCGTAACATGGTGATCATTTTCATCGCTGAAAAAATATGGTCCAATCACATTCCCAGCGTGAAGTCCACATCACACGCTCACTTTTTTGTGGTTGTAGTGAAGTTTCTTGAAGCACGCGCGGGTTTGTTGCTGTCCAGTAACGCATATTTTGTTTACTGACATGGTCATTACGTCAAATGATCAGGAGGCTTCACTTCTTGAGTTAATTTGATCTTGTAAGGGTGTAAGCTAAGATCTTTACGCAAAATTCGCCGAAATGTGGTTCGAGAGATTTCCAATTCGTGTAAATGGCTTGGAATCGTCTAATTTGGCTTGCTACGAACCGAAGCACTTACCGCTGCGATATTTTCGATACTTACACTGATACAGCATCATCCAGTAGTGAATATTTTGAGTCGAATTTATCCACTATAGCACGCACAGCCTGTCTGGTGGGACGATTATTACGACTGTAAATTGAAATAAGCGCTCTTAAAGTTGCGACCATCGACTCAGAATTGCGGTAGTAATTTTTAATAACTTCCAAACGTTGATCGTTTGCCAACTTGATCATGATAAAAGCGCTAACATTGATTGACGTTTTGACGTTGACAGATCATGAGAAACGTTCAAGTGCGCATTCGTATTAAAAGACAAAGTTGCTACGTCCCTAATGGAGAGCCTAATATATATTCAATCATATTATTTATTACATATTAATTAGAGATTTAACACTACACTTAACAACAAAAAGATTGATAGATTAATAGTTAGGACAGAAATTATATGCGCGAACCAACAGCACTTTGTGCACATTTGACTATTCTTACTGACAGCACTCTGCGTAAATGTACCTTCTTCAGTCACTTCTGGTGTGGTTAAGTATTTATACATATATTTTATGCTGACTAAGATATTTGTACAAAACAGTTAAGTTCATTATTCACTGAGGGTTGCAACTATACACATATGTACATCTTGAATATTTTGTTTATTATTTCGTTGGGATGGTTTATACCGTTATTTTTTCCTTCTTGACCATATTTTCATTTGTTTACATAATTATTGCAAAGTATTTTTCTTTGCCTGATTTCACGTAGTTACACAGTTCACTATTAATTTTATCATTATGGCAGTCAAGTTCGGCGGCACACCATAGTCGTCGGCATCGTAGTAAATAATAGGTAACAGGTTATACGTAATAATTAGAACTTTGGCTAAAATCTTGTAAAATATTTGTACATTTAAGTGTATTTTTGAATAAATAACTGTTTAAATAAATTTAATGGCTAATGACCATCTCAATAGCGTTTATTTATAGAGCGAATGGATAGTAGTGAGATGCTAGAAGCCAGTAAATTTTAATAATATATGTAAATATCACTTTTACAAAGCATATTGAATCTCAGTAAAGTCTTCTATACATCTGCAGCATCTGGCACATTTCCAATAGCGTTTCACTCAGCGATGAACGCCGCTCTGATAAAATGTTTTTATGTAAAGAAAACGGCCGTCCCGCATCTAGTGACGTAACATTTTTATAACTAAAATAATCTTTGAAGTTATTTAGGTATCTTAAGAAGCACTATCTCTAACTACATATTTGTCTTTCTTGTCTGATAAAATCCGAATCTTTGTTAAAAACCATTTGATTTTTCTATAACTAACGTCACTTAAGGCATTGAACCGTGAGTGTCTATAGTACATCGTCCAGTATTTGACTTCTCGACAATGAATGATTTCCTAATTTTCATCAAATGTAGTGAAATGTAATTATTCAACTCTGAAGTTTCTTGTCTTCCATATATAGATTAATATTTATAAAAGACAGTCCATTTAATAGTGACAGCTTAGCATAGTAGTTTTCCAATGAAATATTTTTGACGTTTTCGATAAAAATGATATATAACATACCAGAATTAATGATAGCAATGTTAGAATGATATTCGGCAGATAAGACCCATGTATTAAAGAGTCCCATATTTTCCCCTGGATTGGTATGAGTTTATTATCAGAACTCCTAAATTACACAGTTTCAGTCAGTTCTGTTACATAAAATTAATAATTCTATTTAAGATTAAAAACACTTGCATAATAATTATTTATTTGACTTATTGTTTATTCACAATTTACTGTACTTTTGTGTCCTTATAACAAGTGTTTAAACCAATAACTAATTGCAATAATTGTAATTTGCTGCACTCGTGTATTATTATTACAATAACAAAAATATATAAACGCAGATCTAACATAAATAACATAAATGAATTTTATTTGTCTTTTTTCGTGAAATGGACAATAAAAACATAAAGGATTCCCATCGGAAAAATAGCCCTTTACCTGTTTTATATATTTTCCACCTATCGGCTTGTACGGGTAATTGCTCATTTTACTTTAATTTGTATCATTATGTCCCCATATATGTGAATAAGGGCTGCAGAATGTAACTTTTAATGGCATGGGTTTGGTTGCTGTGGATTCAATATACATATATATACAAAGTATTTAAAAATTTCCAGTGTTCCTTGTAGATAATTTTACATTAGAATTCTGTCTTTCATGGAAAATTTTATTTCAATCTGAAAACAATTCAATGTCAATAAAAAGAAAATTACATCTTATATCTTGCAATTGACATGTTATCGACAACATTACGCTTAAATAGAACGAACAAAGGACAAACAATGTTAAAATTTCCATTTCTTGTGATCCTAACCTTTTGACGATTGAGCGCCAGAATATTTTATTACGTTTTATAGTGCTAGTAATTCCACTCGATGTCTAGGTTATTTAAAGACATCGAGATCTAACTACTTAATTATATTCAGTAAAAATCTCGTGTTTTGCATTATATTCTTGTGAATTGTAGAATATCGACAAATATTTACGAAATGCCCGGCAATTAAAGTGAGCATATTTTCCACATCAAATCCATATTTCATAGAATGTAGTGAATTGGAATTTAATTATACTTAATAAGAGTCCATAAAATAAATGCATACCAATTAATTACACTCATTCATAAATTATAAACATACTATAAACAACATTTTACTAACCGATATTATTTGATTGAATTTGATTTGAATTAGGCCATCGTCAGAAATTACATGCGCACGTTCATTAATATTGACTATTATTGCGTGTGTCAGGATATTGTGGTTAAACGTGATTATGATGTTATGGAAATTGGAATTCGTAATTACAATGTTATCTAATACCTTTGTATTATCCCCGTTGGTGTAGGAAGTCGCGGTATTTTGTTTTCAGACGTAAGGAAATTAAAGGTAATTATCTTGCGGTTTCTTTTTCACTTATTAATGAAATAAGCAATGTCTATTTCTACATTTTTCTCTATTTTTCTTTAATAATGAAAAAAATAGATCGAAATATTTCCGTTTAATTTCCAGACACCAAAACCACGTTATTACCTATAGAATATGCAAACTATCGGTTTTGGAGATATTTAGTGTTAATTAGTATAATATGGTACGTAGACTTCGGCGGTCGTGGTCCATAATATCTCCTTCTGGGCTTCCGGGCTGGAACTACGTCACTGACATATAACTGTCGACGTTTCACCAGTTTCAGTGCGACAGACAGTAGCAGTAGTTGAGCTTTGAAGATGTCCCATACGAGTGGGTACGAAACGTCGGCAGTTATACCAGTGACGCGGTTCCAGCCCGGAAGACCAGAAGAAGTTAATTAGTATATTTTATATTTTTCCTTTAATAATATTAATAATGATAATAAATTGGTTAGCACTTGATGTCTTGCTGTCTATTTCCGGTCATAATCTTCCGCGCGTATTCAAATCCGACTTCAGATATTTGAAATTTTCAGTCTATTGTATTTTATTGTTATTTACACTACATCAGCTGTTGTCTCATTTTTCGACATGACCAGTATATCAGCTCTTATATTAATATTCAGTTGAAACTGTCGAAAGTCTTCGTCCTATACTTTGATATTATTCTGTTTCTTTCTGATTTCACTAATATCACGATCATATGCATACATTATTTCTATCACTAATACTTGTATTTTTCTCTCCTCTCTTACCTTGACTCTTTTTACAGTTTCTACTACAATCTTGGGCGATTATGTCCACAATATGAATAGAAGGAGCTCAGAACTCCACCTTGCCCTACACCCATTGTAGTGACAAATCCTTCGGATATATTCCGTTTGGCATTAGAAATATTTTTAATGTTTCGGATTAGCATATTATCCACTTCCTTCTCAGCTAATATTTCTCAGATGTTTTCTCTTGGTACGGTGTCGAATGCCTTTTCTAAAACTGAAACAGATACAGACTGTCATTATATGTTAATGCTTTCTCGGCTAACTACCTCAGTGAAAAGGCCAAATTTGTTGTTCCCTTCCTTGGTCTGAAACCACCCAGAAGTATCCGATCTGACGAATAGATATAGGTTGTTGTTTGAAAGGAATGACCATGGTAGAAAATACCAAGTTTATAAAGCTTAAATTTGAATTTTGACGACGCTACGTTGTTTAATATTTGTTCGTCAGCTGGCAATAATGAACGCTCTTGGTGAATTTGTACACATAGAAAAAAATTGCCCATAGTTATGTGAACAATATTATCATTTGAAAGGCCTCACTCCAACCAATATCACAGCTGAGCTAGACTCTTCTCTGGGGGAGTCTGCAGTCTGTGTATTATTTATTTGTAACAGTAAAATATTGGGTGGCAGAGTTTAAGCGAGACCATATGAATTGTCCAGATGAACATCGTAGTAGCCGACAAAAAGAGGAGGCGCCAGAAATGTTGAAAAATCCACGAAATGGTATTGGATGACTGCTGACAGAAAGCGCATGTGCTAGCATATATCGTAGGCATTTCAAAAAGTGCAGTACATCGAATGTTGACTGAAAATTTGGACATGAGAAAGCTGCGCGCAAGATGGGTGCCGCGATTACTCAGAATAAAACAAAAACGTCGTGGGGATGTTCCACTCGAGTGCTTGGGGAACTGTCACAGCAATAAATAATAAAAAAGGCGAGTTTTTGCGTCGATTTATAACCATGGACATCTGAGACGAAGAAACAGTCAAAATAAAGGATTGAAAGAACAATCGGCTCCAAAGAAAGCGAAGACAGTTCTATCTGCAGGCAAGGTCATGCCATCAGTTTTTTAGGATGCGCGTGGGATAATTTTCATTAATTATCTTCAGAAAGGAGACAAATCAATGCAGAGTATTATGTGAACTTATTGTAGCGTTTCAGTGATGAAATCAAGAAAAATCGGCCGCATTTAGCAAAAAAAGTTTTCTTTCATCAACACAATGTACCAGTTACACATCCGTCATCGCGATGGCCAAGACCGTTAAATGTATTAACGTTCGAATTGCTTCCTTATTCGCCCAATTGCCCAGATTTAGCCCCTTTGGATAACTGTCTGTTTCCAAACTTGAAAAAACGGCTTGCTGGTAATAAAAGATTTACCAACAATGAAGACGCGGGGCCTGCGGTTGAGGAGCTCATTCTCACAATAAACAGGCTATCGAAGCTATTGAACATTACTGAAAAAAGCGTATCGATGAAAAGGAGACTATATAGAGAAATACAGATTTTGTTCCAAATTTTTTGTTTTTCGTGTTAGGTGAGATATTTCTGGGAATACCCTCATAGATTTTTTCCATATACAAATTCATACTGGCAAAATAAAATATTCGACCAGACAAAAGGTGTAGACAAAAATAAATAAAACATTCGGAAACCTACCAAACTTTTATCTGCTACCATAAGAAATGTAGCAAATTTAAAATATGAAGATATCTGTTCTGAGGAAGTGTTCTGCTTGATATATTATATATTAGGTAATAGTATATTGCTCGCCGGATTAGGTAGAGTTTAATGTTTAATCTATGATTGTGTTTGATTAAGCGTGTTTAGTAAGTGCGATGTATTAGAATCATGGAATAAAATTGAATTTTTCACACATTTATTGTTTCGTTCGACTGAGACCAGAAAGCGAGAGAAGCTCAGCGTGAAATATTCATTACGCGTGGTGCTTCTCGGAACCATCAAACGAAATGAATATTTCAGAGCTTATGCCCGGCATAAGCTCTGAGAGTTGTTGAAAACAGTTTTCTCGCTTTAGTTCCGGAAATTTGAATCAAAACTATGTTGTCCATATGGGTTTACCTACAGTTTTTTAACTTATCTTTAATCTTAATTTATTTTTTAAAAAAACAAAATATTAAAATAAAGGAGTCATGTTTCTATATTTAGAAAAAACACTTTAAACATTTTACTTCCTTAATCCCGATACCTACTGGCATTTCAATGCTGATCGACAGATTGAGTTTTTTAGATTCTCAATACTTTTTCTTGCTTTCTGTTTATTGCGAGGCGGCGCATCTTTTATTATATAAGGCGTTTTTTTTAAGAGCTTGAGAACTTAAAATGATAATACAAGACAAAAATATTGTTGGAATGAAATTTTTTTTATTATAATCTGGTAGATAATTTCATGGCATTTATTTTTTAAATGTGATTTCCGGCATATGTCCGCCGCGGCTGCGAGATACATGGTCCATTCGATCAGTCCAATTTTTGACTACTTTTTACAATAAATCTGGCCGTATGGCGTCAATGATGGCTTGAATATTGGCTTCCAATGCTTCAAGAGCTGCTGGTTTGTCGGCACAAATCAATGACTTAACATAGCCCCATAAAAATTAATCCATAGGCGTTAAATCGCACGCACGAGGAGGCCAGTGAACAGGACCACTTCTGGAAATAAAGTTGTCACCAAATTGATTTTGCAATAAATCGATTGTTAAGCGCACTTATGTCAAGTTGCACCGTCTTATTGGAACCAAATGTCGTCGATGTTTAGCTGATTAATTTTTGGAAACAAAAATTGAGTCAGCATGGCTCAATAGCGCTCGCCATTCACCTTAACGGCAGCTCTTTCGTCATTTCGATAGAAATAAGGACTGATGATGCCGCCAGCTTATAAACCGCACCAAACAGGCAATTATAGTGGATGTAATGGTGATTCTTTAACGGCTTGAATTTTATCTTCGCTCCAAATACGGCAATTTTGCTTATTGACGTAGCCATTTAACCAAACAATTCTTTGATGTAAATGCTCATCGTCGGCCAGTTCCAAATGAACCTAATCGGGGACGCAAACGATTGTCGTTTGGTATCAGTTCTTGCACGAGCTGTATTTTATAGGCAAGTAAGCCAAGATCCTTACGTAAAATTTTCCACGTAGTCGAAGGACAAAGGCCAACAAGTTGAGAACGACGACGAATCGACATTTCGGCGTCTTCTTCAATACTTCGTGCTACAGCAGCAAAATTTCTTTGTTTTGTCGATGGTTTTGAATCGAGAAGAATAAAATTAGTGCGAAAACGATCAATAACTGTACGAATTGCTTGCTCACAGGGCCGATTATGTTGACCGTAAAATGGAAAAAGTGCTCAATAAACTTCGCGAACAGATGTATTTTTTTCAAAGTAAATTTCCACAACTTGGATACGTTGTTCTGGCGTTAAGCGATTCATGATGACTTGCCAAACCTTACTGAATAAAAATGTCAACAAAGTTTGACATTATCAGCTGTCAAACCATAGTTATCGATATCGATAGTTCTCATGCACTTTGAAAAACACCCATTACTATATTTCTATTTTTTTGGGTTTTTCTTCGCTTTCGACCAAATTAATTTGTTTGATATACTTTCTTAATCAGCCTTTCACTGGCGGTCCTTTGTATATGCCCCGATTTTTTCAATTGGTTTTGTTTTACCATTGTTAATAATAATAACTTTATTGCAATTAATTGTACAGAAAAAAAATGCAAACGTCATGACAGATATATTACATATGTGTTAAAACATATTCTTACACATCATAATCTTACTGTAGAGAACTACGATTTATATATTCACATATACTGTATGGTTCTACGTCAATTAAGAAATCACGAACTCTTGTTTTAAATATTGAGAATACCTTAATTTTTTTAAACGATTTGGGTAAACTACTAAAAAACTTAATGGAAGAGTAGTGAAGTCCATTCTCTTTCAAGGTTAGGCGGTGTTTGGGATAATAGTAATTAGTTTTATGCCGTGTGGAATAATCATAAACAGCGCTGTATTCTTCAAATAGGTCTTTATGTTTGTAGGCAAAAAGTAGGACTTCGAATAAATCAATTCCAAAAATAGTTAACAAAAAATGCTTTCTGAATATGCCCCTACATGATTGATTAAAATTCATGTTATGTATTATTCTCAGAATTCTTTTTTGTATTATGAAAATACGATTCAAATCAGTACTGCTACCCCAAACAGCAATGTTAGAAAGTGTATACTTTATTTTTCATTCTATATTTTGTAGTTTTCCCTTTAGTTTTCTTAAAACTCCCATTTTCAATTTTGCCAATTTTTTTGTCCATCTGTTGTTGTCCAAGACGTACTTCTATAGAAAAGCATTGGTTTGAATACTTTTTTTACTGCTTCAGCCTTTACTTTGTTCTGGTATCTGCTTTTTTACCCGAATATTTATATCATTTGGCAAATTGTTAAATAGGAACCATTAAGTGCATCGAATTGAAGTTAAACATTCTTTTAGAAAACTGAATCAAACGATGAAAAAGGAAATACTTATTTATTAATTTGTTCTTGTAAATGAAACATTTTATCTTATAACTTTTTCGAAATTACGAATGAAAAAATATAAATAAACAAAAATAATATACAAAACACTGACAATGAAGTTTTTTCTTATAAAAGGGTATGATAATAATCGCTTAATCTTTCAAGCTTTTGTTCCTGTGTCAATTTTTTCTCCATTTCTGCATTATCTAAGAATATGACATAATCTTATGATAGCTTAGTTACTTTGTTCTATTTCCACCTGCATCGCCGTTTCAGAAAACAAATGGTATAAAGTCGATAAACTCATCGAAGTGATAAACGCGAACCGAAATAAAGGTAGATTAGAAAGAGAAGAAACCAATCCAGACGAGGTAAAATTGTTACGGCGGCAGAGATTAAAAAAAGGACGCTTTAATAAGTTCGAGAACCGCTTGTCTCGACTGTGTATTTCATCAAATAATATAAAATATTTTATTAAGAACGTTCTATGCATATTCATGAAAACGTTTTATTGTTAGAGTTGTAGTGGTGTTTAAGATGACTTGATATGCTGATTATGTCGTAGAGAAATAAATACTGGACTAAGAACTTACTATACTGGTTTAAATGGAAGCGTACATGCTAATGAGATATCTGATAAGTTGCAGCTGGATGAGTACTGCCTGAAAAAAATTTCAACTCCATGTATAAACGACTGAATATCATCCACTCTTAATAATAATAATAATAATAAATCTTTATTTTGAATTATGCAGAAGTGTATATGGAAGAAAAGAATTATTAAAAGTTGACAAAAATAGATTGACAAATTACTTTATATTAATTATGACAAAAGTTAATCATTTACTCTACTTTAGCTTTAGATATTTTGACCTTACTAGCGCATATAAATTTATTGGATAAATTATAGAATTTATATACATACGTACATACATACATACACACACACACAAATACACACACATGTATATATATATATATATATATATATATATATATATATATATAATAACCTTTATTGTCCAACAGGCTACATCCACTGACAGGATAATGAATTCAAAGTGAATAGATAAATATAATACAAAACAAAAAGTAATTCTAAATGTGAAACAAATTAAAAGGAAATACTAACTATTGCACCTAAAACTATAATATACAAAATTAAACATCACTAAAATGTTCTTTGAAGCTTTTCGCCATATGGCACAGCGGGCTCTTGACCATAATGTTGGTTCTAGCTCTTGGGACGCGAAGTACATCCCGAGATCTGGTTCCGCAGGCGAGCACAAGAAAGTAAATTTGGGATAATAATGATGGAGAGTCAATAGTATTATTTATTAGATTAAAAGTGAACTTGGCACTCGAAATGTTGCGTCGCAAAGATAATGCTTGAAAACACTGTCTTTCAAATAAGGTATTATAATCTAAACCGCGAACAGGATATTTTCCGTCCTGTCTAAAAAATAAAAATTTTTAAAATCTTTTTTGTACTCGCTCAATGAGAAACCCCTGGTAAACATAATACGGCGTCCAAAGAACGGACACATATTCCAGCTAGGTTCGAACCAACGTATGGTATAAAGTTACTAATGTTTTCGTATTATTAAAATCCCTTGAGGATCGTATGATAAATCCAAGTACCCTTGAAGCGGAAGAGCATAAAGAGAGTATGTGCCTAGTAAATGTAAGTTTGGAATCAAAAAGTACTCCCAAATAGAAGTTTGTGATACTCTAAAGATTGGCTGAGTTTCCACAGAAAGTCAAGCGCCACCACATCATTACAACACGTATATGAAACAATTGCACACTTATTAACGTTTAAGTGGACCCCATTCAATCGACACCGTTCACTAATTTTGGTAAGGTTTGATTGTAACGAAAGACAGTCTGCTTTTGCATCAATAGTGCGATAAATTTTTAAGTCATCCGCATATCCCAGACACCCACACCCAAAACCCTCAAGCAAATCATTAATGTAAATATTGAAAAGCAAAGGTCCAAGGTTGGACCCTTGCGGCACACCAGAAGTGGGAAAAATATAATCAGAAGAAAACCCATTATAAAAGACATGCCTTTTCTTGCCCATCAAATATGATTTCGTCAATTCCAACAATGACAGATATATTATTGTTATGAAAGTTTAAGGTTTATTATTAATTATAGTGAATAGTAAACCTTTTAACTTGAGTGTGAAAAATTTTGAAAAAATATTCAAATTTTATATAGAAATGTATACAAAATATTGAAATTAGAAAACGTGATAATTTCATTTAAATTATGATTACCTTTAGGAAAATATTCAATGAAAATAAACTAAGTTTAAATAAAATTCTACTAAAATAAAATGATAGATTTTTGTGTTATATTTAACTCTCATGTCTTAGAGTAGGGTCATTCGGGTCAGTCCTTTACAATTTAAAACAATAAAAATTAAGTTAGCTTTCAATATATAGAACTCTTAAACTTAGTTTTAAAAGTGGTAAAATATATGTACATATTTGAGTCAAAATGAAAGTGTAATATAAATATTGAACAATACACACAAATGCTAAACTTTTAAATACTTTGATAATTATTTATAATTATCAAAGTATATTATTTCAAGTAAATTATATTATCTTTTTATCTCAATTAATATTGACATAATGTACTAGACAATAACTTATTCGCTTATTCGTATATTTCTGTTTATATATTTATTAGTTCGTGTATTAATTCCTGAAATTCCTGAAGTATTACCTGTCCTCTTTTGGTGCATTCACGTGCAGGTGGAGATTCTTTATATGGAAGTTTCTACTTGTAAATGTCTTTATTCACTATTACATGTAGATATCACTTTCATCAAAATTTTAAATTATAGTTTTAATACTGTACACAATTACTACAGTATATGTTTCTTTAGTTCTATTTTTTTTACCACTTAATTATTATTATTCATTAATAGTATAATATTTATTATTATTTCACACTGATGTATATATATACATGTATACATACATACATACTTTTAAGGTATGTATTAACTTGATTTCATTTATATGTAATAATTTACAAATTATTTTGTTTACACTAATTTCATTGTCGTATATTTTTTTATATAACAACGTTTATATATTTTCTAATTAATTTGGAACGTGTTCTTCATACAACAACAAATTATTAACTATCCTTATTTTGGCTTTAGAAAATCCTTTACGTATTAAATTCAAATCGACCAATGAAAAGAAAGAATTATTAAATAAACAACTGCACATCATTAAATATAATAGAAATTTAACGGTTTATAAGTTAACTTAAGTTTTATTTTGAAAAATAAGTGCATATTTAGAATCTACATTATTATATCAGTATGTATTATTCAAATTTTACATTAGAAAATCTGTTTCAATACTCCTTAAAAATTCAAAACTGGACTTGTCCAAATTATGATGCTAATGTAAATATTTAATTATTTGAGTAATATTTCCAAACTTTTTTTGTAGAAAACAGAGAATGCTATATTGTTATACTTTAACTTGATAATAATTTTGATCATTCTTAAACAATTATCAACTTTTTACCAAGAAATCCTTCATATAATTCAATTTTTTTTATAATAAGTAGTTTATATACAATTCCTTAATCGATATACAAATTCTTTTCTCCACGTATAAGCTTTAATTACCATAACTCCTTCATGTTCATGTCGTTTTTCGTTAATGGCTCTATCAATCATTGCTACTCTTACTCCGTTCATACATTCTACAGTTGGTCTTTCTCTTTTTCTTCTACTCTTTGGGATGTACCCCTAATTTCTTCGTTTAGTACGTGTTCTAATCTAAATATTTTGCTTTCTCTTCTAAGTAAATCCACATCTATTGTATCTATTTTTTGTTTTTCTATTGCTACCAATATTCAGATCCTTATGTTGATACAGGCTTTACTATTGCTCTATAATTTAGCATTTTTGTTTGCATGCTAATGTAAGTCAACCGTAATTTGTACACATTTTCGACTGTGTTGAATTTTATATACATTATTCCTATTCCTCTAATGTACCATCGCTAGATTTCATAGTTTACGGGTATTGCATTCTTCATATGTATGAATCTCTCTAAATCTTAAACTTGACTCTGCTTGTTGTTCATTCTACACGTATTTATTCTGTTTTTTCCATAATATTTATTCCATTTTCATATTCTTCTTTGAGGCAATTACTTGATCATCAGCATAGGAGGGAGTTGTTAAGGATCGCTGATCAATCTGTGTCCACGTTCTTGGATATATCTTTCTTCAGATTTCTAATGCTCCCTGAACATGTTTTAAACAACGTACCAGATAAATAGAACACCTCTTTAAGCTCTTTGTGACTTTAAATCGCTCTAAAATTGTATTTCCACCGCTTACTGCACTCTTTTCTAGATATTATAAAGTGCATAAATATATACTTCGCCGAGACTCATCATTGTCAAAATATTAAAAAGATTCATCAAGGACGCTATATAGCAAGTAGGCTTTTCCAACGCCGATAAAACAAGGTATGCGAATTTATTTTTAGCTTTCCGTTTTTCTATAATTTGCTCCAGGTTAAATATGTTGTATAAACGGAGACTTCCTGAGTTAGAAACGCTTGATTCTTCTATCTCTTCTTCTCTTCTTTAATTCTTCCATACAACTTTTCCATTGAACTAGTGATGCTTATGCCTTTATAATTCTTACACTGAGTAGATATATGCTAGATTTCAGTCTTGTGGGATGCTTTTCCACTAACAAAACAATTGTTAAAATGTTCTGCTAGAACTTCCAGCAAAACTTCCGATTTGTATTTTATTATTTAAGTTGGAATGTTTTCTGGTTCTGGAGAATTTACCATTCACCACACATTACCACCACATTATTTTTAATCAAGCGAAAAATTTTACAGCGAAAGATGACAAAGAGGTTATCGAACAAAAAGAAAAGAAAATTGATCTTTTGTATATTAGTAAATAACTTATGAAAAACAGAAAAAATATGTCATTACTTTTCCGACAACCCAATAGATTTAAGACACATCTGAGGAAATCATGCTATCCAAAGAACGATATAATAACATATGAAAGTAAATATAAGGTGCAAAAATATATGCAAGAGAACAAGAAGAGTATTTTATTATACTTATACGTTCCAGGGGCATACTTAATTTAGAGAATAATTTAAAAAGCTGATTGAAAATCTAACATCTATTATGTCAAACCAAAGATGCTTTTAGAACAATTCACTTATGTATGTACATTAAGGATCCTCCACTTCAGCATATTCTAAAAATTCTTCGCATTTACAAAATGTGAGCGCAATCTGCGAAACAAAGTATTTTTAGCATAGAATGTTTTAGTTAATGCAGATAGAGAGCGAAGAATAAGAAAAATGAAAACTTTTAATCTCCCGTCTTTCATTTTTTCTCCACAAGTTAACGGGATCGTAAAAATTACGCAGAAAACAAAAGTGTAATGTTGAAGTTGTATCCGGCGAGTGCGGACCAACCGCCCTCCGCCACCCCCAGTCATTTCTAGCGAGCTTTTCTCTGTTTCCCACCGCCCCCGTTTCGCATCCCATTTTACTTACGCTCCCGTAAACTCCACCCCATTTCATATCCACCCTCGCCATTTCATTCTCCTTGTTTTATTTCATCTTCTGATCCCTACCCATTTCCCTCTCTCGCGCTGTTCTCTCTCCCTCTCATTCTTCCTCTTTCTCTCTGTTTATGTTTTCTGCCGGCAAAATCTCATCGCCGAAAATCTGCATAATTTTAGATTTTATAAATTCTCGATGTACGACCGCTACAGGGACTTGTGACGGAATTGTCTTCTTGTTACCATTGTATTGGTTAGAATTTGAATCGATTATTTCAACTTTTCGTGTTGCAATTTGAAACGATGCAAAGATAAAACATATATTTTTAAATTATGTAAACCACTAAATTTTCAAGTAAAATGTAATGTATTATAATGGGATGTTAACCATCCTCTCTTATATTAATAAATTATTTAAAATTCCAAAGATAATTTCTTCGTAAATTTAAATTTTAAAGTTTCAGTATTCTGTGTATTTAATTTCTTTAAAATATTTTGAAGTGGAGTTATTATATGTACGAGCGTAGCCGTTTATATTTCGGGAACTGGCAACACTGTTAGTGTTGCCACCGATCTGATGATTGCATCGTGAAGTTTGTCAGTTTTGACAATATATTTACCTTGACAGTTTCATTATTCGGTAGTTATGTCTATTGTTGACAGTAACTTGAAAATTTATATCAGCGAAAAAATGGAATTAACTCGCGAACATTTTCGTGCAATTATTTTTCATAATTTTCGGCGTGGATTATCTCAACAGAAATGCATTGACGAACTGAATTCTTTATACGACGATGAAGCACCATCGAAAACTACAGTATATCGTTGGTATAGCGAATTCAAACTTGGACGGCCTTTATTTGGACGACGAATTTCGTGAAGGTCGTTCCACAAATGTTGTGGGACGACCAATGCAGATAACCAGTAACACACATAAAAATTGAGGCTGTCTGTGTTACAGGGTTATTTTATTTCTTGGCACATATTTTTCTTAAACAAATAAATAATATAGATATTTAGTAGACTTATATCATTACAATATATATCAAATTAGAGAAATACATACATATTTATTTTTAAAAATAAGAAATTCTCTTTTAATCTGAGAGTCGTTTGTATTCATTATAAGTCGGTAAGCATCTTTACCGATTGGCTTATTTTTTTGTGGTTTTCTTGCGAGTTTAAGGTGAATGCTCACAACCTTAAGTCGCACTACAAGAGCAGGATTAATAAATACTTATTGTCTGTGTGTATTAATATTATTAGTATGTTCCTCTATGATCGATCTATGTGACAAAAAAATATCACCCAATAGAAGTACATATTTTTAAACAAATTTTTTTGTTGGAAGACAACCAAATTATTTCCAATTAAGTGATTGTAAAAGAGATCGTAGTGTTGGATTACATGAGGTGGGTCTTACTTTTCGTGAAATCGCTAGGAGAATGTAAAAACAACAGTTACACATTGTTGGAGAGATTAGTTTCTAGAAGGTAGGTGACATCGTAAAACAGGCTGTGGACGACCTGGAAAAATCACTGAACGGGAAAAACATAGATTGAGGTTGTTTACTTTTAGGGATTGGCGTAATACCTTGAGGTCTTTGGGTAATGTTTCTTTTTTGGCAGAGATGGCCATAAAATAACAATGCATTTTTTCCATATATCGCCGTATTCGTTCTGTTTGGGTTGCATTCCTTCCTTGCCTGTCACTGGTCGTTATTGTGCCCTTAGATTAGAATGATGTAATGTAGAGGTGGATTGGGATGAAGAGTTGAAGAACGTCGTTTTTTCATGATCCTCATTTTTGTTTGTGGGTTCATGATGGTAGTAGAGTCCAACGTCGAAGAGGAGAAAGGCAGTTTTTTAATTTTTCGGTAGAACGAGGGAATGCACTTACTAGAGAGAATTAGAATAGGAAGCAGAACTCTTTTAGTATTCCTCCGAGGCCATTTAATTGCTCAAAGGTACGTCTATGAAGTTCTGGAGTCATATACTCAAAGGCTAAATATTGATACATTGCAGCAAGACTATGCCCATCCTCATGTTGCAACTATTACATTACGATTCCCGTAAGACTCCAGACCTATCGCCCACGAAACATTACTGGGTTATGATAGATCGAAGGATTAGTACGCTTCCTGACCCCCCAATGAATTTGCAAAATATATGCACTTTTAAAAAAATTCTTATTTTTGTGAAGAATTATTAATTTGTAAATAAAAATTCAATTTCTAAAAAAGAAAATATTATTTTTTTCGTTTGCATTTGAGTAAAATGGTTTAAGATGAGTTGGGTTAAACGCCGCAAAAAAAATAATTGCCAAGACAATGTTGCGAAAACTAATTGAATTATGTCGTTTTCACTTTTTCTATATATTTTACTTATCACACTTTCAACTATCAAGAACCGCCAGTGTGTTAAGTCATCTTTTCCTGAAATTTATTAACCAAACGTCTTGCTTGCTACCTTTTCAATGTTTCCGCTAACGTAAAGCGAATTCACATAATACAATAGTACTTAAAAGAATATTTAGTCAAAGTTTGAAACAAGAAATGAGCAAACTCCGTATATTCAAAACAATTTATCCCAAGATATACTTTCGGAAGTTTCTATAGACCACAAATATTGTTAAGAGAAAACGTAATTAAGGAAAAAACAAAACACCTAGAAACAATAAAATAAGTATCCAATTACAACGAAACAATGAAATTCGTTAGAATTCAGCTGACGACGAATAATCGTCTTCTTTTTCTACCTTTCAGCGGACGCCATGCACGAAAACACATCTGATGGAAATTCCGAGCACAATTCCTCCGGCGACGAAGATTCTCAATTGAGGTTGCGATTGAAAAGGAAACTCCAAAGGAACAGAACCTCTTTCACCAACGAACAAATCGACAGTCTAGAGAAAGGTATGCAGGTATAGTATATACTTTACTGAATTAGTAAATCGCATATTAATTTATATTATGAAACACGACATGTAGAGGACGACATAAACTAGACAGGCAAATACACAAATTATTTCATGCAAAATACTGAATGATATTTATATCGAAATTTTAGATATCGAGTCATGTGGAAATGAATTTCTTATCTATGTACTAATAATTAAAGCGAAATTCTAATTTTCTGAGTATACACCTACATTTACTTCCTTTAATGCTAAAAACATCGTAAAATAATTTGTTTCGCAAATAAAAGAATTAAGTACATAGTCAGCAAGATAAATTGTCTTCATATTCAATTAAGCATACACGACATCTATAAATTAAAAATGCTTATAAGGTAGTTTGATTTACGAAAATAATTTGACGGGCAGGGATATTCGAAATGAAACAAATGAGTTAGAACATTAAGTTCTTTACCATTTTTCAACATACTCCTCTTCAATATGCTTAGATCAATGATGTGCCACTATGCAATTTTTGCAATGATCTTTTAAAGACTTACAAAGAACTGTATCGTTCATGAGAAACATTCTTCATCCAACCGAAACCTTTATCCAATGAGAAAAAGTTTAAAGTTGGGGAATAAGTGGAAGTCCTTTGTGAGCTAGATCTGGAAGCAAAGTAGGTGAGGCACTTAATTTGTCCTTGTTTTAGCGAAGAATTTGCGTGGTCTATGGATATATAGATCATCATCAACGTAGAGCTCCCCTAAAATTTTCCATATTCTCCTGTCTTGTGTATCACTCATCCAGTTAGCTGTTATTTTTTCTGTCTGTCTAGCGCATCGCAGGTCTTCTCATACTCCTTTTAATAGCTCTTGGCCTCCATTCCAACATTATCTGCGTCCACATTCTATCTTTCAATTCGGCTGTATGTCCTGCCTAATTGTATTGTAGATTGCTTATTTTTTTTAATAATTTTTACTTTTTAATTCTTCATTTATCATTTGAATACAAACTTCTTGGACAGTATCCAAAAGTTTGCCATTTTGAATATCGTTTCTTTAAAAACATCTTTCAACAGGCTCATTGAATAGTATCTAAAAATTTACCTCTATGATTAGTAGTAAAGATTGCCAATTTCGAGTGTCGTTTGAAATAGAAATACATTACGATCTGTTAAAAAAAGAGAGAGAGAGAGACTTGGAGAACCATCGACCAATTAAAAAGTGAAAGGAGTGTTTTAAGTGAGTCAAAGTGTAATTTCTCGACTTTGAAATAACTTTTTGAAAACTGTAGGAGCTTGATCAAGGCTAGGACAGAGTCGATCAAGCAGCAAGAAGCAATCTATATCTGCCGCAATTGATACGTAGAAATATATTCTAAGCTGCTACCGGAAGACTATTACCAACGCGAAAAATAAGAAATCCTTTGTATGTGTCTGGCTTATATGCCCGAAAGCCATTAGTTGGCATTAAGTTTTTAGATATTTCTACAAATCATACATATTATATTATTGATCTTTTTGTAACAATTATTCTAATAAAATTTCTGAGTTTTTCCTGCACTTAAAACGTAATAAGTTCACATTAAAACTTGTCCAAAGAAGTTAAAATGTAATAATATTACATACACAAATATACTGAAATTAGAGTTCCTCTTTTTAATTTACTATCATTCTATGAATCATTAGTTACGAGGGTGGTGCCAGAAGTACCCGACCCAAAAAAGAAAACACAAAAGTTTTGGAAAGAAATAAATATATTTATTTATTTTTCAACATAATCTCCTTTCTGCTATATACGCTCACACATTTTTTCAAGTTTGCAAACAGAAAATAATACGAGGGGGTTAAATCTGGCGTATAAGGTGCATGAGGTGGCAATTCAAACTTTAATTCATTAATTTTGGCCATTGCAATAACGGATTTGTGAGCTGATACATTGTCTCGATCAAACAACACTTTCTTCTTAGCCAAATGCGGTCGTTTTATTTAATTTTCATATAGTATGCGATCTACCGCACTTATTGAAATGCCTATTATGTCTGCTAGCGTGCGCACTTTCAGTCGACGATCATTCAGAACCGTTTTGTGGATTTTCTTCACCATTTCTGGAGTCGTCACCTCATTTGGTCGACCACTGAGATGCTCGTCTTGGCAACTCGTACGGCCTCGTTTAAACTCTGCTATCCAGACTCACTCAGAGTAGAATCCAGTTCAGCTGTTATATCGGTTGGGCTGAGGCCTTTCAAATAAAAATATTGTATTACGTAACGATGACCAATTTTCTCCATTTTCAAAAATTTGCTGAAAGCGTTCACTATTGATGGCTGCCAAATGAATACTAAACAAGCTGGCGTCGTCAAACTTGAAACATATGCTTTATAGATTGTGTACTTTCTATTACAATTTTTCAAACATCTACCGCCACCTCTAAGTCAAGCCGGGTACTTATGGGACCACCGTCGTATATTGCGTATTATATTTGATAATAATAATAAGTTTAGAATTATTATCCGCTTAGTGTTTATTTAATTTAGATCAATTATAAAACATTTCGCTTATTCGCAATTAAAATTAATTTAATTTTTGGCATATTTTTGATTAGTTTATCGTTCGCGGAATAATTGATATTATACTTTCCTTTTCGAAGATTCAATTTTAACTTAATAATCCTCAAACATGGAACGTTTTCAAACAATATTTAAATGTCAAGAGTATTATTCACTAATACATACATATATATACCAATATTTTTATTTCAGAATTCGAGAGGACGCACTATCCAGATGTATTTGCAAGGGAAAGATTAGCAGAAAAAATTGGATTGCCTGAGGCACGTATCCAGGTAACAAATTTTTTACAAATAAGTATTAAATGAATATGTGAAAGGGCGTAATTCAAACACGTATTCATTTATGTTGGTAAAGTCGATGGCTTTGTGATATTTTCTTGACACTAACATCTACAACACAAGCACGATATGCATATATAGAATTCGAAGAAATTTTTATATTTCAAATGACTTTATAATAATGAGGTAAATAAATGTGATAAAGTACACGTTTCCAGCGTACAGTCATATAATATACGCACATATTATTATACTTGTGTTTCTATAGATTTAGTATTAACTCGCAAATAATCTGTCGATTACAGTAGTCGTCTAATTTGAAAGTCTAAGTAGTGCCCACGTCTATAACTTTCAGTATGAAGGAAGCGGGATTTTAGACAAATACCAATATGGCTAAGTAGAAAGTAATTATTGGCAGTTTAAAGTTATTGAAAGCCCAAAGTGTCTATAACTTTAATATTTCAACTTCTAATTTAAACAAGGAAATGTCAAAACAAATCCTGGCGTATTTGTAGATACGTACTCATACTCGTCTAGAATTCTTCACTTTATGTATTTATGTACCACCTCAGTGATTTACCATTATGTATTTCGACTATTTATTCAATATTTATTACATAAACATACAAGGCAAGTACAGTAAATGAAACCTGATGTATTTATTCTTTTTTCAAATTTATTACATCTCCTTTGAAGAAATTACCTTCTCAAACAATATACTTATTATAATGTACTTTCTAAACTTTATAGAACTTCTAAAAGTTGGTTTAAAATATAGCCTTCAGAGCGCGTTTTGATTTTATTTTGTCTCTTCAATAGATTCAAAACGGTATCCACCCAACGATCTTTTGATTTTCAACATATCCCGTATGACTGCTAAACTGTCTAACTAAAATTCTAACCGGGTTGTCCATAGAAACTAGAAAAGCTCTTTGATTAAGTGCGCATTCCTCATCTTACTTCGTATTAGGATAACAATTGGAAAGATTCTTTTTCCCATAAGTAAATCTATAGTAATCTATACAAGTAATTGCGATGCGAAATGCCAAACAAATATATTTGAATCATATTCTTTATTGACTTTGAAAGTAATCAGCGTAACTAAGTACACCTCGAAAGTCTTCTATATGGATGAATACTTTTCGTCGAACTTCTAAAATTCTATCTTGCTTTGCTTGTTTCCTCGACATTAGCGTCTTCATATTCACTAGCACGACGAAAACCTTTTAAGTAAATAATTGAGAAGATTTGCGTTTCCATGTCTGTTTGAAACGATGAAGCACTTTTGTCGACATTGTAGTTAGGATAGGGCACAACTGCAATCTGATTTGTGCGATAGATCGGCTTATTTGGAAACCCATTCAAATACAAACAAGTAAGAGTTTATTGAACGAGATCATGGATACGACGGCCGTTTTGTCTATATTCAAGACTCGTCAGGTAGCCATAGCTTTCGGTCAACAGACATTTTAATCACGACCATATAAGGTGACATATATAATAGGTAACATAAATAATTAAGAAAATTGGATCTCCATCTCTGAAATGCTAATCTTTTAGTTTAGATGTATCGATTAGAGTGAAAAATATATCGCGTCCAATTTTTTAGAAAAAATTTAATTTGAAAATAATAAGGAGTCGAACAGTCGAATCTTACAGCTGTCATAAGTATTAATATAAGATGAAAAAATAGACAAAAAGCTCACAAGGCGCTAAATCAAAAAGGTACGGTAATTTCTGACGCCAAAACCATAACTAATTTTAGCTTTACGGAAATGATTCATAACACTCGAATAATATTCCTTGTTGACAATTGCACTAGCTGAAAGGAATACCTTTCGGCTAGTGCAATTGATGAATGAATATTATTTAAGTGTTATGAGTCATTGTGATACACCACAGTAATGAAAAAAATTCTTAAAATGACTTTCGTTTTTTAACAAGACGTGCTTTTTTATCTTGCTTCAGCTTTGGCACGATATTCAATGAATCGATCGGCTGGTAGGAATCATAAGCATAGATTCACGTCATGTTAGACTGGCAGTTAGAAATAGTCTACGTACAGACTTTAACACGGCTAAAATAGCTTGGATCGATCGAAATATAATCCTAATATTACCTGCAAGGCGTCTAATTATCCACCGGCAACTTTTAAGCACGAAACCTTTTATTTCGTTGAACTGATTTTCATGTTCAGATTGCTTTTCACCTCCGACACGTTCTTTGAACATTTTATACCATTCAAACATTCTTGTTCTTGACATGAGCTTATCATCTAAATCCTCTTTCAACATTCCCTATGTATCCGTAGCAGAAATATGATTTTAGAAACAAAACTTTATGAAAATACATGTTCAATAAAATCAGATATGGTAATCGTAGAAAATACTTTTTCATGATAGAAAAACCTGTTGTTTATTTAGTCACTAACAAGAATAATTACAGGAAATTTTATACAGATCAAGAGTCGATATTTCTTAGGTTCTGGTGAGTTCGAACTCTGCCACTAATCTGTTTGTTGTTTAGTTTCTGGATCATAACCATAAATCCAGCTCTTCGCTGCTAATCACAAAGAAACTTTCATCAACCCCAGCAAGCTGTTTAAGCTCAGTGCAAATGAAAATTCTTCCTGCTTTTAATCGTAAACCAAAAGTTTCGGAACGAATTTGGCGGCAATGCGGCGCATGCCCAATTCTTCAGTTATAATTCACTGATATAAGCCATATATGATTTAACCTTTATCGTGGATGTCAAGAATAGTCCGACGACAATCTACATTAATGGGCTGTTGGAACTGTTGCTGTTACGGTGCTTACTGGCATGATAGAAGTCAAACGTCTTCCTATTCGTTCGTCGTCATTAACGGATGTTCTGCCGATTTTAGAGCTATCAAGCTACTCAAAAGTTTGTTTTAGATCATTGATTGTTCACCGAATGCTTGCTGAATCATTCCATATGGTCTAACAACCGTTTTTCCGAGCATAAAACAAAATTTAATGCACGCACAGTGCTCATGTTTTTCATTCATTATAATTATCATGGAAGGACTTACAGTTTTTTAATAATTCCAAACTAGATTTCTACTTCATCGTCAATCTAATGGTTTATTATAAAAATATCTATAGATGATTTTATGATTAAACTGCAAATAATTACCTGAATCTGTGCAAATATAGACAATTGCTGAAAGTTTTACTAATTCATTCAATGAGAATTTACACAAAGCTTCAATTTTTTTCCAGATAGTAAATAGTTTACATTAGTTAGAGAGATATGGGATGTAATGAATAGACGTATTTTTTACATTACAGCAAACAAACAAACCGAAACATACACGTGTGTAAATAACTTATTCAAAAGTTTAAAATATACCTATACAAATGAGCACACGCTTTTACAAACGAAAGTTCAAACGAGCAATGTCGAAGTACGGGCTGTAATTTTACAAAAACAAATTAATGTACCCAGCATATGATCAATTTAATGTTCGATAGGTATATCAAATGAGTGCACAAATATTCTTTTTTGTTTGAGGACTTCATTCATTCACAGACAAAATTAGAAAATGAATTATTTTTTGTAAAATAAAACTCTGATCGATCTTAAACAAAAATCTTGATTTTGACTGAATTTGATTTTGTAGTTCAACTGCTAACAAGTAAAGGGTGTTTGAAATTGCGCGTTTTTTTAAGAATAAATAAAATGTAGATGGCGCACTGAATTTGTCTGGGTATGTGGGCATTTAAAAAGTGTGATGTATGTAGTATGTAACAGATACTAACATCTATAAGAATGGCTTCGCACACGGTACAACAAAGCGTTCAAATTGTTGAATTATTACGTGAATTTTATGGTTTACATAATCGTCCATCTGAAAGCACTATTGGTCGAATTATTAAAAAAATTCAAAAGACCGGTTCCGTGGAAGATCAAAAAAGTGAAAAATACAGTCGTAGTGGTCGTTCACAAGAAAATATTGGTTTGGTTCGTGAAAGTGTTTGCTGAAGATCCTGAAATGTTTATTAGACGACGCTCACAACTTGGACTTAGTGGATCAACAACATGGCGTATTTTACACAAAGATTTAGCTCTGAAGGCATATAAGTTTCAAATAACACAGGAACTGAAGCCATTAGATCATTTAAAACGTCGTTCATTCGTCAATTTCATCAATGAACAACCAGCTGATTTTTCTCAAAAAATAATGTTTTCCTATGAGGCACATTTTGAACTTGGTGGCTATGTTAATAAACAAAATCACCGTATCTGGGGTGAGGAAATTCCACGAATTGTTCATGAGAAACCTATGCATCCTAAACGAGTTACTGTCTGGTGTGCATTATGGTCAGGTGGTGTAATTGGACCTTACTTCTTTGAAAATGCAGCTGGTGAAGCTGTAACTGTCAATGGTGACCGATATCGTCGGATGATAACCGAATTTTTGTGACCTGAATTAATGAATATTGATCTAGAGGATATGTGGTTTCAACAGGATGGCTCTACACCTCACCTTGCACACGAATCAATTGATTTATTGAGAGAAAAATTTCCTGGGCGTGTAACCTCAAGAAACGGTGATGTTAATTGGTCACCAAGATCATGTGATTTGACACCGTTAGACTGTTTTCTTTGAGGTTATGTGAAAGGTCAGGTTTATAAAAACAATCCACAATCAATGCCTGCTTTGAAAGATGAAATTATTCGTGAGATAGAGTCTCAATTATGTCAAAATGTCATTGAAAATCTTAACAAAAGAGTGGACGTCTGTGGAGCTGCAAGAGGAGCCCATTTGGCAGGTATTATTTTTCGCATATAAATGTCATAACTTATACTTTACTTACCAATATAAAGTTTTTGAAAGTGAATGCAAATTATGTGTTTTATTTATTCTTTAAAAAGATCGCGAATTTTGTAACAGCCTTCATAATCACTTTGCATGTTTATGTCTTAGAATTATATGTCAAAAATGATTAAAGCCAACAATTTTTTTTTCGTTTTATAATCAAATCTTTTACCCATAAATTTTCAAATCACTTATTTATATTTTTGTGGAATTGTTAACTTTACATACGCGTTATTTCATACCAATTATTATTTTAGCGCATACGAGTTGTTGTCTATGACTTTGTTCTATTTTCTGTAAATTCTTCAACAGATATTAAATTTTTTTCCACACAATCTAATAGTTTCGTTGATTGGTGCTTTGCTAACGTACTCACAAATGTTTTAAATTGTCCACACGATCTTATCTTTTCACATTGTATATAACTAGTGGTGTACCCATAGATAAACTTAGAAATTTCAAGAATCTTGCCATGTTATTTAAGTTAAATAAAAGTTTGTCATGTTTTGTCTGAAGAAATGGAATTATAATGTTTGTTTTGCTTAAGAAAAATACATCATATTGCTACGTTTAATAGCTACAGGGCTTAATGCTTCTAAGACTTCAGTATTTAAGACATTTAAAATGTATAATTTTGACCAATATGAATTTGTTATCTGTTAACCCTTTTAATTTGATTAATGAAAATTATATTTTGAAAAGAATAGTTTTTATTAGATCGAGCAACGTCTTCCTCTCTCCAAAACTATTGGTTAGTTGTTAATACTTCACTTGATTTTAATTTTTCTTATCCTGTTTTTTTCTTAATCTAACATGCATTGGTTACATACTAACGACCACAGACAAAATTTAATCCACCCTTAGTAGAACGAAAGAGTCAATGTCTGCTCTAGAATAATTAACGATGCCTTTACGGGCCAGTTCTTTTTTTAAGGAAATTTAAATGCGAATAAGTGTCTGGAAGCTGCTCATTCTACTCCATATTATTCTACAAATATAAAATTTGAATATTGATAAGACATGCTTTCATGGGATTCCATCATACTCTACATAACACATGGCACGTTATCTTAACGAAGTATTTTCAGATCGCTTAAGACGACATTGTTACTCACCCTTGCCATCCAACATCCCTCATAACAATCCTCAAATAAACAATGTAGAAGAATTAAGGAACCGTATATTCACCACTTATAATGAATTAAGTATTGATCCCTTAATAAATTCTGAGCGTTTCGAATATTCGTTGTAATTCCTTTTTATTAAATAAATGGTTTTGTTGTTAAGATGTCATAGTTATTTAATTATATGTAAATGATAGTAATTATAATAATAATAATAGTTCAATATAACCTAAAAGCAAGTTAGAGAAGGTACATTCACATTTGTATCACGTATATGAAAATTAGGAACATTCATAATGAACGATCACATCGCATCAAATCTAAAACTAGTTGCTGTGATGTGATCGTTCATTACACATCCGAAGTTTTGAATAGCCTTTTTAAATTAAACCTGAAATACAATCTTAAAGCAAATTATCGACGTTTTCTTGATTAAGACCAGTTTCTTTACAGAAAATTGCTTAGGGTGCATTAACTTGTCTTTTTTTATTGAACACCGGTACTAATATAGATCGATGTCGAATGTTCGAAGATGTAAAAAGCTTACGATATGTTTTCACAGTAAAAATATTTCTTCTTTGGTTATTAGAAATTACAAAAGCGAACTATTTTTCGAATTACCCTCGTAAATATTCATCCCCTATCATACTCATTTAAAAAACTTAACCCATAAACCATAATTACACATGATTATGTGCTATAAATGAAATATAGAGCATAAATAACATTATTTGTCCTATCGGGATGAATAATGCGAAATTTTCTTTTCCCTATCGTTACAATACATATGAACGCAGCGCTCGTATCCTTTTTATTTATGTAGCCGGGTGATGACATAGCCAATATTGCACGAACTGACCATATATATTACAGTACGGTTGGTGGGCACAGTAACAATCTACGCTTTTTTTTCTGTTCCATCTCTCTCTTTCTTCTGCGTCCACAATAAATCAAAAACAATTGTATCTGGAAAATATGTTCCAGTATAATAAAAAAACTTTTATTGTTGTTCTTCCATATTTCAATTCTGATTCGAAATGGAAACAAAAGGAAAATGCTCACCGGAAAATGGTGAAAATACTATTCTCTCTTGGTGACTACCAAAAAAAAAATGCCGTTCGTTTCATATTTTACAAAATATGTTTTTTTTTGTTATTTTGTTTGTTGTAGGAACAGCTTTTTTTATTTATAGAAAACAAGCAATTGCTTCTTTTTTTGCACTCTGCGTAGTTACGAACATCAACTCTTTATGTAAATATCTCTTTATATCACAAATAGTCTAATAATTTGTGCTTTTTCTTAGTCTGGAATATATACATATGTTCATAAATCAGAAATAAGAATTACAAACCTTGCCTAAATGATTGCATCATAAACGAACTTTAATTTTATGTTACCCGTATCTAGATGCTTAGAATTTTTATGAGCAATTTAAATTACACACTTTTACGGGAATGATTTCAAGAGAAGTGAAATGCATTTGTAAGCACAATCTTTTGAAGAGCTTTTTAAAGCTAATTCTATAATCTTTTCTATAGTGACGGCTGAAATTTGGTTAAATTCTGGTGTATGATTTGAAAGTGCGGTAGTACGAATGTTTTTGACATTATAAATGTAAAATAGGTTCTCCACAACGTCAACGTCGTGGTCGAAAACGTAAAACAAGGTAAATGTCAAGAGATAGTCTGAAACTGCTGTTAAGAACCGATTTTTTACAAAGATTGCTATGGTTGATGGCTTGCAATGCTTAATCATTACATTCATGTGTATAAATGGTAAACCTAACAGATTACACATCATGGTAGCACTTCTAGAAAGAAAACTAAGACATTTTTACCGCCGGGTAAGGGTAATTGCTATAATTTTTTTGGATTCGAAAGGCATCATTTTCATAAACTGTCTTAAGAAAAGACCATTAATTATATTATGTATCTCTATTCGGGCACAAAGCTACAGAAAGTAGTTTTTGAAAAACGGGGTGGAATGAGACATAAAAATTCTCCTTCACCATGACAACACTCCTTACCACATAAGTAAAGTTATTTGTGAAGAATTGACTTAATTGAGATTTCAGTTTGTGTTTCACACATTCGCCAGATCAAGCTCGACTTCCACCTATTCCACCTATTCCACAGATTCAAATATTTTCTTATGAGAAAGAAGTTTTAGTCGAATGAGGAACTTACCAGTATTTTGAGGATCTTCACAAATGTGGCTACAAAAAGACGTAATGATATTTTTTGGTCCTATTGGATTGTTGAAATTAGAGGGTAATATGTTGAAAAATAATAAAATACTTAATGCCCTCATTCATTTATTCCATTTCGCCAAGAAAATTTGAAAATATCCTTAATATAATTTTTTTGGTGCTGCCTCATTTGGTTTTAACCGCTTCGTATTATTCAAGGCATAATTGCAGGATCGCTTTTTGCCCTGAAATACATAATTTTGCGAATTTTACTAAACATCAATCTCTCCTACAAAACTTTTCGCTTCTGTCTGAAGAAATGACAGGGCCTATGATGTAATAAAAATAGATTATTCGTTAGTGGAGTCTTATTACGGACAACAGTAATTCGAAACTTTGTTTCGCACAGTATTTACATTCACATTTTAAAAACGTTTAGAAGACACTTGAAGTTGTAAACAAAATCTGCAAGATATTTAAAAACGCAGAGCCATTTTAAGTTCTATTCTCATGATTAATAAGTTCGAGATCGAAATATTGCATTGATGGTTTCCAATATATGAGTTCTATATAAATCCTGTAGAGTTAATCCAGAGAAGTTTCGTTTTATTTAAAATCGTTGCGCTTATATAAAAAGGGAAATTGAAGAACAGCACTTTTTTGTATGTATTATCGCTGACATCTGTTTGATGTTTTAATTTGTGAATGATGGCATAGAATAATGATATTAGACGTGTAGCTTCTAGTGGTTTAAAACTTTGCTATTCCAAAAAGAAAAGGAGAGAAAACAGTTTCCAGAAAACTCACAGACTTGTAGAACTCATAGCCAAAACAACTTCGGGTTGTTGGAAAAGTCATGACGTCATATATTAATATAAAAAAAATTAATTATCATTGCTCGCTTTCTTCGATAACCTTTTGTCATCTTTCAGTAAGCTTCATAGATCCTGGTTCAAAGAAGGACCTATTTTTAATGGCCAAACGCTTTACAAAGTGCTGATTCATAGCCACATCTGAGTTGAAAGTTATATTTAACAACGAGTTTTGACGAGAACGAAACGAAGTGAAAATCTGAAAGCGCAAGATTCAATAATTTCTGAGTGATCATCAAACTTGTATGTGGTCGTGATCAAATACCATTCCTTTGATTGACAAGCTTTGGGCGTTTGTGGATGATGAATTTGTTCAGACAATATGATTTCCGACTCTGCACCCCTGAATAAATTGTTTCGTTACGGTAAGAGCTCGAGTAACACCTTTAAGACGTAATCACATCGAGCTCATAATCTTTCTCTGATGCACGTTCGTTTTCGATGATGTTCAAGGTGAATCATTACGTCGGGACCAATATTGTTTTCGCACTACATATTGTAAACAATTCATTTTTCGTCAACAGTTACTGGTTATTTCAAAGAAGGATTGCATTTTGGCTCTTTCATGGGGTCTTGAACGCCTAAATGATGCTCGAATGTACGTTTCTTCCTAGTTTTTCATTTTATCGTGCACGCTTAAACGATGGATACAACATTTTTGCAATCTCGAGCATCGTATGCCGTCGTATGAACCTTAAAGGACCTTCCTGAAAAGGAAGCTTTTGCTAAAATTAAAACCAACACCACGGAATTTCGTATACAATCATATTGGCATTCTTATACAGCGCCGCCACCGTAAATTTTACGCAACTTGTCAAAAACTTGACGTCTCTTTTTTTACTCTACGGAAATAAATGAACAAAATATAAGGAAAATGCACACTTTGGTTTTCCGTGTCCAACTTTTTATAAAATTTCATTTAACAAAATTGTTCAGTTTGTCTCCGAAATTAAGTTAGAACTATAAAATTATAAAGACAATTTAGAATGACTCTAGCACTTGCATAAATGAACTAGCGCCATCTGTTGCAAAAACACCATGACTTTCTCGCAATTAATGTAGTAATAACAGAAAAAATAAGAAGAAATGATAAAATATCTAAACTTAAACGCCATAAATATGTAACTGTCATTTGATGGATTTTTTAATTTGGTTCTTTTCTAAAGTGTCCAAAAAGTCACTGTATTAGGCCACAGCTTGTCCGTTATATCTCCTCTGTAATAGGAGCATTTAAAACTTTATCAAGACAATTTAAATGCACTCCTGGCAGCACAGTTAGATATTATTTTGTAAAAGCGATGTTTAATCAAATGAAACTGAAGATGTATAAATTATAATAAATACATTCGCATCATTCGATGTAGCACAGTGTAGCAAAACTTATAAAAAAATACTTAACTCCAAAATTGTGTGTTTACATAGCAGGCCTTGTATATCGTTTACGTATTTCTATGTATTTATTCAAATTACAGTATTTATAACTGTTTTTGTAAACACAGATAAAAAGACAACAGAACGGTGTCTTCACCAACATTCCAATTAATTTTGAGATGCAGCAACAATATAACAATAAAAACAATAGGAATAATATTATTTAATTCAAGTTAACCTTCATTTCGTGAATGCAACAAGGACGACTACAGTGCGCGAAAGTTGTTTACAGGAAACTTTTAGTCCACAGGAATGACAAATTCACAAAGAAGGAAAATTCGGATTCACCGCTCGTTGAAGTGATCAATACCGGCAACAAACGAGGCTTGAAAACATGCGTCAACACCACGCTGGGTTCAATTCGGAATCGCTCGTCAATTTGCCCCCAATCTTCCTCCCTTTAGGCGACAACCCTGTACACCACCCTATCGTCCGTCCCCAAACTCCATTGTAAGCTTATATATATATATATATATATATATATATATATATATATATATATATATATACGTATGTATGCGTATGTAAAACTACGAATATATGTACACATATATACATTCAATATTCCCCTCTGTTCAAACATTATTTACATGCTATGATAAATATTATGATATAAAAGATCTCCTCAAGTACCTGAAAATCATATTGGGCGCGTGACTTCCCCAATATTGTGTTTAATTTTCATGAGGACTTTATTGGATCGGTTTGTTTATACACACATATTTTGGGAGGCGGGAGTATAGATGAGAGGAAAGGGAGGCAAGGGACGTAGAATCAAACAAATAAAACCCTTCAGGCATCTGTGGGAGAGTCGAGTCTTTAAGCAAGCACAGAAAGTAGAAGAGAAGATGTCGGAGAAATCGAGGAACAGACGGAATTCATTACAGAATCATTGAATGTTTCTAAAACCGTATTTGTGTACACATAAAAGGCGAGTTTGCAGCTTTGAAGAGATGAAAACACACGCTCTCAGTAATTTAGATAAAGTATCATGCGAGTGGAACCGTATACGGATCGCTTGCTCTCCATTCAAAAGCTTCTTCTACTTATCCAAATTAAAAATGAAACTTTTTTTGAAGTGTGCTGTATGTGCCCCATTCATAGCGAAAACGTTTTTAATTTTGTAGCGTTTTTTTCATTTTTCTTCTGTGCTGCCATTTGACTGAACGTGTATATATGTACGTAAGTATTACGTAAAAAGCCAAGAACATCTGAGGATTCAGTTCTTCGCAATCGTAAAGGTTAACGATGTTTTGAGGAAATGTAATGAAGTTTTTCTTTTTTATTCTGAAAAAAAGCTTTTAAGTTAAATACAGTCATTTGTACCTATTTAAAATTTTAATGAACATTGCAGATGGAGATATTCTGTAAATGAGGAAAATGTAAAAGAGGAATTTAGAAAAATGTGGTTTGGCAAAAATATTTATTTTTTATTTTAACAAAATAACTTGCAACTTAGTGACTTTCCATTTGTTCTTGTATATATACAATATATAATACTTATAAAAAGAAAGCAGCCGATGATTTCAATATAAGAGCCCTATTAATGTATAAGCAAAGTATACCAATAGCCATATTAATGTTTCCTAATTATATTTGTTACGTAGAGGCTAATTTATGTATTTAACGATCACTATGAAGTACATGATTACAATGAACTATTGAAACTAATTAATCATTGATTCTTTGATTAATCTTTACAAGTTATCCTAGATGTCATTATTTTTTGAAATGAATTTCGTCTTTTCTCCTACTTAGAATTCCTGTACTATGTACGGTTTTGACACAAATTAACAATGCTTCTTCTTGTTCGTCGAAATCCCGTTATACATTAAGGGTATTCGAAAGTGTCCTTTATCATTCATTAATATATTTCTTCCATTTATTATGATCCTTGGTGAAGCGATGAAAAATTTTATATGAAAACTTAATGCGATGAGCGTATTTAAATTTTCTTGTGTGTGGGAGTTTGCACACTAAAATAAGTAGCGCTTAAGTATTCTACCAAAACCACTTAAATAAGTGTTGATTAAATTAAAAGAAACTCGCATTGACACCATTTGTGTAAATTTCAATATCCTAGAAATAGAGAATTTGTAGTGAAAAATGACATTGCAGTGTGTGGACCTATAGAGATACCCAAGAGTAACGGAAATTTCAACTGTGAAGACTTTTCATTTCGTTCACTGCATTTCCTTTCTTATTTTTTAGTTCCTCAATTCTCTTAGCCAGCTTCTGCTGGGTCGTCCTCTTCCCTTTTTATAAAAGTTTTTACTTTTGCTGTTCTTTTAATTATTGCAGTGTTTCCGACTACGTGTCCAAATAAATATTCTCTTGATCTTTATGGTGATTGCTTTTTCTTCTTAGTCTTAAACTTTTTCCATCTTTTAGGTGAAAGACTGATGAAGTTAAACCCTGCATTTTGTCTCCATTGTTTTCTATTTTCCGTTAGCTTTCGTATTCTACCTCATGTCATTCTATCGATTCATCCTGTTCCTGCTATTCCCCTCTCATTTCTTCCCGGCACTCGCGTTGCAAACATTGTTCTACTAGGTCTATCCCTCGACATTCGACATATATGCCCAAGTCATCTAAGTTGTCCTACGATTCTTTCGCTGATAGATTCGATTTCCTTATTTTGTCCCTCCTGCTTTTGCTTTCTATTCTTCTCAGAAATCTCATTTCCACTCCGCCCATTCGAAATTTTTGTCTCGTTATTAGCTTCCATGGCTTGCTATTGTATAAGATTGTTGGTCTGACCACTTTCTTCACAACTTAGGTTTTATTTTTCTTGGTATTTCTATTTTTCCTAGGAATGTTGTCTTCATCATATTGTACATATTTCCCGCTTTCCCCAATCTCTCATTAATTTCGCTGTCGAATTTCCCGTTTTTTTCAAAAATTGCTCCTAAATATTTAATGTTTTCCGTTCAAGCTTTTTTTATATTTTTTCTTCATATTCGATATTATCATTAATTTTGTTCGTCCAATGTTAATTTTCATATTGATCTTCTTCAATTCTTATCATATGCGAACATCCGTCAGCTGCATTTATTCCAATGTTAATTTCTTAATCTTATTCTTGGCTTTCTTTATTGTAATATTTCATTAGTTTACAAAGGTTCGGATATTAGCGAATTTTCTTAGATCACGTTTTTAACTATTTGCTTTTTTTTCAGGTGTGGTTCAGTAATCGCAGAGCCAAATGGCGCCGCGAAGAAAAGCTGCGGAATCAGAGACGTGCAGTAGAACAGGTGGCAGTTAGTCCTCCTGTCTCGACGGGTAGATTACCAATAAATTCTGGGTTTAATTCGATGTACTCTTCCATTCCTCAACCCATAGCAACGATGGCTGATACGTATAGGTAAGTTTACAATTCATAAAGTTCATTCTAGATTTAACTTTCTCATGAAATAAAAGAGCTATTTATATCCCATTACTAAATAATTGAAGTATCATATTTCAGTTTTATAAAGCAAAAATAGTTTGGGTCTAAGCATTGATCTCTTCGGAACATTGAACTCGAAAAATTTAACATTTTTACTATATTGCATTACGTACTGTACTATAGTATTATCAAATGTAAAATTATTTATATACATATATGTCTGATGTAACATACTGTTTCAAAGACGCCTTTTTTTTGGAAGCTTCTGTTTTACGGCTAAATAATTGAGTGAAAAATTGAGTCTAATATGGCAACACTGTAATTTAAATGGTACTTGTATAGGTAATTTTGATGGAGCCTGTGGTTGACTAACTTGATCACTGAAGGTTTACCACATTTACCACATTAATTTTCGAATTTGGTATACGTATTTCAACAATCAAGTTGTCATCATCAGCAGATAATTAAAACAATGTCGCACCTGGAAAAGTACGGTAAAAATACCCGTACAAAACAAATTCCGCACGCGATCCGTACCGCTGAAAGTAAACTAAAGCAGACGGAGAAGTAAAACTACGGTTTGTTGCTTGGAAAGCATCAAGGTTGATATTCCAATTATAACCTCGCCCGATGCAGCTGCGCTATAGAAGGAACGCAATCTCTTTATTTAATTGCCATATCTGGTAAATTACATATGTCCTCGAGCATCCAAAAGTTCACTAATACACTGAGTTATGTCGAACAAATTTGTAAGAGTTGATCTAGCAGAAGCAACATTATTTTGTAAAATAAATATAGATTTATATTAGAAGTTGTTGGTTCAATAGACTTTCGAAAGTCTTAGTAAAGTTACTAATAATGTATATAAAACGATCATTTAAAATGTTAAATCTACTTCTGGAATGATTTTCTAATTTTCCACGAATCCGAAAACGAAAACGTTTTAGTAATACCTTAAAAATTATGGTTAAAGACCTACACAGCACTCCCACACAATTCTTCACAAATATACTTGGTATTCCATAATGATGCGATGTAAAATTTGGTTTGATTCTTTATACTTTTAAATCTTTTACTTAAGAAGAACTTGTGGAACAGAGAGATGAAAAAAAATAATGAAATGTGTTTGAAAAGCATTGGCGAAAGTGTTCATTATTTTACAAAGACTTGTAACATTGCAATCATTAGATCATCATACAACATTATGTTTCTTCTCGTTTGCTAGATATTTTCAAAAAGTTTTGAAGTCACTTACGAGCCTTCTATAGTTCATCCTACATGATTGCAACTGACGTGATGAGTTCTTTCTATTTGTAAGAGTATATTCTAGTAATTTGTTTGGTATTGTCCAGTTTTTGGCATGAGATTAAGATTTTTTCCTATATTCATTAGTTTTCTGTTTCTAAAAATCATTTTTTTCAAAAAAATTCTTATAGATTTTTATAACACAGATGTATCCCTAAAATATTTTTTTAGTTTCGGACAAAAATCCATTAACATAGTTCTAAATATAAAAGATTAACGCGATTAAAGCCATTTAATCAGATATTCAGCGCACATAAACTTAACCTATCAAAAAATAACTTTAAGTATTCAGTTCACATTCGAGAAAATATGAAAAAGAAAAGTCTTCCTAAACAATCAACAGTAGCACTCGTAAATAATCTCTTTTTTATTTTTAATTTCATTTTTATTTTGTCTCTTTTTTAATCACGGTTGAAACGTCTTGTTCCCGGAGTATTTTCGGTGTCCTGCTGTGTTGGTGCGACCCCCCGCCCGAGAATGCCTTGTACGGTTAAGTAGCAGGATTCAAGCTGTCCCTTCAGACATTGTAATCCCTCCGCAGCCGCTGACATGACGTGACCGCTGGAAGCATATCACGTCACTGGGATTCCGACAGACACCTTTGTTTAGTCGGAATACAGTCGCTGCATAACTGATAGCCTGAGTGAAACTGTCCGTACCCTCGTGAACGTTAACATATAAGACTATACATATATAAATGTGTACTGTGCTGCCTAGTAATGCTTCTTTAAATTTTTGTTGTTATAGCTTTATACATATTTTATTTCTATATAATCGCTTAATTAATTCGTAAAATTATAAATAACTTCGACATTGTGGTTTAAAATAATAAGTACTGAAAATAAATTTTGTCAAAAATTATTAAAAGCAAGAACAAGGGAATTTTTTAAAAACAAAGGCAAAATGTTCTCATTGGTACTCTTTATATGATTGCTAATCTGTATTTACATTTGCTCTCCTTCCTTAATATTTGTAAATCAGATTTCAGTCTTATTTCTCTATTAACCACTTTTTCCAAAAATTCATTGATTTCATTTCTTTCTTTCCAATATGCGTTAAGCTTAGTTATGTAAAATAAACTTTAGTTAATTCAATAATGCCTTAAATACATTTTTTCAAAAATGTAGTCATTCTTCACTTCACCATACATTTTATCTTTTTTAAATTAAGCATTTATGTAGCAGAGTTGAAGCTGACTCTTCAGACATTGTAATCCCTCCACAGTCATGGACACGAGGTTATCGCTGGAAGCAAATCCCCTTACTGGAATTTCGACAGGCACATTTTTTTTTAGCCGCAATTACTATTAAATATGAACTGCTAACTAACGCTAGACTCCTTAAGATAATACGAATGTTTATCTGGACATTTCAAAAATAGACGGGTAATCATATTGTAGTGGACATAAAAAACGTGTGTACTCCAGGAATAATAAAATGATATAACCTGAATACACCATTATGCACGCAAAACGAAACAGCAATTGAAACAGTGGACCGGGGATGGCACAGTGCTCCGAAGAAGGTAAAGACAGTACATTCAGTTGGAAGGGTTAGGAATATCGTTTTTTTGGGACTGCAATAGGTTTCTTCTTGTTAGTTATCTCCAAAAAGTATAATGGTAACACGCGAATAGTGAGGAGCCTTTTTAGATCAACTGTACGATGCCATACAACGCTAACAGTCCAGCTTAAAGAAGAGTGCGTAATTCTTTTCCGACATGTCACAACCACGGGTGTATTTCATGCGTGTAAAGCGTTTCATGGTATTGTTGCTAAACTTGCCACCATAAGAAAGGGTTGATTATTCTTCTTCTGAAAGGTACTGAAATGGGCACTGGCCACCTCCGATGCGAGAAACGATTTAGAAATCGCACGTCACAGGTTCGAATCGTTGACTTCTGTAGATAAATTTTTGAATCGCAGCACTCTTGCTGTGTTTACACTTCGACTGTTTATTCACCAAATTTGGCCGCTAAATTTTCATTTTTTATTCCTAACTTGAAAACTTGGCTCAGCAGTAAGAAATTTGGGTCAAACGAGCGGGTAATTACGGAAAGTACTGTATGTTTTGAATACATACTCGTATATAGATTGCATTTATCTAGGAATGAAAAGACAAATATCGGTGGACTAAATTTAATGCTTGACAAAGAGAATGAATTGATAAATAAAACAGTTTTTTGCAAACAGTTTGTATTTACTTACTTAGGCTCAGTAATTATTAGCCATCCTTGTAACTAATTTATGTTGTGTATATAAATGGAGAGCTATGTTCTTATTTCATCAACTTATGTTATACATTTTTATATTTTTCTCAGTCAAGGAAGAAGAAAGTATAAATAACGAATGTTAGTACTAAGGCATATGAATTGTTCAGAAAAAGTTTGTTTTCATTAAATAATTTCCATCTGGTTAAACATATTTCTGCCAACAATTAACGAGGGCATGGATAATTTTAAAGCTTTTGATTCTATCTATAACTTTTTCACTAAGATATTCTTTTGCCTTTAAAATACTGTCTGTTACCGATGCCACAGTTTCAAAACTATTGCTTGTAATATGTGGTGTCTTACTTTTACAATTGAGTAAGTATAACATTGAGACTTTTACTTGCATTACAAAACTATGAAACTACGTAATGTTGCAGTATGGTTATATTGAACCCGTTTCAAGATCCTCACGGGGTTTTGCTTTATCTTTTTCCACTAAATTTATATATATATAATAAACATCATTGTAAGACAAAATTTTCTGCCACGAAGCTTTTCGAAATGTCTTTGTACAGTTCGTTTTCTTTACTACAAACTATTTGTGTTATGAGATGCAGACACCACACTATTTTGAAGTTTAAATTCATATCGGTTCATATCTTGCGTCAATCGAATATAAATTTACGAGTAAGGGATCCGAAAACCAAGAAGAAATCGATGATATGGAGGCACTCTGATTCTACAAGACCTAAGAAGCTTCGTGCTTAGAAATCTACTAGAAAAATTCTTGCTTCAGTTTTTATAAGGAAAAACAATTACTGGGAGACATTTCTAACCGCTCTAAGAAAAAGATTAAGCAAAAAATACCCAAAAATGTGTACGAAGTTGTATAAAGATGATTTTTTTTGAAAAGCTGCTAGCGTTGCCGGCTTGTTGTTATACCATAAATGTATCAAGTTCAGGGGAGACTCTTGAATAATAAATTGTTTTTAATATATTTTATTTATTTGTGTAGTAAACTAAAGATATATTAATGCGTCCTCGTACGTATATAACTACATATACTTATATTTGAATGTAGAATAGACAACAATCAACAATTATTCTGATTTAATTGTCTTTTCTACTACTTGTTCAACAGTGTAATCGCTCATCGATACTATTTTCTTTAAAAAATAGCAAGAATAAGCTTCGTTTAATTCTTAATAAATTAACTCAGTCTGACTGCTGAAATGGTAGTTAAAATACAAATCGTAGCTTTGTAGGAACTAGGAACAGGAGCATAGTTCATTAGGTCCAGATAGACTGTACCATAAATACTTATTTAAATGTAAATTAGACCGCGTTTGTGAAAGCACATGCATTAGTTGTAAAGTGCAGGCAAATCAGTCGCTCGACGTCACCTAAATTGACTCAATACATTACAGACGATTACGTTAAGAATTAATTAATCTCACTAACTCGATACGATTTTGAATTACAAATTTTTAACAAATGAAATGTTACTTTTTGTAATTTGCTCAAATGCTCGCATCATATCTTAAATTTTATCTTTTTCTATTTTTGAAAAAAGAGAAAATTTGAAGAAAATATAACTCCTTTTATATATAATACATATGTAGTTGTTACCATATTAAGCTATATACAATTCTAAGTAAATTTAAAGAGATGGGATTACATACATAACTTATACCAATTTATATTTGATTTACAATATGAATTCATAGTGTTCATAAGTTTCAATACTATTTTGATAATTATCATCTTTACGAGCGTCATTAAAGCTTACAACCCCGAGTCTATATGGCTCATAAGGCAAATAATACCGTTTAAAGTTGCCAAGTGAATCGGAAAGTCATTACCGGTTCTTTCGTAAAAAAAACTACATAATTTTCAAGAAACTGGAAAAATTTATTTATTCCAAGTATTGACCATCTGCTTCTACACATCTTGCACATCTTTCAGGCAATTTAGGGATGCCATCCCAAAAAAATTGTTTGGCCTTTAAGCAAAACCATTCGTCGAGTCATTTTCTAACTTCTTCGAAATTGGCGAAGTGCTGCTTTGCAAGCGCGTGTCCCACTGATGCGAAAAGGTGACAGTCGAACGGGGTAAGGTCTGGAAAGTACGGCGGGTGCAATACTAATTCCCATCTAAGTGCTTTCAACGCTTCCTCGACCGGTTTTGCTGTATGAGACGGTGCGATATCGTGCTGTAAAATCACTTTACTGTGTTTTCGGGCCCATTCTGGACGTTTTTCTATCAATACATGGTTCAAATTGATGATTTGTTATCGGTAGCGATCAGTATTAACTGTTTCACCAGTTCGTAATACACCACGCCACTCTAGTCCCACCAAACATAGAGCATTGCCTTGTGACCAAAACGATTTGCCTTGAAGTCGATGAGCCGGCTTCGTCAGGTGATAACCATAAGTTTTTACGGTTAATGTTTTCGGAATAAATTCATGCAGAAATGCAGAAATGGCTTCCGATCATAACTTTGAAGCAGCATTTCACAAACGATTTTTCGATTTTTCATTTGCCTGTCATTCAATTGATGTGGCATCTATTTTCTCATCTTTTGAATTTTTACATTGCTCGTAATCGGTCGCTAATCGTTTCTTGGAACACATTTAACGCTTCTGCCAATTGTTTTTGTTTTTGGGTTGGTCAGAACGTTCTTTGTCTTACACATCGAAATCGCCACTTTTGAATTGTCGAAACCACGCCTTGTCTTACACATCGAAATCGCCACTTTTGAATTGTCGAAACCACGCCTCGCATGTTTTTATGGTTGGAGCATGGTCACTATACGTTTCTACCAACAAACGATGACTTTCAGCGACTTTTTTCTTTTGATTAAATAAGAAAAGTAATGCCTGCTGCAATTTTTCAAGCACGAAACTCGACATTTTCAAAGAGGTATAAATCTATGACAGTGTTACTTTTGCAAAATACAACATGTATGGCTTTGAAGCTTGATGTCAGTAGTATAAAATGACATATGTGACAAATCATAACACTGCATACTCAAGCCTAGCCACATCTGTAACAGTAATGACTTTCCGGTATACCTGCTATATTGAATATGTGTTTGTAAAATAATATTATACTATATTAGAGTATATTAATTTTTAACGGTTTTAATTCTATATATATTGGTTAAAAAATTTACACTTTCTATATTCGTCTGAAAGAGTCAAGCCATTCAATTCGATACACATGTAACTGCCGCTGTTAAATTTCTAATAAAGCGTATAATAGTAGCAAATCTTGATATCAATGACGAGTATAACCATAGAGCACGCTTGCTTACTGTGTATCCATATGTTAATTTGAATATGAATGAGGTTTATTTGAAATGAAATATGGACGAAACTAATATAACAGTCGTTAAAGAAATGATATCTAAAAATTATTTTTGAAAAGATTCATGAAAGGCCTCTGAATAACCGTCGATTAAAGTTCTTTTACTTATATTAATCACAAAATTAGATATGATGAAGTTTTTTTAAGCGAATACTGCGTTGACTAATAGCCAATAAGTGTGTGGTTCTGTTTCAAAAGACCCTATAAGACAGGTGCTAAACAAAAAAGCAATGCAAATAAAATATCTACAAAGATAATAAAGTTCGTCAAATTTTTAGAAAAGCAATGTCAAATAGCTCTTTCTCGTAGATGGTTGATCAACGAACATAATTACGGAAGAGTATTAATCAAATATCGTGCCAAATAGAGTCGCTTTTCGAGGGCAAAATTTCATAAATTTCGCCCCCTCTTCTAAGACCACATCATAAACGCAATATATTCGTACATAATACATTCAATAACTAAACTGTAAATGTCTCTTACTTAAGATGTTATAGTGTGGGGTCTATCTGGCATGGAAGTAGATCGGCTCTAGTAGTTATTCCAAAGACATTAAATGCGATTCGTTACATCGGTAACATCCTAGAACCAATGCTAATGCCATATCTTCAGCGTCAGGTAAATTTAATTGTCCAGAAGAATAATGAGGCGCCATATACGATGACGGTTATTATGGAATTTATAGATAACGCTATCGTTGACAGGCCTCCACAGTCTTTTGATTTCAGCGGTCTTATCACCAACGCGTCTAGAATGTGGTATGATAGAGATAGAGCTGAATAATATATAATCACCGCTAAACAAAGTATCTTGGAAGCCCAAAATAGTATACCACAGGCCACGATTGTATACCGTATTTGAAGTATGTACATGTGTTTAATAGACTGGTGGAATGTGTAAGAAATAGGGAAGGATCCATGCAGAAGTAGTTATGATTATATTTAGCTGAAACTTTCAACGTTTCACATTTCGAGTAAAATATATTTCTCCCAAAAATTTCTTAAAAATTTACTGGGTGTTCATCTATTAATGACGATCAGTACATGTATGGTATAACGTTTGGTAGTTATGTGTACAAGAGTTATAGATTTTAATTTATTAAAAAATTTTTCACTCTTTTACATGAATTTCATACGGATGCGTATAGCAAAAATTACATTATATGTACATAATTTCTTGTTCAATTTATATCGAATGATGCATAATGATGAAGATATGACATTATATAAATAATGCTAAGTCTTATATTTATATCTATTTTTATATTCCGATATGAAATAAATAAAATTGACTTTAAGGTATCTTTATTGTTGCAGTTCTATGTCCGGCGGTTTGAGCAGTAGTTGTTTGCAGCAACGGGATCCTAGTGGATATCCTTACATGTTTCACGATCCTTTGCATTCTCTAAGTTCATCTTATAATTCGCGAGCAGCCGCGGCAGCTTGCAATCCTGCTGTTGCGCATGCTCAGCCTACTACGCATCCCTCTTATGCTGCGTCCGGTACACCGTCTACGGCTCCACCATCAACAGGTACAGGTAAGCTTTATTATTAATAAATAAAAGATTTAAGGAAAACTGATATTATAAAAAGTGTAATCTGGAGGATTATTCATCGTAGATCAATTTCGTGCTAATCTCGCCAACGAAAAAAGAATGCATCCTTATTCAAATTCTTATGGCGTATATTTGAATATTTTCCAATAAATTTTACACAATCATATAATTATAGAAACTACAAATCGTAAAATAAGAGAATAATATTGATATTTTTTTTAAAAATTTTTAATAGTCGGACGTAAATATTTTGAAGCGACCCTCGTATCTCTAGGATCAAGGAACTTGGACAGTTTTCCCTCGGCTGTAAATTTCATTGTCCGTGATCAGTTTAAAGTGTCGGTGGAGGGTGGTTTTCCAATTCTCGGCTCGGCGAGCGTTCAATAATGTGCGAACTAAAGTGAGGGAGGGGATACCGTTGTTCTGGTTACAAGGTTCGTTTGGTACCTCTCTCCTGGGAGCCCACTTAACCTCAGACTTCATGTACTGTCAGAACAAATGCATTAAATAGCTTTACCAAACTTCCGAACGTCACCTACTTTGATCATTCATAGATATTCAATTAAATAGTGACGTATTCTTATCGCCTTCATTATTATTATAAGCGTTTGATCTTAATAGGATATTTCTGAATTGTGTTGAATATATGAATAATTAAAAAAAGGTTGTATTAAAAAGTTAATTTAATGTTTCTTCCATATTTTGAATATGATACTACTTGGTTTTCTTTAATAAAACTATAATTTTATTGTTATAATATATGAAAATATTTCCTTTCAATAAAATGTTTAAAATATAGTGGAATGTATATTTATTTTAACCTGTTAATCATTCAGAAGCAATGCAGGATAGTATTTAGAAATTAATTCCAAGAGTCGAGTGATTCTTGTCATATTGTCATCCTTTCTTATTTGAATATATTAGCAAAAAAACACATAACATATGTATTAATTATTATACTTGTTTTCTGTTTGATCATTAGTAAAATTCGATTATGAAAATTATCACTTTCCACAGAGAATTTGATCATAATTTAATACTTTTTGAAATAGAATTACCTGTTTCTAAATCACGAATTGATAGATGAAAACTAGTTGAATTTGATGGAGCCTGTGGTTGATTGACTTGATCAATAAGGTTGATATATAACCCCTTTCCACAATTAACTATTTGTAAATTCTGTATACGCATTTCGACAACCAAGTTGTCATCATCAGCAGATAATTTCAAAGTGTCGCACCTGGTAAAACACGGCGAAAAAATTGTACGAAAAATAAACTCCGTACGCGATCCGCACCGTTAAAAACCAAGATGTGCACTGTGATGAAGAAAACTAAGTTATTAAACAATTCGAAAGTTATATATGCACTGCACAGTCTGAATTTCACTTCGAACTAGGTTAGAACCACTTTGATATTTTTTACCATTTCAATTTGGACCTCAAAAATTTATCTACTTTTTACAAAAATCAAATTCTGAAAAATGAAAGGAATAGTTTCGTAATATCTAGCAACACTGCCCGATTTACGTTTAACACTTTTGCCCATATTTTACCAAATTTCTCTGATAGTTGATTCTTCGTTACCTGGTGGCGAAAGCGTAATTTTTTTGAATAAGCATTCTATATGGATTCAGACATCGTTCTATTAGATTCAAATCTGAGCCTTCTGCTTACCAGAGAAGATGGAGTATTTTTTTCTATCTTAATACATTTTTCGCGACATATGCGTTGTCTTCTTGAATTTTCGATATTTTACTGACGAAGAAGTAGACCCTTTTTTAAAAATCCAATGAAATTATTGGCATTCGATAATAATTTCTAAATGACTCCTTCCACACCATACTAAATAATCTGATATCCCCAGAATTTCGTGTTTGATTGCATTTATGGACCAGATAATTTACGCAAGGCTCATTACCATCCATCCAGTGCTTCTCTTTCATTGTTGATGTCCATCCAAACGTTACTCTATATATTCTTTTAGACGTCGTGTTTTATGTAACTGTTTTTGTGTAATTTTTTGATTGATACTTCGCTTTTCAGATATTGTTTAGAGGTTTCTTTTTGTATTTTACGAATAATTTCATTACTAAACCTTTTTAGAAGTTGTTTCATCTTATAAGTACTTCGCTTCTTTAAAAGACAATTTCTTGCGCACCGTACTTTTTGGTAGCCTTAAATGATCAATTATGGTACTACAATTCCTCCGTCCAACTAAATGCTTTCGCGTGAAAATAAACTATCTCAAGGATCACGTACTTTCGCTATGTTGTTAAAAACGAACTGTTAGATACTATATCTAACTATGTCTTACTCGTACTATTCCAAATCCCACCTTATTTACAGAAAAATCGTATTTATTAGAAAACACAGGTACCAAATACTTATCACTCACTATCAACACTACCTTTGCAATGATAGTATTTTGATCATGGTGTTGGGCACAAAATGTCGATTTTAGCATTTTATCTCTAGATTCTAACTGATCGATAGATATATTATTAGTGATCACAATAATAACCCATGCCTTCGCATCTCCCAACAAGTTAATGTCAATTTGGCAGACCATGAGTTATTACGCCTGCGCTCAAAATCTTTGTTTTCCAACATTAGATTAAACGGGAAAGGGAAACCACGAAAAACATTTCCGGACAGCATTCTATTGGACTCGAACCCTGGACAGCCGGTGCGGTGAGCAAGTGACTTTCCACTAAGCCATAAGACTGCCTTTATGATATTGTCTTCAACACTTCGAAGTAAAACTAAGTAATTTAGGTCACAACTGTTACGATGTTGTAACTTTTATTTCAAAACTATGACACCATCACTAATTTTGCGATAAAAATTGATCTATTAATAGTAATACAAAAGTAATTATATTAACATCTAGTTTCAATATTTCCAAAGAAAAATCAATTATAAAACTTTTGCTATACTTTATTTAAATGTCTGTTATAACCTTTAAATAACATTTTCTTTTTCAAATACCACGTGAAATGACTGAATTGAATTAAAAATTATGAAAATGCAAATCTTTTTTGCGTTCAAAAAAATTTTCTATATTTTTTCGCGTTGTCTAGCTGCTTTTCTTTATTTGCCACTGAGAATTCTAATAGTTGTCATTTCTTCGCATTTTGTGGAATTAATAGATTTAATGTGTTTTTATAGACTAACCGTTTTTTTGTGTTCCATTTATCTCTAGTTATTTGTTCATAAGAAGAGAAAACTGCTTCTATAAACAAATAACCAGAGATTTATATTTTCATTGAAAAACTGTTTCTTATAACTATAACTAAATTGGGTTATTACAATCATAAACATGACATAATAGGTCGTTCACTTCATTCAGAATTACGTAAGAAAATATTTCTCCTGGTTTTATTAATACAACCATCTCAGGAGATCTTCAAAGAAAAAGAAAAGGACATTAATTTTTACGTTTATCTGTTTAGTGCTGACTTTGCAATTACTGATATTTATTTGTGCTTACCCTCTCTACATAGCCGACACAACTTTGATTTAGGGACTTCAATAGCACATAAACTTCGATACTTGAACTACGATGAAAAAAGAATGCTTTAAATTTCCCTCAAATTTTCGTAATAATTTCTCTATTTCCAGTTACATTTATTTTATTTTCATCGCATTAAATGTTGCCATTTTGTCATTTCCTAGAAACAATTGAACAAGAAACTTCGAGCTTATTATCCATTTCTTGGATAGCACCACTGTTGAATTTTATTGTCGATGTTTCCCGGAAGCAGTAAGGACGGTATTCCATTTCTTCGACAGTTTTGGTCTACTTCCTTATAAATTTGATTTTCCTGTGTTCATATGTCTTTAGCACAGTCATTTTAAATTAATTGCACTTACGATTAGATACATCACAAAAATAAATACTTGTATTCAATGCTAAATAAAATTGACACAGTATTTCACCTTGTTACATGGAAGCTTTTCTATGAAAATGTAAGCATAATTTAGGGTAGAGGTAGTATTATGAAACCCATAATTACACTAGTATCAGGTTGTTTCAATGTAATGTCCGTTTTTTCCTTCAGTCTGAACTGAATCGCACCTGTGTGAAGACGTGTATGTTTTTGGTGAAAATTATTATTGTATTTGTAGAAAAGGGTATTTATTTTAAAGTGTGTACCTGTTCCATTTCTTGGAAAGATTAATACACCTGTCCTTGTCTCGCCTATGGAAATGCTGTCGGCAAGAGATATTCGGGCAATTTACCTCTTTCAATTTAAAAAGGGATTAAATGCAGCTGCAGCAGCGCGAGAAATTAATCAGACGTTCGGTGAAACCACGTGTAATGAACGCACATTACATCGATGGTTTAAAAAATTCAGCGAGGGAAATTTTGATTTGGGAAATGAGCCTCGCGGATATGCGCGTAGCACCGTTAATGACGACGAGCTGCGTGTAGAAGTTGAAAGTAATCCGTCGGCATGTGCGTAGCCTTGCAGAAACATTTCAAGTATCCATTAGTCGTCACCTTTCTTCGATTGGCAAAGTGAAGAAACTCGATCGATGGGTGCCGCACCAATTAACGGAAGCCAATAAACTCCGTCGATTAGAGGTGGCTACCTCTTTGGCTAATCGACAGAAAGTTGAACCGTTTCTTCATCGAGTAGTAACGTGTGACGAAAAGTGGATACTTTATGGTAATCGGAGACGGTCAGGACAATGGTTAGGTCGAGGTGAAGCACCAAGACAGCATGCACGAGCATCACTTCACCCGCGAAAGATTATGGTGACTGTATGGTGGACGAGTAAGGGTATTATTCACTATTCATTTTTGCAACCTGCTGAAACCATCATGGCAGCGTCCTATTGTGCCGAACTGGAAACTATGCATGGAAAATTGAGCCGCTTGCAGCCCTCACTAGTCAATAGACATGGACCCATAGTTCTTCATGATAATGCAGGACCTCATGTTGCACGACAGACAATCCAAAAACTTTCGGAATTTGGTTACGAAATTCTCCCTCACCCACCTTATTCACCTGACCTTTCGTCAACTGATTTTCATTTTTTCCCAAGTTTAGACAGTCACTTAAAAAATAGGGACTTCCCTGATCGGGACTCTGTAATAGCAGTGTTTGAGCAATATGTGAGCCGTCAAAACCTAGATTTCTTTTCAAAGGGAATTTTCCAGCTTCCAGGCCGTTGGCAACAAACTATTGATGTAAATGGAGACTATTTTGCAGAATAAATATTTATATTTTTTTTAAATTTAGACTTTTTTTATGCCTTACAAAATCGGACATTTCATATGTAACAACCTGATACAATAGCACATAAACTTCGATACTTGAACTACCATAAAAAAAGAATGTTTTAAATTTTCCTCAAATTTTCGTAATAATTTCTCTATTTCCAGTTACATTTATTTTATTTTCATCGCATTAAATGTTGCCACTTTGTCATTTTCTAGAAACAATTGAACAAGAAACTTCGAGCTTATTAGCCATTTCTTGGATAGCACCACGGGTGAAGCAGTAAGGACGGTATTCCATTTCTCCGACAGTTCTGGTCTACTTCCTTATAAATTAGATTTTATTGTGTTCATATGTCTTTAGCACAGTCATTTTAAATTAATTGCACTTACGATTGGATACATTACAAAAATAAATACTTCTATTCAATGCCAAACACAATCGACAAAGCATTTCACCTTGTTACATGCAAGCTTTTCTATGAAAATGTAAGCATAATTTAGGGTAGAGGTAGTGTTATGAAACCCATAACTACACTATTAATTCCTCTTTTATTTTAGTAGTTTCGTCGATATTTCAAAATACCATTTGATTATTCGAAGCTGTTTTTCTACCTTCTGAAAATTTGGCAGATTTTTGCAAATATAGGTGGTTCTCTATATACTGTCTTTCTTCTGCTATAGTATTTCTATTTCCAAATAGCAATTCGTGGAAAAATTTCTTCAATTTCGTATATATTTAATCCTCGCCTCTTAATAAATGTTCATTCTCTACTTTTATAGAACATGGGGTAGAGTTCATTTATTTTAAAATCCATATTTGTTTTAAAATACAAACTAAAAATATATTTTATACATTTAAACGCAAATATTGAAATTGCATGTAATAAATTGCTGACCTTATTGAGTTGTCTTAAATTTAAAATAAACTAAACTATTTTTTTTAGAAGGTTGCAACGGAAATGATCTACTTATTATTGTGTTGGAAAATGCAGAAAGTCGTTGTTTTCAGTTTTCCTTAAAGTTAGAGGCATATCGGTGAAAGCGGCAATAAATTTCCGTAACAAAGTGAATGCCTAACACGTACCTCATAATTAATATCAATTAAAATATTAAATTAAGGCTAATTAAAATGATTATTGTAAATTCATTGCAGGCGTAATATCAGCGGGAGTTTCAGTTCCGGTGCAAATACCAAGTCAAACACCAGACTTGTCTTCGAATCTCGCTTCTAATTACTGGCCACGGATACAGTGATCTCAACTTTTCGGGTTTCCTCCGCCGAGTTTACTCGTTCACCAGGATAACCCAGTACTTCACGAAACGCTAACACCATCTTCTGCGACGGCATCCAATCCAGACCAAGAGTCATCCTAAACAGAGGCGAAAATTCACCGGAGACAATGAAGTTATAATTTACGGCAGGTGTCGTCAGTGTGGCGCCATCTAGTGAAACGCATCGAAGCGTTAGGATATGATACCGTAAATTGCAGGGTACTCTTTATTTTATACATAGTGTAAATAGCGCTAAATTTAAAAATTAGGCCCAGTGTTTGTGTAGTTTCGTAATAAATACTCTTTTCCGCAGATTGAAAAAAAATAATATATTTATAATAGCAATTAAGACCCCAAATGAGTTAACGAAGAAAATAATTGATTCTATAAAAATTCTTCATAGTTAAAGCGTGTTTAAATTTCACAATAAATAAAATTCAATTCAAGAGAGAAATAAAATAGCAATAATTTTTAAATGTGTGTAAAAATTATATACTTTTAATCATCGCAAAATAGATGTTCAAAATGAAATATTTTCTGTATATTCCTCTGTTAAAACTTTTTTCTTCAACATAGACTACCACTTTAGTTCCTAAATATTGAAAATATTTTTTTTCATTACTATAAAGATTGAAAAGTAACTTATTAGCCATTAGGTAAAGAAACAATGAAACAAAATACAAGTATTATATATGTCGTATATAAATAATTGTTGCTGTGATTAAGTTATAAACATTATTATAAAAACTTGTAGTAATAACATAGTGTTGCTGTTTTAGTGTGTATATTAGAAGTACACTTGTGGAAATAAATAAATAAATGACATAACGACTTAATTTTATTGAGTTTCATTTATTTGTAATAATACAATACAATATGATATAATTACATATGAGAGTTATACTAAAATATCCGATCCTTTAAGAAACAAAGAAACATAAGCGATTATATAGTTAATCAATAGATAAAAAAAACGCAATTTTTTGAAAATTATGCGTAACTGGCGCCAAGTAATGGCGTATTTTCAGATATAGTCACATGTCTAGGGGATGTTCGACGCGGTGGGAAGGGTGCACGACCCCTATTCTGTCTCCATTGAGCGTAAATCCCGATCGCAGTGACTAAAACCCAGCTGATGAAGAGATTTTGATCTAAATAAAAGAAAGGAAGCAATTAAGTATACATATATAAGGTAAGTGGGCAAGTATTTTTTATAATTGTGCAGTTGTATGTACAAATATCAAATTAATTACAATGTAAATGGTGTGAGTTGAGCAAAATTCATTTCTAATTTGATTAAACAAAAGTTAAACATTATAGTGCAAGTTAGACATTTTAAATTAAATTTAGAACACTTTAAACTTCGCATTTCAACATCGAAGTTGTCTTTAACAGCTACGTTAAGCTAAGTCATTTACATGATGATGTGCAATGTAAAAATATTTGTTTGTTTTATTTAGTTTAGTGTTGTTCTCGAAGATTACAATATTGTTGTTGAAATATCTATTCGGTTTGATAATTATTTGTATGTATATATAAAGATGTTTTTCTAATTTAGAGAGTGGTTAATAGAAATTCCACATCAAATAATTGCTAATTTCAGATGGGGAATCAGAAAAATTCTCATTCATTTTGATAATTGAAGGTTGATATATACCCCTTTCCACATTAATAATTAATGTGGAAAGGAGTACATATCAACCTTCAGTGATTAAGTTAATCAACCACAGGCTCCATCAATATTAGCTTCATTCACTTTGTATTAAATTTAAAGTACAAAATATTGAAAATAGAAAATGAACGAATTAAAATTTTAAATTCACTGCCTGTATTCAATCTGTAGCCAAAACGCATAGTTATGTACGGAATTTGTTTCGTGCGGACTTTGCTGAGGTTGCCAGGTGCGACGCTGTTTAATTATCTGCCGATGAGAACAACTTAGTTGTTGAAATACGTATACAGAATACGAAAATTAATGTGGAAAGGGGTTATATAAACCTTAAGTGATTAAGTTAATCAACCACAGGATCCATCAAATTTACTTTTGTTAATTTAAAAATCGGTAACTTTGCTCTTTATATTTACTAAGATCAGCAACTTTCTTCCCTTAATTAAATTTTATATATTTACATATCAAATACATTGCCCATGGGACATCAATAATAAATTCACTACGTCATTTATTTAAAGTCGTTTCGGTCGTAGATCAAATATCAATTACAAACACAACATTTTCGTTATCTTTCACAATTATTGGTGATTAAATTATAGAACGAGTTCAGATCTTTGACTGTCGGCATTCAGAGTAAGAGTAACCACGAAAAGTCTTCTCCATGGCGGTCTTCGTATTCGAACCTGAGTTTCCAGAGTAATAAGTCGTAACATACTACTAAGCTATCGGTCGTTTGATGAAGTAAGTAGAAAAAAAGATCGAAAAATGAAAAAATACCTATATAAGTTAGGAACTGAACTGGCGGTAAAAGAAAACTACTACTGACTATTAAAAATAAGGCGACGAAGTCCATTCGAATGAAATAATTAATTCATAATTAATAATAATTAATTGTATTTAAAATAACTATTTAACACAAATAAGGAATATATAAGAAAGCGGTTTAATTTGGATATGAAAATATAACACGTTAAGGTACAAATTAAGATATTATCTGCAGTTACGGAATTAACGGAAGAATTGAATAAAAATATGTCACTTAATTTGGTACGTAGACTTCCGCGGTCGTGGTCCATGCTATCTGCTTCTGGGTTTCCGGGCTGGAACCGCGTCACTAGTATATCTGCCGACGTTTTCGTACCCATTTGTATGGGACATCTTCAGGGCTGAACTACTGCACTGAAACTGTCACTTATCTTTATCATTAATCTTCTATCTTACACTTACTATTTCTTCTCATTTCTCGTTCTACAATTGTTAGTGATTAATTAAATTATTAATTTCTATGCAGCTGTTAGAGTTGATTTGTAGACACTTGTACATATAGTCTCAAGTTGCACAATATAAATAAATAATAAATTTATTTTGCCTTCTTAATGTACTCACTTATAATCTGTTTAATTCAATTACGATAGAAATGAAGAAAAATTAACCACAGCATTGAATGTTAAGTCTTTGACATTTTGTATTCCTACAACTTTTAGTCCAAAGGGACTGTGAATTAGACTTTAATATGTCAGTTTTAAGTGTAACTTAACTAGACACTTTTTAGAGGAGTGGGGAGGTTTATTTTTATGAATTTTTGCATCTTTTTGTTGGGGAGTATTATGATATACAGTGTAATAAGTTTAAATTAATATTTTTCATAGTCAAACTATTAATGTTTTCCAGAATTCGTCAGGTAGCCTTGCTTTGTCCAGCAGTTCTACGCGCCCAGTAAATGTTTCTTTTATTACCAATTTTATTTACTTATTATCGAAAAACTTACAAATTTTATATATTTTTTCCTGCATTATATGTTTTGCTTAGGATTCACTTTTAATTAATTAACAATTTTCTTACTTTTTTTTAAACAGTTAATTAGTATTTGCGTTTTATTTGGTAATTAGAACACAAAAATACGTACAAATTTACAGAAATTGTCAACATGTAGTAAGACAAGATCTTATCTAAATAAAAATAAATTAAAAAATAAAATAGACGATTATCAAAGTGTTTTACGTAATTATGCAAAGTATTGTGTATAATGCATTTCATTACAAACCAAATATTGTTTAAAATGTAAATATTACAGCAAATGTGATTGATTTTAAAGGTCATACCTGAACATTTGAGCAAATGGACAGACGTTTAGGCAAACGTCAACTTTGGGCGACCCGCTTGGAAAGTAATTCCTTTTCTAACATTGTTGGGTGTGCCATGTAAAAAAGGAATCATTCCTTTTGTGACTGATATAAATTAATACAAAAATTTGCTACTTTAGGCGATGTATTTAATTACAAAGAGTACATTATAAGCAAATTTTGTCTCATTTTTACGTTGTGCGTTTGTAATAGACTGAAACGTGTGCTATGTTTTAAACTCCGGAAAAACATTTTATTAAAGAAAACGTTCATTCGTCAGCACACAAGAACACACACCATTGCGTAGGCGTTTCAGTAAATCGACAATGCAAAGAATGCTTATGATATAATTCTATGCCAGTTTCTTTTATGTCAATTTAATACATCAATACGTGAATAACAGAATGTGAATACTTTATATATTTTGTTTTTGACTTTTGTTCGTAGCGTGTATCATTTGCTTTCCTTTAAAAGCACTCGTTTTAGTATTATAACAAATAAGAAAGGAACATTTTTTAATTTAATGACAACGGAAATTTAATTTAAATTATGTACGCCTAATTAATAATATACAGGGAAAATAACTAGTTCTCTCATTGAGCGCGAATATGATTTTTTTTTAATTTTTAAAATATTGTTTACGTAATTTTCAAAATAAATAAAGTACTATCGTATACAAGATGAAACTAGAAGACAAAATATTGACCGCTTTTACAGCAATCTACATCAGGTTGTTAAAAATAAAGCTTATCTTACGGCTGTCCCGACATGATGAGCGATAATTCACCCACGCGGTATAAATATTCCTCAGATGGCAGATCGGCCAGGGGTGTATTGATTTACATTTAATAGAATTACAATGTTTTTATATTCCCTGTCTTACTTATTCCTGTATTAGAAAACATGGATTATTATTATAGGCTATATATACTCACCGTTTGCTTGGAACGGAGAATCGATATAGGCCAAGTTGAAAGAAGGGATGGTAGCTCTATGAAGAGTATTCAAAAATATGTATCTTATATTTCCACCAATGTAATAATCGAATGGGACAATTGTAATATAAGCACCCAAAAAACTTGTTACTAAAATATTGGAATGCAAATGAGATAATATCAACAGAGTGAGTGTCACTAATAAAGTAATTCCAATCAGTACACTCCAGTAGTTGATGTCATTCTCGAAAACGGGTATGTCAGCTAAAACAAAATACTTTTAAATAAAAATAAATACTTAAATATGTATTAATAAATCCAAACCTAAACCAATGTAGAAGAAGAGGGAAGCGATTAAATAACCAGCGACTATAAAAGAGAGCGTAACGGAGAGTATGGGAATTCCAAATTTACACCACATTATAACCCAGAATGCTCCATATATCATACCAATTATACTCAAACATAAAACCGTTTCTTAAATGGAAATAAATAAAATCAAAAAATATATCAAAAATTATTTTTGTACAAAATATTTACCATCATCAGTGAATTCCATGTATGATAAAATTATATAAGTAAGAGCAGCAGCCACAAAAAATCCTGTGAAAAATAAAGAAACTTGGAAGAACCTATGGCCTTGGAAGCACATAAGTAAACCAAAAAACACCATAAATCCATAAAGTATTTTCCAATAAACAGATACTGAAAAATAAAAGAAGTATTGTATTTTATGTGTAATTGGAAAATAAATTCTATACTCAGATGACATGGTGGACAATGGAAACCGAAAAAATCAATAGCAGAAAAAAGGAGGTATTTAATGGAAGACGCAACAATAGAGAATTTCTTTCCCTTTGAAAAATTTATGAAATATAGCCAAACAAAATTAAAAGCCAATAATTTCTGAACAAGGCAATGGATAGTCAAAAAAGACGAAAAAAAGGAAAATGTTAAGAAACTGGCGTCTGTGAAATTAAAGCACTTTAAAAATGTAAGAACTATATGAGAAAAAGCATTAAATCTCGACAATAAACATGTATTAACTTGATTTCAGTAAATATTAAAGGAAAAATCTAGTAATTATGGAAAATATGTACGAAGAAAAGTGACTAAGTATCTGAAAAAAATACTTTAAACGTGAATAAATATATTTGATAAATAATAATAATATTGGATTGAACAGAAAGTTCGTACGGGTATAACTACAGACGGTGTTAAGGTATAGTTTCAGGAATATTATTTCCGTAGATTGGTCAAATTTGTTCAGGTGATTGATTTGATTTGGGTAGTAAAAGTAATTTAGTAACATAAGTGATTACATTTTGAAAGATGATTCAAAATGGAGAGAAGTAACATGTTTCTTCGCAGCATTAGATTGTTTTGTTATTGCAAGTGCAAAAGTTCAAGTGATACTAAAAGAAAAAATGTGTTGTGTATGGAAAAGATGCATTATTCCAGCGTGTATGTCAAAAGTTGTTTGCTAAGTTTGGCCTGGGGTAAATAGATATTGAAGGTATCACTAGCTCTGGTTGACCGGTTTCTATAGATGACCAAATCACAACTCGGAAAGTAACAGGAAGATTAAATGTTGGCCAATCGATAATTTCAGGGAATCCATCTAAGCTTGGTATGGTGAAACGAACTCGTTTGTGATTTACTACACAAACGTTTCGAAAATTACCTATTCTAGAAGCGAATAGTAATTAATAAATTGGAGCGAAAAAGATGTTTGAGCAAGGTTAGCGAACGACAACGCCATAAAATTCTCAAGTTCTCGGAAAGGAATTGATGCTAGGAACTATTACCCAACAACCAAAGCACGGATTCAAATAAATATTGCTCTCAGAAAAATTAAAGACGGACATAATTAGGAACATATTTCATTTCAAAACCACCAAAAGTTACTGGTGTTGGAATGGGTTATTTTACCCCATCTACCATATTTTCCCAACATTACACCCCCCGACTACCGTTTAATTAGGTTTTATGCAGAATTCTTTTGGGACTTCTGCAAAATTACTTGGACTGCTTTTTTTACAGAAAAAGGACAAAAATTCTACCAGAGAGGAATCATTAAGTTACTAAAAAAGATGGAAAGATAGCCACAATGGAAAGGGCCAATACATAATATCTTTAATAATTAATAAAAAAACAATTGCCTTTCAATTCTGGCTTAATATTCGCTCATCAACCCAATAATACTAATTCTTCAAGGCCAAATACAGAAGACGACAGTCTATGGATGATTACTACGTCAGCGTTCATGGTGTAACTTAAGATCTTTAGTTGCCATTTACTTTAAAAGAGAAGGAAAATCACAAAAAAAAACTTTCCTGGATAGCAACCATCGAATTCGAACACGAGACTCCGGCGTAGTAGTTACTAACTTATTACTAAGCTTGGGGCTCGGTTGACTGACAAAGTATGTAAAAAGTTTTGGGCAATCAAACATGACTTACATAAATTTGGAGTAAAACTCATAACAATTCAAAATTTTGATAATTGCCGTCTAGGAAATAACGAAGAAAGTAAAATATATTGCAGTACATTAAAAGTAACAGATACAAAATGAGGAAATGAAGTTAATTCAAATCAAATATATAGTACATGAACATTTTTATATAAGAAAATGGTTTAATTTAATTAAAATGAGACAAAAATTCAAATAGTTACTGAATTAATAGGTGAAATTGGCTAAAATTTAATTCTTTTAACATTATCATTAAGCTCTATTTTAGACTTCGTGTATGTATAAAAGTAAATAAGTGAACAGATATGAATCGATGGACGGAAAATTACAAGAAATCATCTGGTAAAGTAAAAGAAAGAATCATAATTTGTGGTAAATAAAGAATCTAGAAAAAGATATATTTTTTCAAGCCTATTATTTTTGATTGGTGTCAAGAATATATTCAATTTAAAAATACACACGCAGTCTGCTGTTTGCAAATGATATAGTAGTAAATATAAAAATGGAAAAAGTCGAAGGAAAAACGTTGAAACACAGTTTATAGCATACATATACATGAGTACAATGGGTGAAGATAACTTATCACAAGGACAATGTAATGTAAAAAGTATAAAAGAAGCAACATCACAAGTATGAAGGCAAAATATTCAAGAAGAAATAGAAAACCGCGAAGAGAAGAATATCATATTGAAACGAGTAGAGAATTGCTGAAATGTTGAATATGATCAAAAATGCTGTAAAAAATGTACATTTAATATTATCTCACAATTTCAAGTTAAAATATGTAATTACATCTTTCTATATACTACTATTATATAACGCTTTATTACATACCTGGTTCATAACAATTATTAGGTTGTGTGTCGAAACCACAAGCATATGAAACTGCTGGGATATACGCCGATTGAAATCCTCTGAAATACGTAAGAACAGAAAAAACAGATCCCGTTCCAAAGTAGGCTGCGTAATATCGTCTCAAAAGTGGACAACTTCTAGATTTAGGAACCTAATGAAATGAAAACGATTAAACGATTTCCGCAAAACATCAATCATACCGAAGCTTAAAAATCAAACCTTTCGTCCATGTGCCCGTACGTCATCAACACTTAACATCTTCTCTATTGCGGTAAAATATCCGGCTTGACTTAAGTCCCATTCTTCCAAATACATGTGATACAATTCAGTTTCGATAGCTTCTTCAGGACAAAGGTTATTATATAATCCTGGTGGCTGAGCATCAACTCTAATCATGTGATTTTGATTAGTGACTTTCTGATATGGTGCATTTTCGACATCAAATGTTAAATTACAACCACCGGGTATAGGATCTGAAATATGTATTTATAAGTTTTTATTTAAAAGATGTTTTAACGTCTTTTTGTAAATTCCCGCACACGGTTTAAATATAGCCTTTGTTAGGATTCTGCAATAATCTTTATAAGTTTGGATATTTGTAATCCTACAAAATAGTAATTGTATTTGATCCAGAGAAACAATTTCATCTAGAAGTCAGTGAGGTGCAAAATTTAACTGATATTATTTAAAAGAAAAATAGCTGCTTAATAAAGATTGATGCCACATAAAGTTCTATAACAGTAACCTCTTATACCACATTTGATAATACACAGTAACATAACATGAGGAAATTGTTATATTTTTATATATTGTAAATTAGTCCTTAGTACTAGGCCATAACCACCTAATTAATCTAATTCTGAGGTGTACCTAATATTGCATATATGACCACCATTATGTATTTAATTGAATATTAAAAAATAAAACGACTTCAAATAAAATAACCATAAATATTTAATATTTGGCTTTTTGTAATTTCATAAAAAAACACCTATTTCGAACAATGCCTAAATACGTATGTGGAGCAGCACTACTCTATTTATTGAGTTAGTAATTGCAACAGGAGTAAGTTATATACTTAATTAGATACTACCAGCAAATAAAACTGACTGCATATAAACATGATTGACATTCCAGCATATTGTGTTTAAAATATTAAAATTTTAGTTTCATATTAGCAACTGACCAATAATACATTACTTAAATAAATTGTCTTGAATCATTATTATAATGCTGGCTACTGTAAAATATACTACGTGTTTATGTAATTTCATAAATCAAATATTCAAGTGTATAAATAGCAGTTGTGAGAACTGAGATTCAGTATTTAACATTGTATATGATATATATTGATTAGTATTATTATTCAAAACCTGTACATATATACATTGTTGCGCATAATTACACTTACTTGTTTGGTAAATATTAAAATTAGTTAAAAAAAACGTTTACCTTTAATATCATATCCTACAACTGCTATAAGTATTGTTATATTTGTAGTATAATTGCCATATAAGTAATAAGCATTCGTTTCATTGGAATTCCATTCAAAAACTACTAAACCTATATTAGTTCCATTTATAGATTCATCTTGGTAGTGATCTGTTGTATTCCATAAGGAAACCGGATATTTAAAACTGTGAATTTGCAGCACTAAATATCCAAATCCTGAACGTGGAATATCTTCTAAACAAATTTCGGCGAAGCCTTCCAGAATGGCATATTGTTTGAAAACATTGTTGCTGCTATTTAGAAACGATAAGTTAATATTAATTATATTACCTATAATGAAATTAAAGTGCAAAGTACTGATTTTAAAAGAGGGTTTACTTCACACTCCATACCATCTTTTACTGCGTTTCCTAGCGATGAAAGTAAGGTTATGTATAAAATAAGAAAACAAAAAATTGATTTCATAGTTACTGCTTTTTCGCTATACACAATTACTATAAAATATTATTCACTATAACACACGTTATGTTTCGATTACATTCTCAATAATTTAGCTAGATATTAAAACATGTACTTGACGTTTAAATAAACACACTTAAGTTCATCATATACACATAGAAATGTAGTACAAAAATCGCCGCTGTGAGCGCGTTTGTGCTAAGATGGCCCTGTCGATCAATGAATAGTAGTAGTAGTGTGTGTAAAATCGTGTTTTTATAATGGTATGTGGTAAAAGTGCGTAATAAGGGTTGCTAACGTAATGGGTAAAGACCAAGAACTCTTAGAAGCGGCTCGTAGTGGACAAGTAGCTATTGTCGAAAAAATACTGGGGCAAAGGGCTAAAAGGAGTGGCCCTCTTGCAAGGTGGGTGTTGTGATCAGCTGTCTATTTTGTATGTATAAAAAATAGAATTATTACATAATTTACGCAACCACCAGTATGTGCTCATACTTACTATACTATCCATAAATGAACCAATAATTTACATTCATAAATACAACCATATACTTCTATGAATGTATATATTTTATAAATATTCTAAATATGTAATAATAAAAGTAGATCAATTAAATTATAACGTCGTTGTTTATTTTACAGTGAGAAAATTGATTTGAAGAACGTTATTTCTTTATGCAATTAAATTAAAATTGAATGTAGCATTTTTTTATTGATATTGTATTTTTTTAAATACGGTTAATTAAACGCATGTGATTCACTTATTTGTTTCTTTTATTAAATAGTTGTGGGTCTGATTCACTTTATAGAATACAAGAACGAAGGTAACAGTGTAATTCGTTCAACTAAGTACACTTTAAAGTCGTCTTTCCTGCATTTCCTTATTTTCATTGATAATTTACACAATTAGTAATTATTGTTTACACAATAGAATTATCTACCTGATTTTATCGCATACACTTTGATTAAGCATTCAGGGAGACAAGTGCTTTTTTTAACTTCAAGTTAGCTAATTTTCCTTGAATTGTTTACAACTTTTTTTTCTTTCTTTATTACCTACCTGTTACCGGTTTATTTCTATGCTGAATCACCACAGTAATTTTTTTGCTGAACCTGCTTTCTCCGAATCCTAAAGTAATATCCAAGGTCATATCAATTGTAGCGTAATTAATATAAATGATGTGGGTTAAATAAATTGAAATTTATATTTTCTAAATTGCAAGATTTATTCATGGTATTTTGCAGCAGTTTCTGGTACTGCTACCAATATTAATAAATTCATTGTTTCTAATAAACGTTTTTAAATCGTGTGGATATAATCTAACATTAACTTAATAAATACGGAGGGAATCTAATGCCTAATATATGTATGTATGCTTGGATGATCTAATTTATGTTGGTGTTATACATTTTTTTTATGTATGTAATTGTCATTTGATTTCAAAATTTAATTATAGTACTTATAATGACGATCTGTAACATTTTGTCGGTGAAGCATAGAAAAATACAACTTCCTTTGTTTAATTATATGAACTTGATTTTCTTTCCCCCTTCCTCTGAATTACAAATAGATCAATTCCTTTAATATCCAATAAACGTATAAACTAAATGATGTTTTTCATTTTGTTTATTTTGTGCTACACGAATGTACCTATGTATTTTAATTACTGTCACAAAACTCATCCTTAATTTTGGAACAAATTATCCTGTTTCATTGATTCAAACTTTTTATAAAAGGGCTGTATCGTTTCATAAATTATGCTAATAAAAATTTAGTACCCTTAGTTCTCGATTCATATATTTGACTATTTATAATTTAAATTATCAATTTATCGTATATTATTGTTATTATAAAGGCTGTTTCAAATTTCGCATTTTTTTAAAGAATAAATAAGACACATAATTTGCATTCACTTTCAAAAACTTTTTATTGGTAATTGAAGTATCAGTTATGACATTTATATGCGAAAAATAATATCTGCCAAATGGCCTCCTCTTGCAGTTCCACAAACGTCCACTCTTTTGTTAAAATTTTCATTGACATTTTGACATAATTGAGGCTCTATCTCACCAATGACACGAATAATTTCATCTTTCAAAACAGGAATTGATTGTGGATTGTTTCTATAAACTTGACTTTTCACATAACCCCAAAGAAAATAGTCTAACGGTGTCAAATCACATGATCTTAGTGGCCAATTAACATCACCGTTTCTTAAGATTACACGTCCAGGAAATTTCTCTCTCAATAAATCAATTGATTCGTGTGCAAAGTGAGGTGTAGCGCTATCCTGTTGTAACCACATCTCCTCTAGATCAATATTCATTAATTCAGGCCACAAAAATTCGATTATTATCCGACAATATCGATCACCATTGATAGTTGCAGCTTCACCAGCAGCATTTTCAAAGAAGTAAGGTCCAATTACACTACCTGACCATAATGCACACCAAACAGTAAATCGTTTAGGATACATAAGTTTCTCATTAATAATTCGTGGATTTTCCTCACCCCAGATACGGCAATTTTGCTTATTATCATAGCCACCGAGTGCAAAATGTGCCTCATTGGATTTTTTGAGAAAAATCAGCGGGTTGTTCATTGATGAAATTGACAAACGAGCGACGTTTTAAATGATCTAATGGCTTCAGTTCCAGTGTTATTTGAACCTTATATGGCTTCAGAGCTAAATTATTGTGCAAAATACGCTATGTTGTTGATCCACTAAGTCCAAGTTGTTATGAACGTCGTCTAATGGACATTTCAGGATCTTCAGCAACACTTTCACGAACCAAACCAGTATTTTCTTGTGAATGACCACTAAGACTGTATTTTTTTTGATATTCCACGTAACCGGTCTCTAGAAATTTTTTAGTAACTCGGTCAATAGTGCATTCAGATGAACGATTGTGTAAACCATAAAATTCACGTAATTTTCTAAAAACTGTTTTCACAGAACGCTGATTTTCATAAAATAATTCAACAATTTGAACGCGTTGTTGTAGCGTGTTCGAAGCCATTTTTATAAATCTCATACATCACTCTTTTTAAATGCCCACATACCCAGACAAATTCAGTCCGCCATCTACATTTTATTTATTCAAAAATTCAATTTGAAACACTCTTTATATGCACAATAAACAAATGACAACTGAATGTAGGCTTTAGGTGAAACTTGAAAATAAGTAAAGGAGCGAATAGATTCTTGTAAGGAAATTTTTATACATTACACAACATATCGCATTCTATATAGGTTAATTTTATCGATACTTGTTAAAGTTTGGAATTCGAATTATCTCTGAATATTTATCTCGCTTCTAAAGCTATAAATATAAATTGCTGAATATTAATTTTTTTTATCAAAATGTTTGAATTCTTACCATTTTTTTTTGTCATCAGAGTATTTTTAAAATGGCGAAAAAATTGTATTCAGTGCCAAAATCATATACTATGCTTCAGAAAAACCATTGTCGTATGGTAGAGTTGAGAAAAAGATGAAAATTAGTGTTTGCTAATATGGTGAAGCTGATAAACGATTCCCACAATGCACGATTGATATTTGAATTTCTTAAGAACAGTGAAATAATAATAATTGTCTGGATGTAGGAAATAAATAGAACAACATTGTTATATGTAGAAACGTTTTTAATGGAAAATCATCAAATGAGGAAATCTAAATAATAGTTACATTCTCAATCAAATTTTAAACAATGTTCGAAATGAAAATAAGTGTAGATAACCAGATTCATTCGGTTTAGATGTATTTCATCGAGTGTGATAAGACGTACTAAAAATTGTCAACGATCTTGAAAAATTATTCCAGGAAAAGAACTATTGTTCAAGAATAATTGTGTTGTTCTAATGGGTATGTGATTATATTATTAAATCTGAAAATCCTAAATTCCAGATTCGAATCATTTAGAATATTGACTGCGTTTTTTCGGCCAAGGTACAGTCAAACATGAAATGAGTATCTGAAGATAACTCGGGTGTAATAATGTGCAGATGATTTGTGGTGCTGATCACGTTCCCGGCCTAGTACCCTGTTATGAATCCATATCTTCAAAGCATGTTATGGGGACAAGTAGAAAATGACACAAATTAATGAAAAGAATACACAGTAAACTATGTTCCTTTTGTGTCAGGTTTAAATTTAAGACCCAAAAATAACATAGAACTTATGTTCAGAAGAAGGCTATCTCAAAATGATCGCAAGGCAATTTAGAAAGCGCAGTTAGAAATAAAGTGAAGAAACTTGTTGGAAAAATGCTAAAGAAATATCAGAAGAAAAGAAAAATATGTGGGTAATGAAAATAATTGTAATTTTTAAGTATTGTGGAATGCGTGATATTTTCTACCGAAAGAATTCACGTACTAATCACTGTTAATAAATAGATCACTGAAGGTTGTTATATAACCCCTTGCCACAAGAATTTTTCTTTCCAGAAAACGAAAATTATTGTGGCAAGGGGTTATATATCAATCTTCAGTGATCTAGTTAATCAACCACAGGCTCCAACCAAATTACCTACCAACCACTGTTAATAAAGATATTTTACATTAAATCCCCGACTATAAAAAAGATCATCGGCGCAAAAATCTCTGTTATCTTGAAGTAAAAAATAGAAACGATGTTCTATATTATTGTTGCCCATTTTTATACAATTTACAGTTTATTAGTAAACTGTTTTATATTTCTTTTAAATATTCATATATTTATTCATGTATTCTGAAATGAGCTTTTTGGTATGGCCATCAGCTCGTTCTTCGATCCTGACTTTATCTCATCAATTGTGGCAAAACGCTTTCCTTTTATTGATCTCTTCAGTTTTGGGAATAGGAAAAAGTTGTAGCGAGCCAAATCTGGTGAATACGGTGGTTGAGGCATGATTAGGGTGTTGTTTTTGGCCAAAAAATCACGAACAAGCATTGATGTGTGAGCTGGTGCATTATCGTGATGCAGAATCCATGATTTTTTTCCACAATTCCGATCATTTGAGCCGTATTGCTTCACGCAAACGTTGCATAACTTCCTTGTAGTATTCCTTATTAACCGTACGACCTGTTGCCAAGAACTCATGATGCACCACGCCATTGTAATCGACGAAAATAGTGAGCAAAACCTTCATATTTTATCGAACTTGGCGTGCATTTTCTCGGCCTTCTGTAACGCGCTTGTACCACTTATAAACACTTTTTTGAGACAAAGTGGACTCGCCGAATGCCACAGTCAACATATCAAGTGCCTTGGAGCACTTTATTCCATTTTTAACGCAAAATTTAATACATATTCTTTGATCCATTCTTTTCAGAAGTCAAAAATCGAAGAACACACACAAACGTGACTAAGCTTTTCAGTTGTCAACAACAAACTGCTATTCCAAATTGGCTGATAATGCCAACATATGACTAACACATGTGTACCAACATAACAAAAAAAATTTTCGATAATCAAAAGTACACAGCGCGCGAAAATTCAAAATTCACCTTTCCTTTTGAACAAACCACGTATGTACATATAGATGATGTAAAACATATTGCGTAATGGTTGTCGCCAAATAGGAAAGCTAAATCGCCTCCTAAACCAAGTATAATCATTAGACACATATTGCTCTTCATTTGGTATGATTATAAATTAATCAAGTCCGTGGAGGCTGTTAATTCCTACCCCTATTGCAAAGAATTGGATCACATGATCAGAATTTAGTCAGAAAACGGTTAAGAACTGTATATAGAAGTGTTGGAGGTCATAAGTCAATACATGACTACATACAGCCAAGAAAAAACGCGAAAAAATTTCCGAGCTTGGTCGGGAGGTTCTATCGCACCCTCTCTATTTGTCAAACGTATTTTCTGACTGCCATTTATTTCGGTCACTGGAGCACGTTTTCAAAAATAAGATAAATAAAGATGGAACCATGTTAAAATTACCTTTGAGCAACTTTTCCTAAAAAGTCCATAATTACGTAAACTAAGAATATTTTCTCTTTCCAATGTGCAGTACAGGGTGATAGGTAATGATGGATACTCTGTTATTCAATAAATAATAAATTTTGTTCTTAATTAGTTTTTATTTTATTATAGAAAAAAAATTAAAAAGCTTTTCGGCGCCTCTAATATTTTCAAGTCACAATGATGTTTTCCAATGTTTTGTATTCCAATATGAAACATAATTACTAGATGAAGACTAGCACATTAAAAGACTGTTTCTATAAATCGCCAAACAATATAATCGTAATCTATACAGATTTGTTCATTCTAGAATTAGATATGCGCTGTCCACAAGTGGAAAGAGTGCAGTTAGGTTAAAGCGCGCGAGAAAGGAGGATAGAATATCTCTCACCACACCACAGTTCGTGTGTGCGTGCGCTGCTACGATAAACCTCCCCTACTGATAATCAAAATAAGTAATTCTTGTTAAAGCCGTTGCGGTGTACTAAGCATTTATTATTTTACTTTTAAAAATGACTTATACACACGAAGAACGAATACAAATTATAAAATGGTACTATGGTGGCCATAGCGCACAAGAAATTGTTGGGCGATTTGTTTTTTCGTTTGAAAATAGACCCGTACCGACTGTTCAGACTGTTTTGAATATTGTCCATAGGTTAGAGAGTACGGGATGTTTGAATTTTTAGAATTTTCTATTTCATTTATTTCAAGAATATTTTATTAGTTTCACGCCAAACGGCAAAACATTTCAAGAAAATAGCCATGTTTGAAAATCTTTTTAATTTTTAGAATTTTCTATTTCATTTATTTCAAGAATATTTTATTAGTTTCACGCCAAACGGCAAAACATTTCAAGAAAATAGCCATGTTTGAAAATCTTTTTAATTTTTAGAATTTTCTATTTCATTTATTTCAAGAATATTTTATTAGTTTCACGCCAAACGGCAAACCATTTCAAGAAAATAGCCATGTTGCATTTTATTAAAAGATTCAAATAAAATGCATCAAATAATTTATACAATTCAAAAATGTAGGTACGTATTGTCAATGCATAATGATTTACAGCCCCGACCTACACACATCATGTCGCTGGTGAAGACTGATTTCAGACATTCTCACGCGTAACACGCGAGAAAGTAGGGGAAGTTGTTTGCAATACAAAAGTGGGAGAAAACGAAACTGCCAATTCTAAATCTAGAATGAACAACTCTGTATACACAGTCTGCCACAGAGCAAACCAAACTTTTTTGAAATAGTAATTCTTAGTGACGCCATCAATTAAAAAAAAAATATGCACCGTTAAGACAGATCCTTCACCAATGTTATGTTAAAATATCATTTGCATCATTAGATGCAGAGAAATTGCACATAAAGTATCAGTGTTACTTTATGTGTAATTTAACAATGAGCAAACATCAAGTTCTGTTTTAAATTCAGTAAATCGTTTAATTTGATGAAACAAGTATATGGTGATGCATGTTTATCACGTACGAGTGTGTATGAATGGTATAAACGATTTAAAGATGGTCGTTAAATGACGACGAACATTCAGGTGTAAAAACAAAATCTGTGGTTACGGAAAGTAACATCGAACTTGTGGGTGATTTTATTAGAAATTAGCCGAAATCCTCATCGCGATACCTGGGAATGGAATTCAATATTTCGAAGATTCAATTCATCGCATTTCGATACAACATTTGGGACTGAGAAGGATTTGTGCAAGGTTTGTATCTAAGCTAACTGAATTCAACATGGCACAGACTTGATTAAAGACTCAAAAAAGAACGAATTCTATTGCAACTTGTGATGAGAGTTGGTGTTTTCAATATGATCTAGAGACCAAGCGTCAAGGCTCTGAACGGAAGCATACAAGTAAAGAAAGACATATTTCGAAAGGCATAGTGCACAAAGAATTTGTACCAACTAGTTAAAGTTCGTCTACGTAGTGTGCGCCCTCAGTATCGTGAAAATGGTAGCTGGCGTTTGTTACATGATAATGCACCATCTCATCGCTCGACGCTTATCACTGATTTTTTAACTAGAAATGGCAGCGTATTCAACGGATTCCCCCGTCCTGTGATTTCTATCTATCTACAAACTACATTTGTCGATGAAAGGACAGCGTTATGCCGACGTCGAAGCCATTAAAAAGGTGTCGACAGCGATCTTGAAAGACATCTCTAAAGATAAACTTAAAAAATCATTCGACATGTTAATTTACTGTACAAAACATTGTATTGAAGCTGAAGGCGACTGCTTTGAATAAAATAAATAAATTTTACCAAAACAGAAAGCTTTTGTTTTTATTTTAAAAAAGGTCGGTTGTTTTTCTGCGACAGACTGTGTACTTTACTAACTGCAAAAGTATAACCATTACTAAGTTGTTTAGCGAAAGAAGGAAGTTTGAAAGACCGAATAATTGTAAGGAAAGCTAAATTAATTGCAAAATTCCAACATAAAAGATTAAATTTAGTTAAATATGATCAGAGTTAATTAACAGAATAATGTATTATGATTAGACGAATCAAAATGCAATTTATTTGATAGTGAACAGCGTACATTTGTTCATCAGCGATCTGTGGATTTTAGAGAAGCGTGTGTCCAAAGCTTCTAAACTAGAAAGAGAGTATAATGGTGTAGAATTTTATACTGAGGCATGTTAGTAAGAAATGTAAAGGAGTACAATAAAAAACCTTGCGAATGGTTCATTTAAAGTAAGATAACATCACATTGCCAAAGTCAAGAACGCCTTTTGCCAAAAAGTCCAATAGGATTGACTTGGAAGCACAAGGCGAGAAAATGATATAATTAATAAAAAGTTATGGTATTGTATAGGCAATTCATAGACATTGACTATTTTGACAGATTTATTAATAAAATTCTCGAATTTGGAAAAGGAAGGGGCCGGTTATGTTAGCGAAACTAAACTTTACTTGAATTCCAATCTTTATTTATAATATTTTTGCTTTTAATTTTTTAATTATTTAAGCAAAATAATTTATTTCCAGAGAGTTAAGTATGGTATAGTATTCTAACACAAGTAATAATATATGATTTTATATACGCATTTTTTCTAAAGGAAATGGTGAGGTTTATAGATACCTTATCACAGTAAATGCATTAGAACAAATCTCATTAAAAAACTACATATTTTATTATCTTTACTAAGTCAAATTCTCAACAGTTTGATTTAACGTAACATTAAAAGATCATATATTCCAAGTTCACTTGTTCCGTAGCATAAAAAACAAATAATACTATCCTTACAATATTTATATATTATTTAAGGAGAAATCAAGGCATAATTCGAAAATATTGTAAACCTATTGATTACTATGTCGCTGGAATAAACGTGGCTGTCTTGTATTCAATGTTTTTTAAAACAAATACAAAAGTAAACAATAATGGTTTTGATTTTGCATTGGTATATTTGGTAGCTATTTACAGTATCCTTTGTATTTACGGAAACAAAGAAAATCAATATATACGTAGGTAAAAAGTAATACTAAGTTTTAATAATTTGTTTATTATGTTATAGTAAATTTGTAAGGTTTGTTTCTAATAATTTTCAAATTTTTTCGTCAACAAGTCCGTCTAGTGTTGCAGAGACAATTTTTGAAGAAACTGTAATTTACTTAAATCATTTTCATTTATAGGATTCATAATATATATAAAAATAAAACGGGGTAAATGTAAATGGATTTAATAATATAGTTTTTAAACTTCAGTTCACGCGCCGTATAGAAGTAATTGTTCTTATTTCGCAATATAGTTATAAACTGTCATAAGAGTGAAGTGTATATTACGAGGGCAGAAATTCATATTTCGGAAACTGGCAACACTGTTAGTGTTGCCTCCGATATGATGATTGCATCGTGAAGTTTGTCGTTTTTGACAGTATATTTACCTTGACAGTTTTATTATCCTGTCGCTATTTTTATTTGTTGACAGTAACTTGAAGATTTTATGTCAGCAGAAAAATGGAATTAACTCGCGAACATTTTCGTGCAATTATTTTTCATAACTTTCGGCGTGGATTATTTCAACAAGAATGCATCGACGAACTGAATTCTTTATATAGTGATGAAGCACCATCGAAAACTACAGTATATCGTTGGTATAGAGAATTCAAACTTGGACGGTGTTCATTGGATGATGAATTTCGTGAAGGTCGTCCCACAGATGTTGTGTCGGAAAGCATTAATGCAGTGTCTGAATTGATAATGCAAGACCGTCATGTGACCTACCGTGAGATCGAGGCATCTCTAGGTATTAGAAACACCAGTGTGCATAAGATCCTGCATGAACATTTAGCGTTAAGAAGCTATGCTCACGTTGGGTACCACCTAATTTGACAACTGCTCAAAAAGAACTCGCATCGATTGGTACCACGAAATGCACAAAAAATACAATGGCAGTGCTTCAAGGAACATTTATAAAGTCGTCACAGGTGATGAATCTTGGATCTATACGTATGAACCCGATAGTAAACAGCAGTGGACTGTGTGGGTATTTCAAGACGAGCCAAAACCAACAAAAGTTGTTCGCGCTCGAAGCACATCAAAACAAATGGTCGCCCGTTTTTTTTTCGGAAAAATCGGTCACGTTGCAACCGCGCCTTTAGAGAGTTGTAAAACGGTAAATTCCGAATGGTATACAACTATTTGTTTGCCAAAAGTTTCTGAAGAAATAAGGAAAACAAATGGAAAGCGACAGATAACTCTCCACCATAACAATGCAACCTCTCACAGGTCGGTTCAAACAATTGAATAGTTGAGCCATCCGCCGTACAGCCCTGATCTAGCACTCTGTCATTCCTTTTTCTTCCCACACGTGAAGAATAAACTTTGTGGTCAACGGTTTTCTACGCCGGAAGAGGCAGTTGAGCCATTCAAAACTCATATTTTTGAGATACCGCCTTCGCAGTGTCAGCAATGCGTTTCAGATTGGTTTAAACGAATGCAAAAGTGCATTAATTTTCAGGGAGAATATTTTGAAAAGCAATAAAACTATTTTCGATAAAAAATTTTTTTTCGTTTCCTATTCCCGAAATATAAAGAGCTACTCGTATAAACCTATTCAGTGACAAAGTTTAATATCAGGCATAATTACATGTATACAATTGATAATTTACAATTACCTCCAACGATACTGGAGTAATTGTAAGCAATTATTAGTGCGCCAGTGTTTTACAAGTAACTGTAAGTCGTATAAATTAGGAGTAAACTAAATGAATACTACATATATCCTTACTCTTTCTAATTTACATGGTATTTACAATTACCACAAAGTAAATAAAACCAGACTTTTAAAGTGTCTATCAAAATTTATTTAATATATTTTTGAACTTACATAAAGTATAAATCCACGTCAAAGCAAGATGAACTGGTAGCACGTGATGAAAATTCCTTAGCAGGTGGATGCGGGAATTTTGTGATCTATGGCACATTTATTGTTCATATTTGCAAATTTAAATTTATTACCCTTCTTTCTAAGGAACTGAATTTTATAATCACCTCTGTAATTACACTCTCTATGCGTTCAATTTAAAACGCATATGATGCTTCCTTAGCAAATCGTACGAGAAATTAATCGCTGGAAAATATGAAATTAGTTTTTTAACAGTTTCAGCTGTTAATCTTCAGACACATCTAAAAGACCCACAGATGATGAGTCATCATCCATAATAGCGAAGAGAAATCTGTGAGCTCTCTGTATTTTTCGTTATTATTTATATCTCTCTTTCAGAAGAATTATTCAGAAGAATAATTCTTTAGTTATTTTCATTTGTTTTATTTCTAATTTTTCTATTACTATAATGCGTTCTTTGTTAATACTTTTCCATATTTATGTATTTTTGAAACGATGTGTCACTTTTTCTCTTCATGGACACTACCCTTAAAAATTATTAGAGGTGGTAAGCTTTTCCTAGCAGCAGACATATGTAAGAATAGTAATCAATTTCTAACTGAACTACTTGATATATTATTTAGTGTTTTTCCTTTTCCTTCTAGTGCTTTCACTTGAGTTGGATCCCTAGCAAGACTATTTTCATGAACATTAAAAATAAAGCATAAAGTAATCGTAATTTTTAAAAAAATTCTATACAATTTCTAGATTTTTAGCTAGTTTTCTAGAAGTTTGCAGATGTTTTGTTTTTTGAGCGAAATGCGTGGATTCTTTTCCATAAATGATTGATACTAGTCGTTGTACTCCTCCTCTAAATATCATTTTAAAATAATTGACTCATATACACTGCAACTAATACTTTCAGGTCGCATTTGCGGCATGGATAACCTATTTGTGGTTTAGCTGCAAGGTATTATTGCTCTTTCTACATTTTTGTAAAACACAGTCGGGCGTCCAGTACCCACCTTTTCTGATGGTATTTTCTTCAAGCCATTTCCGTGATATAAAGACGAAGAAATACACCATACTTACCTCTATAAGTCTTATTCTTGTTTTTCACATCATCAACTGCTTTAATCAAGTCGTTAGCTGTGTACGATGTACTACATTGTTTCTTTAAAAAGTTCTGACCATCTATCATGTGTATGTGTATTAAACCTTGAATAGAAAATAATTTTCTTTACAATAACCCCTTACAAAATGTTTATATTTATCCCAAACTAATTAATTTCGCTTCAAATATCAACACGTCAAATAACTAGATGAGTAAAAATCATAAGATATAACCACACTTTTATATGCATTTGTATTATTAGCATTCACGATCAAATTATCATTTTAATTTTATGTTGAGTTAAATGGTCTTCACTGACAAGTCACTTGAAACGAATAAAGTGCAAAATGGCACCAAACATATGGGGTATGATGTCGAAATCACTGAAGGTTGATATATAACCCCTTTCCCAATTAATTTTCGTATTCTTTATACACAATATGCGTTTTGGCTTTCAACGATACAGATCGTGTGCGGAATTTGTTTTCGTACGGGTATTTTTGCCGTAGTTTTCCAGATGCGACACTGTTTAATTATCTGCTGATGACAACTTAGTTATCGAAATACGTATACAGAATACGAAAATTAATGTGGAAAGGGGTTATATATCAACCTTCAGTGATTAAATTCTAAGGAGTGATTCATTTGGAGGTACTTTTTTCAAAAATAGAAAAACATAAAGACATCAATTTTATCGTGTATTCTCTTTTATTATACAGAAGAATGGTTTTTGACATTTATTTTTGAAAAATTATTGCCTTCAAATGCTGGCCGTAACTGCAGCTAACATGGTTCATTCTAAAGTTCCAATTTTCGATGACGTGTTCAAGTGGTATTTGGCAAATAACGCGAGTAAAATTGACTGCCACTTGCTCAATCGTAGTTGGCTTATCAATGTAGAGTTTGAACGTTAAGTAGCCCCAAAGAAAAAGTCTAAATACAGCTGAAAAATTTGTAGACCATTTGCCGGACTGTCTTTCCATAATAAAATATCACACAATACTTAACTAAAATAGTGTGAATGTTTGACACAAATTACTCTTTATCTGTCAAAAAATCGCCATTGAAAAAAGTACATCATAATGAATCACCCATTACATTTATAAGTGGTTTCGATTTAGTGGTATCGTGTATTCTCTTTTATTATACAGAAGAATGGTTTTTGACATTTATTTTTGAAAAATTATTGCCTTCAAATGCTGGCCGTAACTGCAGCTAACATGGTTCATTCTAAAGTTCCAATTTTCGATGACGCGTTCAAGTGGCATTTGGCAAATAACGCGAGTAAAATTGACTGCCACTTGCTCAAACGTAGTTGGCTTATTAATGTAGAGTTTAGGCGTTAAGTAGCCCCAAAGGAAAAAGTCTAAATACAGCTGAAAAATTTGTAGACCCTTTGCCGGGCTGTCTTTCCATAATAAAATATCACACAATACTTAACTAAAATAGTGTGAATGTTTGACACGAATTACTCTTTATCTGTCAAAAAATCGTCATTGAAACAAGTACATCATAATGAATCACCCATTACATTTATAAGTGGTTTCGATTTTGCCTGTAGACCATAAACCACCAACAAGAAGGTATTTCAATTCCCAATTTAGCGAAGTTAACAGTTTATTCGAAAGAGTTTGGGCGCTTAACAATAACTGTTCATGCAACCAGGGTATATTATTATACATATGAAGTGAAGCAGATATCTAAAAATGGACTAGGTGACGCTGGCTTAAGTGTTTCGAAGAGACTGTACTTGGTCGGAAAGGTTATTGCTACTGTTTTTTTGGGATTGGAGTGGAATTCTCCTTATCGATTATATTCAAAAAGATAAAGCGATAATAGGCGAATGCTACAAATCCTTAGTTAGGTCAAGTGCATGGTGTAATACAACGAAATAAAAAGAAACGAGTGAAGTATTTGGGGATAACGAAAATTCATAAATACGTGAATTTATTATAAACTAAATTTCGAGCAGCTTCTGCATCCAGCTTATCCCCTAGATTTGTCTCCCTTTCTTTTTTCAAAACCTGAAAACTTCACTTGACAAGAGATTTGAGCCGAATGAGAAGACAATTACTGGAACGAATACATATTTCGAATAGTTTGATAAAGTTTCTTTTTCTGAAGAAATGAAAACTTGAATATTGGTGTTCTAAATGCAATGAGTTACAAACAGAAAACATTGGAAAACTGAATAATTTTTTGCCAAAAAGTTTGGTTTTTTTCTCTAGGCTCACTAGTTACCGATTGGACCTCGTATTCAATAAATAAAAAGTTGCAGTAATTTAAAACGCAATGGTGAACGCGAACCACCCTACATTGGCAACACTAGGTAGCTAATGTGGTAAGTTAATACATTTAATATGAAAACATTTATCTTATTATTTATTAGATACACAAATTCCTTTTACAAAACTGCAGAAATTTCCTTTTCTATAAAGTTGTGATAAACAATTTTGTCTACTGTATTTTATAGAATTAATGAATTTTTGTTAAGGTTTATTATTAAAGCATGGGTATAAAGTTCTTATATATTAAAAGAACTCTCCCGAGACATTCCACAAAGGCACGAAACGTGGAAAGTAATGAAATTTGGATTTAATAAATATCTGATTTGTATATATATATATATATATATATATATATATATATATATCGAATAACTTGAATCAAAGATCAGAAGAGGGCAGAAGATGTAATAAATCGCTACCCTTTATGAGATTTTCGGATTGCGTTCTCTTTGAGTGTGTAGTACAGAGTATTTAATCCTTCTGACATATTAAATGGCAATAAGTATAATGGTGCATTTATTGCTTTCACAACGAGGTATAACACTTGCGCTCTTTGAGTGTCATAATATTCATTTGGAGGAAATCTTGCTATAGCTTCTCAATATTGTACGTGTTTAGTTATTATATCTATCTATTAGTAGCAAGCACATAAAGAAAAATAGAGGGAAAAGAAGATTCGAGTTTGTATTTTATTTTTTTATGGATATATTTGTCCAATATAATACACATTATTTTTAAAAAAATAACAAAAATGTACATGTAAAGGGTGTTTCTAATTTCGCTTTTTTTTAAAGAATAAATAAAACACATAATTTGCATTCACTTTCAAAAACTTTTTATTGGTAATTGAAATATTAATTATGACATTTATATGCGAAAAATAATATCTGCCAAATGGCTTCCTCTTGCAGCTCGACAGACTTCCACTCCTTTATTAAAATTTTCAATGACATTTTGACATAATTGAGGCTCTATCTCACCAATGAGAAGAATAATTTCATCTTTCAAAGCAGGAATTGATTGTGGATTGTTTTTTATAAACCTGACTTTTCACATAACCTCAGAGAAAATAGTCTAACGGTGTCAAATCGCATGATCGTGGTGGCCAATTAACATTACCGTTTCTTGAGATTACACGTCCAGGAAATTTTTCTCTCAATAAATCAATTGATTTGTGTGCAAAGTGAGGTGTAGCGCCATCCTGTTGAAACCATATATCCTCTAGATCGATATTCATTAATTCAGACCACAAAAATTCGGTTATCATCCGACGATATCGATCACTATTGACAGTTACAGCTTCACCAGCAGCATTTTCAAAGAAGCAAGGTCCAATTACACCACCTGACCATTATGCACACCAAACAGTAACTCTTTTAGGATGCATAGGTTTCTCATGAATAATTCGTGGATTTTCCTCACCCCAGGTACGGCAATTTTGTTTATTAACATAGTCACCAAGTTCAAAATATGCCTCATCTGAAAACATTATTTTTTGAGAAAAATCAGCTGATTGTTCATTAATGAAATTGACAAATGAACGACGTTTTAAATGATGTAATGGCTACAGTTCCTGTGTTATTTGAACCTTATATTCATTCAGAACTAAATCCTTGTGTAAAATACAACATGTTGTTGATACACTGTGTCTAAGTTGTTGTGAACGTCGTCCAATGGACATTTTAGGATCTTCAGGAACACTTTCACGAACCAAACCAATATTTTCTTGTGAACGACCACTACGACTGCATTTTGCACTTTTTTGATCTTCCACTGACCCGGTCTCTTGAAATTTTTTAACAATTTGATCAATAGTGCTTTCAGATGAACGATTATGTAAACCATAAAATTCACAATTTTCTAGAAACCCTTCACAGAACCCTGATTTTCATAAAATAATTCAACAATTAGAACGCGATGTTGTACCGTGTACGAAGCCATTTTATAAATGCCATACATCACACTTTTTAAATGCCGACATACCCAGACAAAGTCTGTGCGCCATTTATATTTTATTTATTCTTAAAAAAAACCGAGCAATTTGAAACACTCTTTATGTATGTGTATACAGGCTATTACCGTAAGAAGAGGAAAAAAAATATTATTAATCTTTCAGAAAAAATTTTCTTTATAATAGCTTTTACTTATTCTGGGGAGTAAACAACAGTTCAATTTATAAAATATTATAAAAGACGTTCTGAAAATTAAAAAAATGGAAAGTACATCCTAGCGAAATATTAGTATTTTTGTTTTTTTAGGAGATATCATCTAAAAAAGTTGTTTAAAAATTATTGAATACTTCTAGTTCAAGGTTAGTTGGAAAATAAGCAATCGACTTTTTCGAAAATAACTAAAAATACATTTCGTTAAAAATTAACAGAAATCTGTTACTGACATTATTTGGAGAATATCAACGGAAACTAGAAAATTTAGATGGCTAGATTGGTTTAACGAGAAAAAAAAATTAATTATTGATTAAACGAACTTCATAAAATTTATTGGCGCTTTTAAAAAGTAGAAACCCTTTTTAGTAATTTTCGTAATAATGCCCACCTTCGAATTTTATTCTAATATCTAGTTGCACAGGTTATAATCTTTGTACTCCCTATTATTATTAGTTGTCAAACAGCTTTCCTATTAAAATGCTGACATTGGAGCAAAAAATGCTGTACAATGTTACGGCATAGCTAACTCATCGGCAAGGTATACTAAAAATTCACAATATCCTGAATTTGTAATTAATAGAGTATCGTTTCCAGAAAAAAATCCAATGTTAAAAGTACCATCAAGGTATTCATCCACTTCATAAATTTGAATTTATTGTAAAATGATATTTATACACTTGTTAATTAAGGATTAACATAAGTGGACTCAAATAGAAAAAGATTGATTAATAAAAGATTTTTTTCTGGAATTATTATAGCAGTTGCAAGTAACCAAAATGAACAGTAAAAGTTCTATACTAATTTTTCATATCAATAGTTTTTATGAGAAGAGTTGAGATTGGTTTAATAATAAATATTTCTTAACACGAAAACGTTTTACTTTTCTATAGTCCTGCTGTAATATGATAAATTACACTAAAGTAGTTTTCGTTACAGTTTGAGACGCGGTCCTGGTGCCAATGTGCAAGATAGCAGCGGTTATACACCTCTACATCACGCAGCATTAAATGGACACAGGTAAGATTTTTTCATACTAATTGTAATCAGCTTCAGATTTTGTTTGCTCAATTTTAAACTGCCATGAATATTATAATGCTTATTATTCAAACACTTGACAGATCGAACCTAAATTAATAAATCAGAACACGGTTTTATACAGAATCTGATTGTTAACCAGTTCATTAATCAGTATAAAAAATATGTGCGTTGTTCAAACGAATAGAATGAATGGATTAGAAAATGTAAATGGAAATTTATTACACATTAGAAGTTTAGGCGGAAGCATCATATCTTTTTATTTAAAAATAATTTAAATATATGGAATTTCGTCTTTTTACTTTGATTATCCACTGAGAAGTACATGAACTATTTTGTTAACATTATAATGCTCAATTTTTAAATTTTTTAATCAATTTTAAATCAAAAATATAGGGATGCTACATTTTGAGTCAGATATATGAAAAAATATTTTAAAGTAATTGAATCTTTTTCTTTTTCTTGATATTTGGGAATGTGCTATATTCGATACACTGTGCATTTTGAAATAAAGGTATTATCTATATGAATGTAAACCATATCTTCAGCATTTTACGTTAGCTTCTTGTAGCATTGTTTTTACAACATGTTCAGTCATCTGTATATAATAGCTAATGTCCAATTCCACCGGTTTTTATATCTTTTGGAGAAACATATATTGTAGGTCTCTTCTTAGCTGCATTTTGCTGTTCAGTAACGTTGACTGGTCTACTATATTTACTTCCTTGACTTTGCATGTTGGCTATCTTTTTTCTCTTTGCACACTTTGCTGTATACGATCCAGCTAACGATAACAGTTATAGCAATAAGATGGTAAAAAAATCGGATATATCATTTCTTTGCTCTCAGTTTGATTTTGTTTTTCCTGTTAAACTGTCTAGAAAATCAACCCACCTGTATAATGATTCAATTCTTTTACCACATGAGAACATGAAATTTCAAATTTTTATTAGACTTTATGTCAAAGCGTTCATCTTCCTGCAAAAGTAATTCTCTAACAAAATTAGATTCAAGTGTAATGACATTATTGTCCTTCCAAACTAGTATGGAAACATGAGTACCATTTACGTTTACAACGTATTCATATGAAGTTTCTCTTTCTTGGATTGGTTTTCTGCAGGCGGTTTATCATTCGGTATTCAATTCTTATCGTTCCCAAAAAATTGATGCTGCAAGTTGTTTAATACACATCTAATAGGATTATCGTAGTGTAATTGTCGTATACTTTATAGAATTCATTTGTGGGGACGTTTGTACATAAGCTAACACATTCCCACTTACTTCCAAGTTCGGTTCAGTAGGCAATCGAGTTTTATTTACTTGTCTAATATAAACTTCTAATCTACATATACGCGAAACCACATTGCTTTCGTCCCAGTTTCAAATCCTCCATTTTATATTACCTGAACTTCCGCGCAGTGTTGTTTGCTCTGAAGGAGTTTCAGGATAACCAAATGAAAGGCTTCGTTTTTTGTTTGTCTTTACCTCGTTTTCCTGCTCCGCTGCAGTATCGAATACTTATATAAAGTGCGGTTAAATGGCTATTGGCTCCGCTACAGTATCACTTTTGTTTCGTAGTAGCATGCAATGACCACTCTGTTTCTCTGCTGTCTTCTTTCTCTGCTGCAGTATCAAATACTTATGTGAATGCTATTGCCACAACGAAACAAAGTTGATACTGTAGTGCAGTATCAACTTTGTTACGTAGTGGCATACAATGACCATTCTATTTTCTATGCTGTATTCTTCCTCCGTTACAGTATCAGATATTACTTTACAACGTATTCATATGAAGTACATCTTTTCTCTTTTTTGAGCTGGACTACTTAGAACAAATAGTTTAGATCCCTATTTATGAAATTTTTATAGGAGGTACTGTTTGAGATAGTGTCGAGCACAGTTGTTCACAGTGATCATGTTTTGCTGTCTATAAAATTGTCCGAAAAATAAATATTGGCTCTTATGTTGTCACTAGGTTATTGTTTTTTCTATAAGGTACTCTTAAAACTTTATTGCCATACAAAATACATACCCGTATATATATATATATATATATATATATATATATATATATATATATATATATAAGTAAGGGCCGTTTGAAACTAAAAACCAAACGAAAGAAAATTTTCTAAAACCAAATTTATTTTCTACATTCATTTCTCTATTTCTCAACATGGCTGCCAAGTTTGATTGAACACCTATCAAACCTTACAACTAGATTTTGAATACCCTCTTCATTAAAACTTGAAGCCTGCTTCGATACGACTTAAAATGACGCCACTTTCTTCGTTATAACGAGTCAAAAAATTCAGCGAACACTCAAATATTTGCGGCCCTCCGTTAGGAGTTTAGGGACCCAACGGGAGCACATTTTCTCAAACTTTAACTTTTCAGAAACAGTCACAATATCGTCTGTGATCACAGATGGGCGACCGGAGCGGGATTCATCATGGACGTTGTCGCGGCGAGCCTTGAAGTGTCTGGCCCACTTAAAAAGCACGTTGTAATTAATATATATATATTAATTACAACAACATCCTCCTTATATTTGGCTTTCATGTTATTTATCTAAAGAAAATTTCACGCGTCTCTATCACTGTTATTTCCTAGTTGCTGATAATCATTCGAGGTTTTCATTTCCTTTCATATATACTCTTATATTCTTAGTACGTGGCTAAAATTCTGCAGTAGTGTTTGTTAAAATAAAAAACGAAATGCTTAGAAAACAATGTATGTTTGTGAAGTATCTTTTCATAGCAGTTGCGACACTAGTTAATAAAAGCGAAAGCGTTTGTACTACTTTCTTCAACACAAGTGCGAAAATAAAGATTGATGAAATTGAATCAATAAATATACTGAACAAATGCTTATCAAATACGCTAATCAACGAAATAACTATAACATCAAGTGTGGAAATCCTTCAAAAGGGAACTTTCACGAACATGCCTAAATTGGTACGGATAATAATGAAAGGAATTAATATCAAGAAAATTCAAGCAAAATTTTTCAATAATTCGCCAAATTTAGTAGATATATCGATAACCCAGAATGTTTTTGAAGTTATTGACAGAGGAGTATTTTCCGATTGGAAAGGCAACCTTCTTGATCTGGAAGACAATAAAATACATAGCATTCAGAGGAAAGCATTTGAAAATATTATAGTGGATATTTTATCATTAAATAACAACAGCCTAAGAAGTATAGAAAAAGGCTGGTTTAAGAATTCCTCCATAAGCAATCTTCAACTTGCGTCCAACAAACTAACTTTTATAGGACGAAATACATTCAGAGGAATAAGGAATTTAGAGATATTAGACCTACCGGAGAATAATATTTATTATATTCAAGATGGAGCGTTTTCACTTTCCTCACTCATTCACGCAGATGTATCGGATAATATGCTAAGTGAATTAAATTTTTTAAATAATACTAGAATAAAGATTTTACATATAGCAGCCAATATGTTTAGCAATATATTTCTAAGGAACACATCAGTCAAGCACATATCTATTTATCCCAATCCTTTCATATGTGAATGTTTGAAAAAGTTTTGGGAGTTTGCTAAGGCGAAAGGCATACAAATAAACCCAGTTGGCGGATATTTTCATTCGAAAGACAAATTTCCAATTTGCACAGCAAAAACAACACATTGCGATGAAGTAAATCATGATGATGGAACTTGGAGGGATTATTTTAAAAAATATAGTTTAACTAGATTAATACATTCTTCCATATTTGATTAATCACTAGAGTGATAGTGTAGTGTTACTACTGTTTCATTTGTAACATTTAGCTGGTATCTCACATTAATTTCAAATATTTTGATTGGATATATAAAAAGCTTTTTTGCAATAAGAAATAATTGTAAAGTGAATGATTATCTAGACGAAACATGGGCGTCATACGGGCAAGTTGGAAGACAGCTTGTTTTGGAACGTTGTTGGCGTTGTACAACAAATTTCCTACTTTGAAGTATACTGATAATCATATTTAATGTGTTATACGTTATGTAAGGATTACAGGTCCCAATATATGTGATCCCGCCTTAATTTAGGGATCGCTGCATTCACAATGGCTTCCCTATAAAATCGCCCACTTTTGTACTTAATATGATTTAAATATAAAACTTATGTTATTATTTTGCGTAATTAATAAAACATAAATAATATTATATTTATCTTTCTATTTTGATAAACCTCAAACAAATATGGTGTATAAGTGCGGTCGTAAAATATGGAATAAAATTCATTAAGTAGAGGAAATTTTTTCTTCGTAAAAATGCTCGATCAAGTATACATATGTAGATGCTAATTTAATTGACATTATTTGTTAAATTTATTGTAATATTTTGCCTGTGATTAAGTCAAAATCAGGAGCTGATTGATATTAATCTGATCACACAGTTTTTATTTCCTTAGAAGCTTTAATATTTTTGCGAGAATGATTCATTTGAAATGAAGTTTCTAGATATTCTTTAATCTTGCTATCTTTATCGTCAAGACTTTCTGATGGATGGGTTTGGAAAGTGTTTGTTAATGTGCAGTAAATACATCAACCTTTCGTCTCTTTCGTCTTAACTCATTGGTGTCATATCTAATTAATAATTAAAATTAGTTCGTTTTATAAAAAGTTGTTTGGATAGCTTCCAATACATTGATATGTTTTTATTTTTAATTAAACACAGTAGGGATATAAAAAACTTAAACTATATATATATATATATATATATATATATATATATATATATATATATATATATGTATATGTATATGTATATGCATATGTATATGTATTAATTAATAATTATTATATATGTGTGTGTGTGTGTGTTCGAAGGAAGGTTCTCTCGGTTGTGAGTATGAGTAATATTAGATTATCGGGCTCTCCGCTATGTTTGCCCGAAGTCGTCGAATGAATCGGGGTCTCTACGTTACGATGACATCTCAATCTTCTTCAGGAGTTGTTTCGTAGTAAAGCGTCAATCTGAAACTGAGTTTATGAACTTCTGAGTTATTCTGCCCAGTCTGCCCAAACCACACAAGATATAGAAATATGTATGAAAGCTTAGTAATTCTTATTCTGTTTTAAAACTTTTTTTTTGATACGTCTGCTTGTCTATTTTGAATTATTTTTGAATTTTCAACATGAAAAATAAAATTACTTTTACGTAATCTGGTACGTAGACTTCCGCGGCCGTGGTCCATACTATCTGCTTCTGGACTTCCGGGCTGGAACCGCGTCACTAGTATAACTGCCGACGTTTCGTACCCACTCGTATGGGACATCTTCAGGGCTCAACTACTGCTACTGTCTGTTGCATTGAAACTGGTGTAAGTCGATGGTGAGCGAGTTTATATATGGGTACATACTCCCATATGAGTGGATACGATACCAGTGACACGGTTCCAGCACGGATTACTTTTACGTAATTATTTTTGTATATACTAAACTTTGAATATACCTTTTATTTGCAGTCAAACTGAATATGTATGAATTAAATGTATATTGTGCTAATAATACCAGTGTTATTAAAAAAAATCTAATATTTATTTATAAATTAGTAAACACACAAGTATAAACATTTAACCATTAATGATTAGGTAAAATTCAATTGAAAAAAAATACTTTAAATAATATAAATCTAAACATTTTATCTGAATATTAATAACATGTTACATATTTTTATATAAATGTTTCTTTTGAACGCATTCGCCTTATCAACATATTATATAGCTCTTTATAATAAATACAATAAGTACCTCTACAGTAGTATTTGCTTTTCTTTACATTGAATTGTTGTATTTCTCCATTTCAAGTTGCTTTTGTATCTCAATTTTTGGTCACATAAATTATATCATCTACTTTCAATTAACTCCTTCAAAACTTGTTTAAGTAATTGATATTGATGTATAATATCTTTAAAATATATTTTTATTAGCTATTTTAACATATGTAAGATACTCTCGATACTTTTTTGGTGCGCATAAATTTACTTTTTTAACTTTCAAATAATTTTCAATAATTACTTTGGATTACACGAAACGCTCTTTTTCAGGTATTAATTTTTTCGTATCTCCTTATTTTATTTTGTGAGTCTTGTTTATAGAAAGAAATAAAATCCAAATAAAGTGATTGAAAAAGTCGATTAACGAATTTTTAAACTTTTTATTACATTTTTCTCTTCAAAATGCTGTTTTATACTAAGGAATTATTATGATTTCTTGATTCCCCGTTGTCACATTTGTAGGTATATATTAAGGTATTACCTTTATTTTTTAAATATCTAATTAAAAATTATTTTCAGATTTTTTCCTTAATTGTCAAATAAATGATGCTTTTAATGATTTACCTTTCAAAAGTAATTTTATAAAAATATTCTACTTGAAATATTGAATTTGTGTATCCTAGTTTCCCTATATATGTTATAAATATAAAAAAACAAATATATAAGGTTTTCAAATAGGGATGATATGATTTTGAAGTGACATTTCGGCCATTTGTAATATGTCACGATCTGTCATTTGTTTTTCATTGTACTCAGTAGTGTTTACAATTTCATCATGTAGAGATATACGCAAGAACAACGTTTACAAATTATTCAGTTTTATTATTAAAATAATCGTTCTCCAATTGCAACTTCTCGTGCGCTTTTGCCATTTTATGGTCGTAATAATCGTCCAAGTGTGCTCGCTATTCGTCGAATTGTTAAGAATTTTGAGGTTACATTTTCTTTACATAATTTTCAAGTGCCAATAAGACAAAGAACCGCTCGAAGTAATGCGTTTAGGTAAGTGTTATTGAAGACCGTAATTTGTCGATTCCAAGACGTTCTCAACAATTGCGACTGTCTCAAACCACAACCTGGCGGATTTTGAGAAAGGATTTGGGTTTGCATCCCTATAAAATTGTTCTCACTCAAGAACTGAAGCCATTGGACCACCGTAAACGTCGTAAATTTGCTGATTTTGCCTTGGAATAACTTGAAAATGATAACGATTTTTTTAAGAAAATCATCTTCTCTGATGAGGCTCACTTTCATCTGGATGGTGTGGTAAATAAACAAAACTGTCGATTCTGGTGCGAAGAAAATCCACAATTATTTATGAAAAACCATTACATTCACCTAAATTGACAGTTTGGCGTGGTTTTTGGTATGGTGGAATCATCGGTCCGCACTTCTTTCAAAATGAAGCTGGTAACACCGTTACTGTCAATAGAGAGCAGTATAGATTGATGATAACCAACTTTTTATGGCCGACATTGGAAGAAGTTGATCTTGACAACTTTTGGTTCCAACAAGACAGGGCTACGTGCCACACAGCAAATGCAGTTATAGAATTATTGCGAGAAAAGTTTGGAGATTCGATTATTTCAAGAAATTGTGATATTGAATGGCCTCCAAGAAATTGTGATTCAACACCACTAGACTATTTCTTGTGGGGTTATTTGAAGTGATTGGTCTATCGAAATAAACCAGACTCTCTTCAAGCTTTACAAGTCAATATTGAACGTGCAACATTCATGACATACGACTAGATTTAGTGGAAAAAGTGCTTGAAAATTGGGTTCATCGAATTCGTTCCTGCAGAAGAAGTCGTGGAGGCCATTTGAATGACGTTTTATTTAGAAGTTAATTGTATCACTCTTATTGGAAAACCTGTTACATATATCGAAACATTTTTACCTATTCTTCCATTTCCCAATAATATTAAATTTAAAAACATCTCTGCAAACAATTTTAATTTATCCGTCCAAACATTTTAATCATTTATCTTTTATTATAATTTCAACAAATCTGAATTATGCTATAATTTTGAAAGATAATAAATACAATTTTGATTTTTTGGTGCCTACATGGAAAATTCTATTACATATCATTTGATACAGTAAATTTATTATTATTTATTATTAAGAGTCTTCTTAAAACTAACTAACAACAACTGACTAACATGTACACAGTAATGCTACTATAATTAAATCTAATAACAATTTGTATTACTAATACTTTATTTGCTCATACAATTTTTAATTTTACACTTTTAGTTAAATTTTATATATGTATATGTACGTGTAGGTAGGTTTTGATATTTAAATTTATGCTTTCGGTGGACATGTTCACTTCGTCATGAACATATTATTGGGTCTGGGAAAAAGTTCGTGGCGTTTTTCCCGATAGATGGCATTGGTTGCCGATAACTAAAGAACAACAAGTCACAGCGACACCACCGACGGCTCGTTTTTTAGATGACCTTCCGAACGTTAGTTTGAGCGTAGAAACATTGTAATCGGTGCAGTGGTTGGAAAGTTATTCGCACTTGAAAATGGAGAAGAATAATGAGAAATTTCGCTATATTCTGCAATATTATTATGATAAGGGGAAGAACGCTGCGCAGGCTTGTGATAAAATTTGTGCTGTGTACGGTGAAGGTACTTTATCGAAATCTGTTGCGCGGAAATGGTTCGCTCGCTTTCGTTCTGGAAATTTCAATGTGAAAGATGAGTCACGCTCCGGTCGTCCAATCACTGAAAAATCTGATGAAATTCTTGAAAAAGTCCAACAAGATAAGCATATCAGCAGTGTCGATATTGGCATGGAGCTAGGCATTGACCACAAAACTGTTTTGAACCATTTACACAAAGCTGGTTACAAAAAAAAGCTTGACGTATGGGTTCCTCATGAGTTGAGCGTGAAAAACATGATGGACCGAATTAACATCTGCGATGCGCTGCTGAAACGGAATGAAATCGAGCCGTTTCTGAAACGTTTAATAACCGGAGATGAAAAATGGATTACGTACGATAATCGGAAGCGTAAAAGATCGTGGATAAAGGATGGTGAGCCGTCACAAGCGTTTAAGCCAACATTGACGCCAAAAAAAGTGATGCTGTGTGTATGGTGGGACTGGAGGGGAATCGTCCACTACGAGCTACTTCCAACTGGTCAGACGATTGATTCTCAACTCTACTGTGCACAACTAGAGAGATTACGCCAGGCGATTGAAAGAAAAAATTGATTAATAGGAAAGGTGTTGTCTTCCATCATGACAACGCCCGACCACACACTTCTTTGATGACCCGTCAAAAATTGAGAGAGTTTGGTTGGGAAGTTTTGATGCACCCACCTTACAGTCCGGATATAGCACCCTTGACTATCATCTGTTTCGATCTCTGCAGAACTCTCTCAATGGAATTAAGTTGGTTTCAAAAGAAGCCTGTGAAAACTACTTGATTCAGTTTTTCGACCAGAAACCACAGAAGTTTTTCACCGATGGGATCATGGATCTACCAAAAAAATGGCGAAACATTGTCGATAATAATGGAGCATATTCGGTTTAAATGAATTCGTCCACGCGCCATGCGGGGACCAGTTGAATTTTACTGAAAAAACGCCACGAACTTTTTCCCAGAGACCCAATACATGTACACAGTAATGCTACTATAATTAAATCTAATAACAATTTGTATTACTAATACTTTATTTGCTCATACAATTTTTAATTTTACACTTTTAGTTAAATTTTATATATGTATATGTACGTGTAGGTAGGTTTTGATATTTAAATTTATGCTTTCGGTGGACATGTTCACTTCGTCATGAACATATTACATGTACACAGTAATGCTACTATAATTAAATCTAATAACAATTTGTATTATTAATGCTTTATTTGCTCATACAATTTTTAATTTTACACTTTTAGTTAAATTTTATATGTATGTACGTGTAGGTAGGTTTTGATATTTAAATTTATGCTTTCGGTGGACATGTTCACTTCGTCATGAACATATTACATGTACACAGTAATGCTACTATAATTAAATCTAATAACAATTTGTATTACTAATACTTTATTTGCTCATACAATTTTTAATTTTACACTTTTAGTTAAATTTTATATATGTATGTACGTGTAGGTAGGTTTTGATATTTAAATTTATGCTTTCGGTGGACATGTTCACTTCGTCATGAACATATATTACATGTACACAGTAATGCTACTATAATTAAATCTAATAACAATTTGTATTACTAATACTTTATTTGCTCATACAATTTTTAATTTTACACTTTTAGTTAAATTTTATATATGTATATGTACGTGTAGGTAGGTTTTGATATTTAAATTTATGCTTTCGGTGGACATGTTCACTTCGTCATGAACATATTACATGTACACAGTAATGCTACTATAATTAAATCTAATAACAATTTGTATTACTAATACTTTATTTGCTCATACAATTTTTAATTTTACACTTTTAGTTAAATTTTATATATGTATATGTACGTGTAGGTAGGTTTTGATATTTAAATTTATGCTTTCGGTGGACATGTTCACTTCGTCATGAACATATTACATGTACACAGTAATGCTACTATAATTAAATCTAATAACAATTTGTATTACTAATACTTTATTTGCTCATACAATTTTTAATTTTACAATTTTTAGTTAAATTTTATATATGTATATGTACGTGTAGGTAGGTTTTGATATTTAAATTTATGCTTTCGGTGGACATGTTCACTTCGTCATGAACATATTACATGTACACAGTAATGCTACTATAATTAAATCTAATAACAATTTGTATTACTAATACTTTATTTGCTCATACAATTTTTAATTTTACACTTTTAGTTAAATTTTATATATGTATATGTACGTGTAGGTAGGTTTTGATATTTAAATTTATGCTTTCGGTGGACATGTTCACTTCGTCATGAACATATTACATGTACACAGTAATGCTACTATAATTAAATCTAATAACAATTTGTATTACTAATACTTTATTTGCTCATACAATTTTTAATTTTACACTTTTAGTTAAATTTTATATATGTATATGTACGTGTAGGTAGGTTTTGATATTTAAATTTATGCTTTCGGTGGACATGTTCACTTCGTCATGAACATATTACATGTACACAGTAATGCTACTATAATTAAATCTAATAACAATTTGTATTACTAATACTTTATTTGCTCATACAATTTTTAATTTTACACTTTTAGTTAAATTTTATATATGTATATGTACGTGTAGGTAGGTTTTGATATTTAAATTTATGCTTTCGGTGGACATGTTCACTTCGTCATGAACATATTACATGTACACAGTAATGCTACTATAATTAAATCTAATAACAATTTGTATTACTAATACTTTATTTGCTCATACAATTTTTAATTTTACACTTTTAGTTAAATTTTATATGTATGTACGTGTAGGTAGGTTTTGATATTTAAATTTATGCTTTCGGTGGACATGTTCACTTCGTCATGAACATATTACATGTACACAGTAATGCTACTATAATTAAATCTAATAACAATTTGTATTATTAATGCTTTATTTGCTCATACAATTTTTAATTTTACACTTTTAGTTAAATTTTATATGTATGTACGTGTAGGTAGGTTTTGATATTTAAATTTATGCTTTCGGTGGACATGTTCACTTCGTCATGAACATATTTATTATATGTTAAATCAATTTATCATACTATGATGATGTGCTCTAATGCATTTTTAAAATTATTTATTTAAGAAAAATATATGCCCACAAATAAAATTACCTATTAATATAAATAATCTTAATTTTTTATGTGTGTAGCTGGTTATCTACGGTACATTTAATATGCAATTAAAACGACTGTTATCTCTTTTTATTTATATAAATATATTACTAGCTACTATAAATGTATTACTTGCCTTCGATTTTTAGAAGCCATAATATTTATTTATTTATTATTTCGCGGTTATTTCGGTGAATGATAATATAAGAATATCTTATATTTTTTTATATATAAACACAAAAATGTTCTTAATTTTTTGTTAAATTTAAATTAATTTGATATTAGTATCTTATAAACCTACCTGAACTACAAAATTATTAAGATTCTGTTTATCAATTTAATTAAATTATAAGTGTGAATAACTTCACCTTTTTGCGTTTTTCCTTTATAAATCCTATATCTTGAAGAATATAATAGTAATGATATATTTATTGCCCAACAGGCGAACCCAATTAAAGGACAAAACATTGAATACAAATAAAGCGAAGTGCATACAGTCAAAATTAATATCTGAAGTAACTAATAATATAAAAAAACAAAAGAATACCACTAAGCAATTAATAATAACTTAAAATAATGATAAAATTCAAATAATAGAAAATTAACAATAATAGAAAATTAAGAACTAAAAACTAAATATATTTTAGTAGTTCGACAAAAAATCTACTATATTCTTGGGTGCTTCTGAGATATTGCAAAAATATGGTTGTACGCTAGCGTCGGAAAAATAAAATATTACCAATATCCGCACTAATGATGAACAATGTAAAAGGAAAGGAAAAGTTGGGATCTTCTGGGTTTCTTTTCAGGATAAATTTTGGTTTTTATATAAAAAATTTGTGATAAATAGAACTAATCACTTCAATAATATATCCTCTAATACTTCTTTTTGAAATAAATTATTCTTAATAAAGACATTTTATCGCTTATATTATCGAAAGGTTAAGAAGTCAAATTCAAAATGTCATCGATGCTTGTTTTCCAAAAAATTTTGTCTGAGCAATCTTTTCTGTGTTATAATAACTTTCTAAACGTTAATAGTTTTTTTTATTTCTTGAATTATTTAATTTTACCAAATATCAATTGCTGCTCTTGTAAAGAAAAACGTATTTTTCTCAAAATACAGACTTTTCCAATCTTTTGTTTTTTCCTTTTGCCCGTCTTTGTTATTTTAGAAATTATGTGTCCAACTACAATATAATTATAATATAAGTATTAATTGTTTTAAATAAAACTAATTTCAAGGTCAAATCTGTTTTTGCAACATATTTGAATATATATACGTATATATATATATATATATATATATATATATATATATATATATATGTACATATACAGATAGACATTAAATTTAACAATTTTATTCTTACAAGAATACCACTTATTTTGAACTAGGTGTCTTTTCAATTCATTAAGTAATACAAATCTAACTTTTTTAATGAAATATAGTTCTAATAAATCTTTATTTTAAATACTTTAAGAAGCAAATGCGAAATCTGAAATTTAAATGAACGAAGAAAGACTTTTCCTTTGAATTTTAAATAATTTATTAATATTAAATAGAATGATTAATATGCCATTATAATATATATAAGTATATATATATATATATATATATATACATATGTGTATATAAGTATATATGTATATATATATATAAACCTGAGCCTGCTATTATTTTAACAACGCATGAAGAAAATCTTTTGGAATAATGTTAAACTATTATTGAAGCATCTTGAACGGGTAATCATGTCCGCTGATAATCGACCAAGAAGGCAGCGGTATGAAGGTTTTTTGAAATTTCATTCTAGTAGTGCAAAATTTAACATAAAGACGAATTAATGTATGTGACAAATTTATTAATGGTTTGCCGCATTAAGAAAATATCTAGATTCTAGAAACTTAAGATTGAAAGCAATCAAATTTTTAACTGTGACAAAGCAACTTTTCTCTTTACTCTAGAAGATCAAAAAGATTTACTAACTAGTCTTCACCATTTTTTCAAACGAATTTTGTACATTGTAACGAAAAATGTTTCAATGGAGTGGGATATTGGAAAATCTAGCAGTGAATGTATAACCAGAGAAATTTTTTATGACTTCATAGTCAATGTATTTTTCTATGGGTTTTAAAACTGTCTGTCCTTCTCTCAATAATAAAATGTTTGTATATGGTTAGGCTATGAGTCCATTTTGACACTTTTTTAGCACAAAATTGAATAGTAACGTTATTTCCAAATTCAACACGTTTCTTTCAAGCCTTGGATGTGGGTCTGTTTAAGCCTCTAAAGTATGGAGACAAGTGGTTCACAAACGGAGTAGTTGATTAATAATGGAAATCGGTTTGAAGATTGTGACATATTTGATACTTAACGCAAAGTAATACGGGTAAAAATTATTTGCGAACCAAATATGTATATTTTAAATAAATAATCTTTCATTGCAGATTTTATATTTTTGATGATATTGGAGTTACATTTCCATGTTAATAAATGTGATTAGTATTATGGAAAGCTTTTGATTAATATACAGCGAAAAGCAATTTATTATGACCTATAATTTGGTATTCCAGTATATTATTTAGCATATAATTTCCCATTAACTACATGATTATTTATTCGAAAAGTATTCCTAATTCACTTATGTAACACTAAGTTTACCACTAAAATTGTCAAAAACTTTATAAGTAGTCAGTAATTGATACATTTACCAAAACATTGCATGTAATAAAAATTTTTATATACTTATTTTTGTCTTGCTTTAACGAAATTTCAATTTAACGAATTTTTTTCGGAACCAAGCTATTTTGTTAAATCGAAGGTCAACTATACCATACATCTTTATTTTTCAAAAGAAAATTTTAATCAAACATCGAACTATGTATTAACCTCGATATGCTAAAATTTCTATAATATTCTCTCCTGGTTTCATCGCCATATCTTTCTTCATCACAATATGTCGTTTTCGCAATGCAAACAGGAAATTCGTCCTTCCAATAAAAATATTCACCACGCGGATGTATCTTTATTCCATTCAATTTAGCGATTTTCCAAAACTTTCTCAAACATTCGCATCTGAAGGGATTGGGATAAATGCTTATTTGCTTTATCGATGTTATATTGCTTAGAAATATGTAGCTAAGCATGTTTGCCGAAATATGTAGGTTTTTTATTTGAGTATTATTTACGAAATTTAATTCACTTAACATATTATCCGATAGGTCTACGTAGACAAGTGACGGAAGCGAAAAAGCGCCATCCTGAATGTAATATATACTGTTGTCTGGTAAATCTAGCATGTCTAAGTTTTTTACATTTTCAAATACATTTTTTGCTATCCAAGTTAGTCTGTTGGACCCAATTTGAAGGTTGTTTATGGTGGAATTCTTAAACCAGTCCTTTTCTATACCTCTTAAGCTGTTATTATTTAATATTAGTATTTCCACGTTGATATTTTCAAATGCTCCTTTTTGAATGCTGCGTATTTTGTTATCTTCTAAATCAAGAACACTTCCTTGCCAACCGGAAAATACTCCTTTGTCAATAACTTCGAAAATATTTTGCGTTATAAATATGTCTTCTAAATTTGGGGTATTATCAAAAAATTTTGCTTGAATATTCTTGATGTTAATTCCTCTCATTATTACACGCTTTAGTTTAGGCATGTTTAAATAAGTTCCCGTTTGAAGAGTTTCCACACATGATGTTATAGTTATTTTGTTAATTGCTGTGTTTGATAAGCATTTGTTCAGTATTCTTATTGATTCGGTTTCACCAATTTGTATTTTTGCAGTTGTATTTACGAAAGTCGTACAAGCCGTTTCGCCTTTGCTTACAAAAATTGCAGATACTGTGAATACAAAATGTAAGAACATTTTTTACTAATTTCACTCACTATAGACGAATATAAACTGACATCTTATAACCGCGAACTAACAATAAATAATCAGTGTACCACATAAAATGAAAGGAAACGAAAGCGTTAAAGAATTATCTCTAACTAAATACAGTACTGTGCAAAAGAAAGATGAACCTAACAATATTTTCCAAAACTTATTTACTAAAACGTTTTTACTAATAATTATTGGGTTAATTTAATTTATAATACTTAAAACATCTTTTCAAGAACGATTCACTTATTGGTAGAAGTATAATCACTGGAAATTTCCAATTTTATCATACATCATACGTCCGCGTAGGTTAGAGATCGACCGCCTGATAAGAGGATTGCAGTAATAAATTTTATTGCACCACAATGCTCTGCAATAAAATTTCAAGGGAGAGTTATTTATCTATAAGATTTTGTTTTTAATTCAGTGGTAGAAACGATACAGAGCGGTTCCACAATGGAATTTATTTAGATTCTTAAAAAACGCACCTACGAATGAAATTTTCATTTTAAGAAAAAATCATGAGCTTTAAATTGTTATAGTAGATAGAAAATGCCTAGAGTAGCATTATTAGACAGAAATAAAATTATTGTTTTCCACCAAGAGGATTATAGTCAAGTGAAAATATCAAAACAAAAAACAACTCTAATACGAACGAAGGCTACGGATATACTGATTTGTTTACAGAGGCGAGAGGCGCTGAATTCGGAAGAGAAGGCTTCACGATAAATAACTGTCAGTTGTTGGCGTTCGGTGCATGCACACTTCTTCTGTACCAGCGTCAGCATCGTTATTTAATAGCCACACCTCGTAGATTTGTATTAATTGAATTTGAAATAAATAAAATAAAATGTAATTCTTACTTGTATTTAACTTATTTGTGCTCATATATAACAGCGATTGTGCACATTCTTATATATTTTGTCATTGGGAAATACCAATTAAGTAACATCATTATTTGAATGAATTTAAAAATAAAAATAGAAAATTAACGCGGAATATTGCAGATAAATATTAATATGTATTACATGCTCATCTGCGAAAGGTTATGATTCTCTGTATACAAAACATTACATTGACTTTCAACTTTCAACTATTTCACACATATTCACGGTTACAGGTCAAGGTAACTATTGTTTGATATGGAGTAAATTATATTCAAAATGGGTGTGGAATTTGAAAATTTTCGAAATTACCAATATAAATAATTCGATAACTTCTATCACAGGCGACAATAGAAAATAAAAGAAAAACACGAAAAAATTTTATTTATTTAATAATAACGTCAATGTTTTTAAATGTAATTTTAATTAATCTGTAATTAAAATAAGCAAATTTTATCTGAATGGGGGAGTAATGTCTATCAAATCTTACCTAAGCGAAATAAAGGATGGTGTTTGCCAAAAATAAAAGTTTACAAGAACCTCAATGCTATTGAGTATTTATAAGAATATTCAAATAAACAAGTGTCTGTTATTTGTTTGAAAGTAAATTTTATAACTAAGCGTTATCATTTAGAAGTAATACTAAGGGCATTGAATATTGAAAAAATATTTACAAAAGTCTCAATGCTATTGAGTATTTATAACAATATTTAAAGGTACAAGTGTCTGTTATTTGTTTGAAATTGAATTTTATAGCTAAGCGTTATCATTTAAAAGTAGTTCTAAGCGGCATTGAATATTAAAAGAAATCGATTTTTTAAAATCCTGACTTTTATGGCCGGTAGTGGAATACAACGCTAATGTTTATGCATTTTTTATAAACATGAGTGAATTTAAAAGACAAGGACCTGCATAATCTATGCATTGCATAGTAAAAAGCAAAACAGTCTTTAATAGTATCAATTCTGCGGAATTTCCTTTAATCATTTGCAAAGATAGGTTCTCATATCGAGTTATAGTAGAGATATTATATATTAGTAAATATCGGAAACAAAATTGAGCCAGGAATTGGGCCATGTGGAACCCCTTATGTGAGACAAATTATATCAGATATAATATTACGGCATTCGTCAAATCGTTTTTTGCCAAATATATAAGATTTTAAAGGTCAAATCAGCGGTGTGAACAAACCCTAAACTACAAGTTTAAATAAAAGAATATGATGCCAATTTGATGAAAAGGCTCATTAAAAATCAGTGACATTATATCTACTTGCCATAATTGTATATTATTTAGATAGTATATCGGCAAAAATAGTTGAAATTGATTATTACTAATCGTTCAGCCATGAAATGTAGTAGCCTCATGTAATGTAATTCATATATGTATAATATGTTTAAAAGCTTTTGCATAATTTTACCGATTAATGCTACAATTAAATAGTTTTCATATTATAATAGTAACGTACTTTATAAGGGCCAATTCTTTTTTTTTATAATTATTCACCAAATAAAATACGCCAAATCTAAACATAATATTATCTTTTATTAAAGATCATATTATATAACTAACAATTAATTAACAGTAAGTAAATAAGAAAAACCTACATAAAATATATTAATGTAATTTCCATTATAATAATTAATAATATTTAAAGGCACAAGTGCCTGTTATTTATTTGAAATTAAATTTTATAACTAAGCGTTATCATTTAAAAGTAATACTAAGGGCATTGAATATTGAAAACAATCGATTTTTTAAAATCTTAATTGTCCTAACTTTTGTAGCAAGTAGTGTAATACCACGCTCATGTTTATGCATTTTTTATGAACACGAGCAACATTTTATAAACATGCAGACGGGGATAGTCTGCACAATCTATTAGAACTGTAAGAAAAAATAAGAAAGCAAAGTTATAGTTCATTAAATTGTAAGATAACAAAACACTCTTTAACAGTATCAAGTCTACAGAATTTCCTTTAATTATTTGCACACATAGGTTCTCATATCGAGTTATAGTAGAGATATTACATATATATTAATTAAGATCGGAAACAAAATTGAGCCAGGAATTGTGCCATGTGGAACCCCTCATGTGAGACAAATTGTCTCGGATATAACATTACGGTATGCCGTACTGATTTTTATCAAATAAATAAGACTATAAAGGTCAAATTAACGGTGTGAACAAGCCCTAAACCACAAGTTTAAATAAAAGAGTATGATGCTAATTTGATAAAAAAGGCTCATTAGAAATCAGTGACATTATATTTACTTGCCATAATTGTATATTATTTAGATAGTATATCGCCAAAAATAGTTGAAATTGATTATTACTAATCGTTCAGTCATGAAATGTAGTAGCTTCAAGTAATGTAATTCTTATATGTATGTTTAAAAGCTTTTGCAGAATCTTACCGATTAATTCTACAATTACATAGTTATCATATTATAGTAGTAACATAATTTGTAAAGGCCAATTCTTTCTTGTTATAATTATTCACCAAATAAAGTACACCAAATCAAAACATAATATTATCTTTTATTAAAGATCATATCATAATTAACAGTAAGTAAATAAGCAAAACCCACATAAAACACATTAATGTAATTTTCATTATAATAAATATCACTACCAGATGTTGATATTGTAATTTTGCTTTACCAATAACGTGTAACGGGTAAATAATGCATACACTATTAACACTGAAATTTGTAAACAGTACAGAAAACACATAAAAACAAATACATATGTTTGCACAACCGATTTTTTCCTTCCCATGTCGTTACTAATCGACAAGGTAATCAAATCGAATTTCTGACAACATTATTCGCACACCGTTTGTCCAAAAATAAATTTAATTTTTTAAAAGTTTAAATTTAGTATAAAAATATTGACACAACGAGGATTGTGTGCAAACAACAGTATTTTTGTTTTACAAAATAATTGAAAATTAGGTGAAAAAGAATCCTGCTACGTGTAATTTTAAAATCAAAAATACGTTTTCATTTATTAAGTATTAAATTTTGTACTTCGTAAAAGAATCATTTTAGTAACTTACAATTGATACGTAAAAATATATAAAACATCAAGCAAACTTATTGGGTTATCGTGAAGGTCATGAAGTATATTTCTAAAAGATGACACTAATTTATTTTTGTAATTGAAAAGTGAAAGTGGAAGAAATTGAGTGATTACAATTATCATAAACATTGTTCACTTAAACACTTCTTTCACGCACAATTAATATCTTCAAATTTATTCCAGAGAACATTAGATCGTACTTGTAATACTGGAACGATCATACACACAGAAATTGTAGCAGCTATATTTGCTAAGTAGCATCAAAATTTAATATTCACAATATACACTTGTCGTTTTCTTACTTTCATGGCATACCAATGAAATAAATTTGTTTCTTTGAAGTCGTTTTTTTTAAATTTATTTCAAATCAAACTATTCTAATTGAATATTGATGTATATTGCAACTTCGTGTAACTAATAGTTTTAAAATATTCTTTCCTTGTTTGATCACCTTTATCGTACGCCTCGCATTCTACACCTTGTGCAATACAGACTGGTAACTCATCTTTCCAATTGATATACACTGGAGCATCTTTCAATGTTATTTTCTTGTCACTAGCATAACTCCAAAAGTTCCTTAAACATTCACATCGCCAAGGGTTTGGATAGACAGACATGGTCTTTACCGATGTGGTATCGTTTAAAAATATGTAATTGATCATATTCATGCCTAATTGTAAGTAATCTACTTTAGTGTCGGTCAAAAAATTTATTTGCGTCAGCATATTTTCGGATAAATCCAACTGCACTAGTTTTAAATGTGAAAAAGCCCCGTCTTGAATATAATATATGCTGTTATCCGGTAAATCTAAATATTCCAAGTTGCTTATCCCACTGAATGAGTCTTTCGATACCCAAGTTATTTTGTTCGATGCAATTTGAAGATTATTTATCTTAGAATTTTTAAACCAATCCATTTCGATACTCCTTAAACTGTTATTGTTTAAACTTAACACTTCTGCGACCAAATTTTGGAACGCATATTTTTGAATGCGTTCTATTTTGTTGTCTTCCAAATTTAAAAAGTCTATCTTCCAGAAAAAGAATACGCCTCTAAGTATTTCTTGCAGCGGATTGTGTGTTATCGTGAGATATTTTAACTTCGGTAAATTTTCTATAAAAGACGGTTCTATTCTTCTTATGTTGAGTCTTACCATTTCTATATCTACCAAGTTTGACATGTTTTTAAAAGTCTCAGCATCTAAAGTATCTAAACATGTTTTTATGGTTATCTTCTCCGCTGGATTATTCTCTAAACAATTATTTAATATTTCTGTCGCTTCGGTTTTATTAATTACTAGAGTAGCTGTTGTATTGGCAAACGTAGCACATCGACCATCACTATTTGTAATAAACACTGTTGCAATTATTACTACGGCGGTGTAAAAATTAGAAAATGTTCCGATCATCTTGAACCGTTCACTGAACACATACATATACTACTAGCCAAACTTGTCTGGAAACTGGTATTTATATACTGCGAAGGTTGTTATTAATGAATTCGAAGATATAAGAAGGAGATAAACTTAAAATGTTATTACTCATTTCTACGTTAACATGAATAAATACTGTAAATAACATAATTATATACATAGATTGGGATCATGTATATCCCCTGCAGTATAAAATTTTTAAATTACTGTTATTTACAATTCAAAATTACATTGCTCTACCAACGTATTTCCTTTTGATAAGCGTTTATCGACATTTGGATTAGTAAAAACACGATGTTTTCGTTTGATAAATAAAATATTACTAAAATTATATATCAAATCAACTAATACAATATTAATTTTGCTATATTAAGTTTCCGATGATAATTTCGACAAATTACAGACAAGACGGCGCTATTAGCATTAATTCTGTCAAAAAAAATGAATTGATAATAAGAGATGTTACAGTACAGTGCATACCATATATCATACATTTCACTTTTATAATTAATTAAATAAAATATCTTCTCAGATGAACAATATTTATTTACGCTACGTATAGATATAATGTATACAAGCTTTAATTAATATTTAATTAATCCAACTTTGGCCTTAATTATGGCACTAATTCCTTTTGGCATACTTCAGATAAATGATGCCGCCACTAGTATGTATGAGCTTTTTTCAATAAGAACATAACAATTTTGTATTTAGATAAAACACATGTTACATTTAACTATGGAATTCGATCTCGTTCATATGACTACCGCGAGTACGTTTGCAATAATCGATTCTTTGGAGTCAATTTTCAACCATTCTTTCACACATATCGTTGGTAATTTCGTGTTCGATATTGACACTGAGCTCTTCTAACGTTGTTAGCTTGTTGGCATAAACCAACGACTTAATGTAACACCATAAAAATAAAACCGATGGCCTTAAATTGCATGAGCTAGATGGCCACTCGACGGAACAATTTTTCGAGATTTCACGCTTACTGAACTTCCCCTTCAACAGATTAATTGTTTAACCAGATGTGCAGCATGTCGCACCATCTTGTTGGAACCACATATCACTGATGTCAAGCCCATCCAATGTTGGCCAAAAATAGTCTATAAACATGGCACTATAGTAAACTCCATTGATTGGAACATGAGGATCATTTTCATCGATGAAAAAATAGGATCCAATCACACCTCCGGCATGAAATCTACACTACACGTCACTTTTTGTGGTTGTTATGGAGCCTTTTGACACACGCATGAGTTCGTTGCTGTCCAATAATGCATATTTTGCTTATTGACAAAGCTATTAAGCTAAAAATGAGCTTCATCGCTGAAGATGATTTTTGAATGAAATTCAGGATTTTCTTCAAACTTTGGCAGAGCCTTTCGGAGAAATTTCGGCGCTTCAAATGATCAAGAGGCTTCAGTTCTTGAATTAAATTGGTCTTCTAAGGATGTAACCCAAGATCTTTACACAAAACTCGCCACAATGTGGTTTGAGAGATTTCTAATTCCTGTGAACGGCGTGGAATCGACTGATTTGGTTAATTTTGAATTGAAGCACTTACGGCAGCCATATTTTCAGTACATTGACCGGTTATTTTACTGGCACAGGGACATCCAATAGTGAATATTATGACACGAATTTATCCACTATAGTACGCACAACCTGTCTGGTGGGACGATTATTGTGACCGAAAATTGGAGTACGCGTTCTTAAAGTTGTGACCACGACTCAGAATTGCGGTAGTAATGTTTAATAATTTCCAAACGTTGCTCGTTAATGAACTTCACCATGACAAAAATGTTAACCTTTTGACGTTGACAGGGTACGTTCATATTAAAAGACAAAATGGTTGTGTCTCTATTAGAAAGCCCAATATAATGTTTGATTTCAAAACAACTAAACAATCCGTTTTAGACTACTCTAGACATTTTCAATTGGGTTTAGGTTTCCAGAATTACCTGGCCACGGCAAAATCTTCAAATTAATTTCGAAAAATAAAATTTTGATAGATTTTGTTCTACAGCCCTATTCTTGCATAAATTTCCACAATTTATCGAGTTTAAAGCAAAATTTAATATCTGCTCTTTGTTCAAAATTCATTTTTCGACCAATGCCAAATACACACTGTTGCTTTATACGCAATTTCTCTGCTTCTAATGATGGAAATGTCATGATATTTTTACATAACATTAGTGAAAGCTCTACCTTACCGGCGCATATTTTTTTTAATAGATGGCGCCACTTAGAATTAATATTTTAAAAAAATTTTTTCCTGCGACAGACTGGGTACATACTAGAATAAGCTGACATCTATAAAGAGAATATCAGAAATTTTATGACATATTTTTATTGCATCCCCATTTAAATATTTTGCATATTTATTGTTTTTCTTTCTTCTTTATCTATATATATATATATATATATATATATATATATATATATGGTATGTACATACATATTCAAACTTTGCAAACTGATGGCGGCGCAAACTGCAAAATTTTAAAAAAGATGTGCTAAGAGAAATATCAATTTCGTGTAAATAAAAAACAATGCTATAACTTATAATAGTATACTAAGGAACGAGTATCATAAGTCATAAGACAAGTATTTTGTCCAGTTTAGGGTACGACAAGAGAAGTGAATAGAGCTCTAAAGGCAGTGTTCTTTGTTTTATTTTTGTAAATTAGTGCATTTTATGACATATTCTAGGTACATAATATTATATTTAAAATTTGGAAATTTCCGTGGTGGTTGACAATATTTAATTTAAAATTTGAATTTGACAGTTTGTATTGAATATTTTGTACTTATTAAATTTAATGTTTAATTTAAAATTTGAAATTATTGAAACCATTATCAATAATTTGCTTCTCATTAACTTTCGTCTTAATTATGAAAAGCAGTTTAAAAAATTTAAAGAATGTTTCAATTTGCATTTGGAAATTCAGCTTCGTATTTTTTGGCGTTTTAATTGATCACAAACAAGTTGAATCAGAAAATGTTTTATCTGCATATTTTCAGTGGAAATATTCTAAATATACATTGACAAATTATTCTGTTAATCGTTTGTCATTATTTGATATTTACTTGACTACTTTTACAGTTGACAGTCTGACTTCAACTTTACTTGACAAACATACTGTTTTTAATTCTTTAATAGCGTTGTTTTGGCAACAAATTAGAAAAAGATATTTAGAATTGTAACATGTTTATGTTATGTATTGTGATAAAGCATGAATATTTATTGTTGTTGATATATCAAGAGTTCAAAATATCCACGTTTCATTTATAAATATTTAGATGGGAAATATTTAAAAATATGTTAATGTAAAATATTAAATATATGTTTACTTTGGCGTCCGAGCTGGAACCGTGTCTTCTATAATTCTGTTACCAAGCCTACTAACTAGATTATTATATTCTTTTAAAATTCAGATTAACAAATTTTGTTTTACGAGGGAGCGTTTTTATATTCGCGGAATGAGCAGGTTGTAAGGGGTAGAATGGGGGCGTAGCCTGTGCAGCGACTCATGATTAGTATAAATACGAAGTTTCATTGTTATTAGACAGTTAGTCTTTACATCAACCAAGTAACATAATCAGGAGTGAAAAGTGAAATATGGAAAAAATCGAATATTGCCGTTATAAAGTTCCTTACCAGGCAAGGAAAATTAGTCGTGACAATAATGAATGAGATGTCATTGGTTTACGGCATTTAAAAACCATGGTGTACAAGTGGCATAGTTTATTTAAACAAGGAAGGGAATCCCTTGAAGACGACCCGAGGCCGGGCAGGAGCATGAGGTGACCAAGCACTTATCCAAGAAGTTGAACAAATTGTACTCGAAGATGCTCGACTAAAGAAGAAACAACTCGCAGAAATGGTTGGAGTATCCGATACAACAATTTTTAAAATCCTAAACGATCGTCTCGGCATGTCTAAGGTCAGAGCAAGATGGGTCCCGAGAATGCTCACGCCGCCGCAAAAACAACAGCGCGTAGAGTGTTCGCGTGCATTTTTGGACCTCTGTAATGAAGACAAGAATGGTGTATTGAGTGGAATTGTTACTGGAGACGAAAGTTCCATTATGAACCTGAGAAACAAGACTCCATACAGTGGCATAAAAAGGGCACAGCACTCCCAAGAAATTTAAAGTGTCACAATCAGCTGGGAAACTCAATGGGACTCGGAAGGAATATATGATTATAAAGATAAAGGTGTTTCTATAACCGGAGAATATTACGCTTCAATATTAGAGCGACTAAAAGAAGCCATTAAAGAGAAAAGACGGGGAAAATTGACAAAAGGTGTTCTGATTCATTTGCATGACAACGCGCCCGTTCACAAGAGCCGCGTTGCGTTAGCTGCCCTGCATAAGGTGGGCTTCGAAATTGTGAATCACCCACCCTACCTGGCCCCAAGTGATTATTACCTGTTTCCGAAAATGAAAAAAGAGCTGCGGGGTAAAAAATTTACTGCCGATGATGAAGTCAAGGAGGCAGTTTCGACGTATTTTGCAGATAAAGAGAAATCATTTTTTTATGAGGGTATAAATAAATTAATTGAAAGATGTGAAAAATGTATCCGTCTTGCAGGTGAATATATTGAAAAAGAAAACTAATTTGGTTTTTTTTATTTCCACCCCTTGTCCCCCATTCCGCGAATATAAAAACGCTCCCTCGTACAATAGAATGTGGTGTTATAGATAACGTTTCATACAAGTTTACATAAGCAATTGAATTCATTTCTCAATTCAGATATTTATTAACATTTAAAAACATAATTTTGTTAATGTTAAAAATGATAAAATTAAATCTTGTTTTACAGTGCGAATATATCTTTCCCACCGTAAAACAATTAAAGGATAATAATTGCTCATTTAACCATATTTATTAAGCCTGGAGAAACGAGTGCGCACTCATGGGCGGCAATGGTATATTTTGAAAGCGGTCGGATATACTCGAAATCGAGATTCATATGCATATGGTATGCGTATGAATGCCGGATTAGATTTATGATGGTGCATCGACGGCGTTTTTATGTTCGACGAGTGTAAATAGATTTCTTAACCGATTTTCGACATTAGAATACACTGGCACTATTATTAAATGTATTGTTTGCAATATTAACATTTTACCGTACAGTATTTTTGTGCGCTAAAGACATGTTAATAGCAAATAACACCAGTTAAATACGTAACGTGAAGTACCATTTTTTAAATTTCTATATGACTTTATTTTTATGTTAAGTGCGTGCAACATTCCACAAAATATTGTAGACAATAAAGAATTTCGAAACTTTTGGGGGAAATACGTTCCGGAATGGATTGAAGGTCAATTACAGTATAATTTTCCTCTGGTGAAAAGCAGGATTACGGATCAAATAAAAGCAGAATTAAATTATCCAAAAATATGGCTGACGGTAGATGAAACAACGGATGCAAGAAACAATAGTATTTTAAATGTGTCCGTGAGCACTTTAAAAAGCGGTGAGATTTCCTTGGCTCTTCCTTTACGTAATAGAATATTACAGAAGACAAACGCGGAAAGGATAGTCGAAACTATAAAAGATACCTTTGACAAGTTCAATATATCAGCAACCCAACTTGTAATGTTTGTTACAGATGGGGGTTTGAATATGGTTAAAGCTGGAAAGTTACTAAAAAAATCTTATCCTCAATTGCTTGATGTAATCTGTTTGCTCCATGCTTGTCATCTTGTAGCTGAATTTATTAGAAACAGTTTTCCAAAAATCCAATTGATAGACCAAAAAAGTTTTTATTAAATCTCCAAAACGCGTTCGTGAGTTTAAACAGGCTTGTCAGGGCATTCCTCAGCCACCACAACCGGTATTGACGAGATGGGGAACGTAGCTTAAAGTTGTTTTATATTATGGGAAATTTTTATACATTACTAAACCTTGTATTTTTAATCTAAATCCGCAAGGTGCTCAAGCAATTTCAGTAAGTCAGCGGCCGGTTTCAGATTCCGAAATCCATACTCAAATAGGCCAAATTTCGAAAAATTATACAAATCTTTCAGATACTATTTCAAAACTAGAGAACACCAAACTGTCATTACATGAAGCGCTAAATATAGTACATTACCTGAAGGCCTCGTTAAGAAATCTAACAGAAGGTATAGGAACAACCGATAAATTGTGCGGGGTTATAAATAAGAATCCCAATTTTCAAACTTATAGTGCGTATAGAAAGAGTTTAACTGAAAGTGAAAAGTGCGAATATAATGTGAACGTCCTTTTTAAATTCGTGAACATCGCATCATTAGACGCAGAACGCTCCTTTTTCAAATTCACCAACATATTTTCACCTTGCCGTAGGAGTATGACTGCACTGGAAGGCATGCTAATGATACAGTACTACTTTGCGTCTTTCTATCGATTTTGTAAGTAATAAAAAAAGTCCAAATTTAAAAAAATATAAATATTTATTCTGCAAAATAGTCTCCATTTACATCAATAGTTTGTTGCCAACGGCCTGGAAGCTGAAAAATTCCCTTTGAAAAGAAATATAGGTATTGACGGCTCACATATTGCTCAAACACTGCTATTACAGACTCCCGGTCATGGAAGTCCCTATTTTTTAAGTGATTGTCTAAACTTCGGAAAAAATGAAAATCAGTTGGCGAAAGGTCAGGTGAATAAGGTGGGTGAGGGAGAATTTCGTAACCAAATTCCGAAAGTTTTTGGATTGTCTGTCGTGCAACATAAGGTCTTGCATTATCATGAAGAAGTATGGGTCCATGTTTATTGACTAGTGAGGGCTGCAAGCGGCTAAATTTTCCATGCATAGTTTCCAGTTCGGCACAATAGGACGCTGCCGTGATGGTTTCACCAGGTTGGAAAAATGAATAGTGAATAATACCCTTACTGGTCCACCATACAGTCACCATAATCTTTCGCGGGTGAAGTAATGCTCGTGCATGCTGTCTTGGTGCTTCACCTCGACCTAACCATTGTCCTGACAGTCTCCGATTATCATAAAGTATCCACTTTTCGTCACACGTTACCACTCGATGAAGAAACGGTTCAACTTTCTGTCAATTAGCCAAAGAGGTAGCCACCTCTAATCGACGGAGCTTATTGGCTTCCGTTAATTGGTGCGTCACCCATCGATCGAGTTTCTTCACTTTGCCAATCGAAGAAAGGTGACGACTAATGGTGGCAATGGACACTTGAAATGTTTCTGCATGGCTACGCACTGTTGTCGAAGGATTACTTTCAACATCTTCACGCAGCTCGTCGTCATTAACGGTGCTACGCGCATATCCGCGATGCTCATTTTCCAAATCAAAATTTCCCTCGCTGAATTTTTTAAACCATCGCCGTAATGTGCGTTCATTACACGTGGTTTCACCGAACGTCTGACTAATTTCTCGCGCTGCTGCAGCTGCATTTAATCCCTTTTTAAATTGAAAGAGGTAAATTGCCCGAATATCTCTTGCCGACAGCATTTCCATAGGCGAGACAAGGACAGGTGTATTAATCTTTCCAAGAAATGGAACAGGTACACACTTCAAAATAAATACCATTTTCTACAAATACAATAATAATTTTCACAAAAAACATACACGTCTTCACATAGGTGCGATTCAGTTCGGACTGAAGGAAAAAACGGACATTACATTTGTAACAACCTGATACGTCAACACAAAAAGAAACTAAAATAGTAAGTAATTACATTTATCATTCTTAACATTGGTAGTAACTGACCCGTACGCTATTGTGAAAGCTCTCGTTTCTGCAGCCTTAATACTTATTTACACATTTCTGATGCGAAAGTACACAAATCCTAAGATAAGCGATAAGATAAGTGCATTAATAATAAGTAAATAATTTTTTTAAAGGTATATCAACAATTTTATTGAATTAAAATTTGTTTACATTATTATACAACATTCTTTTAATTAACAACTTCAAAATCAGTACTGTTTTAATATTTATGATAATAAGATTGATATATTGTAATCGTAATAAGATATTAATAGTAAACTTTTAAATGTTAGTATTATTAACCAATAAAATATTTTATCTTAAATTTTATTACTCATAACAAAATGCAAATATAAATAAGATTATTAACCTAAAACTTACATGTGTACCAATACATTTCCATTAATAGAGCAAATTAAATTAACATTAAAAATTTCATAACTAGCAATTTAATTATCCAATTTCGCATAATTAACGTTCTTAAAGTATTGTAACCTTATCAGATCATAATTTTCTTTCTTCGTGCAATTTATATTTTGAGCCACACAGACGGGATATACATCCCTCCAAGTTGATTTCGTAGATGGTGTATTACCGACGCCTATGTTGCGTGTAACAGCGAACTTCCAAAACTCTTGCAAACAACTGCACTGCCAAGGATTGGGAAATACAAAGAAGTATTGAATTGACGCAGTTTTCTCCAAGAATATGTAACTGATTCTATTAAAACCCACGTCTAATTTTGTAAGTTTTAAATTACTTAAAAAGTCGAGATGTGTTAATATATTCCCAGTTAAATTTAAATTTTTTAAACCCTTTATGTTTGAGAAAGCATTATTGTCAATGTAATTGATGTAGTTATAGCCTAAATTTATTTCTCGTAACCCTTTTATGCCATCGAAAGCACTGCTTTGAACGTAATTTATTTGATTCTGTTCTAGACAGAGATGTGCTATCTTCGAATTGTCGAACCATTTTGGTTCGATGTTTTTCAATTTGTTATCATTTAACGATAAAGATTTTATGGATAAATTTTTAAAGGATCCGTCCTCTATCGCACTTATTTTGTTAGATCCCAAATCCAATTTTTCTAGTTCAGTCTTGGGGAACACTTCTTTTTTAATACTTGACAAAGCGTTCATATTAATAGAAATTTCTTTTAAATTAGGAGCGTTAATTATAAAATTCGGCGATATTGATTTCAAATTTCCAGCATCGATGTATATATATTTTAGTCGTGACATGTCCTTAAATGTTGCTGATTGAATACTTTTTAGACAGCCTTCTATTCTGATTTCTTCGTATGGCAAATCTTCTAAACATCCGTCGAGTCTCGTCATTTGGTACCTTCCATAAATTTTAACCTTAGCCATTGTCTGTGAGAAAGTGTCACATATTCTCTTAGAATTCACTATCGCATATTGTAAACCAAGAATTACAAAAAGAGTTGTTTTTAAATGCCCGTTGAAATACGCACTTTTTTTACACATATCTGCAGAAGGTCTTCTTTCTGTGACAGTAAAATTTGAACTGAAGTAACCTTAGCGTTAGCGAATTTGAAACTGGTTCCTATTGGAATGCAAATATGAGACGCTATTTGTTTATTCATTAGAAGGATTTATGAAGTGGTCTTTTAGGATATCAATTATTTTTTGTTGGTATGATTTTTTCATTATTCACTTAGATGTCTCTAAAGAAATATCAATTAGTAACGCATTTTTTATCGTCAGTGACCGTATGGCTAAATTTGGCTCTGAATATAGGAGATATAAATACTGTGGATGTTTAATGCAATACATGATTATTACATATGTATATACAGTAGCGTCGGAAAGTTTAGAAACATGTAAATATTTCTTGAAAATTACTGGAAATATTTGTGACAAAATATTGTATTGTAATAATTCTAATTTATTTAATTTAAAAATCTTTCACAGTTATATAATTCTATTATATACAGTACATCATTTGAGGGCCATTAGAGCGACACATGAAGACAAAAACGCATTTACGTGAACGGACGTAAAACGAATTTTGATGTAACAAGTATTAGCAACTATGAATAACTACCATCGAAGAATCATTAAATAGAAGCCACTGAAATAAAAATTTATCCAAATGTCAACCTTAGGGATGGCTATAGGGCCAATAGAACACGCGCACCGGTGAACCAACATTTATAAGGAAGAATGACAACAACAACAGAAAGAATCACTCTAACAGCAGATCCTGAAGAAGTTAATTGTATGATTAGCGAAACGTCGATAGAACTCGCAAGAAGATTGCATTGCAGGCTTTACTTTCCTTATGTTGTCCCCATAACATTAATTATACACAATCCGTCGCAGAGAAAACCGAACTTTTTTAAAATAATAATTCTTAGATTGATGCGTCAGTAAGGTAGATCTTTCACCGATGTTATGACAAATTATCATGACATTTGCATCATTACAAGCAGAGAAATTGCACATGAAGTAATCAGTGTCAGGCATTGATCGAAAAATGAATTCTGAACAAAGGGCAAATATCAAGTTCTATTTTAAACTCGGTAAATCGTTTACTGAAACGTTTAATTTGATGAAACAAGTCTATGGTGATGCCTATTTACCACGTACGATTGTGTATGGGTGGTATAAACGATTTAAAGGCGGTTGTACGGACATAAATGACGACGAACATCCTGGTGCAAAAAAATCTGTTACGGAAAATAAAGTAACATCTAACTTGTGTATGAATTTATCAAAAATGAGCGGAAATCCTCATTGTGATACGTGGATGTGGAACAAAATATTTTAAAAGATTCAATTCATCGCATTGCTTGGGCTAAACATTATCGATATTTCAATTGGAAGTAAATTTTATGGACAGATAAATCAGTATGTTCCTTCTATTGCTAAGAGAGTTTCAAGTGAATGTGATACTCCTATGATGAAACATGTTTGTTGAAGTAACCATTGGAGAAATTGTTAAAAAAAAATGGAATAGTAATGAAACGTTGTTTACATTTTACAAGAGCACCTATTGTTGGAATCACAAATTTATGGGTAAGAATATGATAAAATTTTCTTGATAAAGGAATTCCGAGAACATAATCACGAAGCAGCTAATCCAACGCCCAGATCCTCACAATAAAGCTCTAAGAACATTTGCTACCGTAATTATAAATTTTTTTGTTTAACCTCATTTTCTTATAGAACGTTTATTCCTGCTTCAGACACTACAATATTGATTTAGGTAAATATTATAAAGAAAAAAATGTTTTTTATTACGAGGGAGCGTTTTTATATTCGCGGAATGAGCGGGTTGTAGAGGGGTGAGTAGGCGCATTGGGGGCGTGGCCTGCGCAACGACTCATGATTAGTATAAATACGAAGTTTCATTGTTATTAGACAGTTAGTCTTTGAGCTATCGTCAACCAAGTAACATAATCAGGAGTGAAAAGTGAAATATGGAAAAAATCGAATATCGTGCCGTTATAAAGTTCCTTACCAGGCAATGAAAATCAGTCGCGACCATAATGAATGAGATGTCATTGGTTTACGGTGACTCTTGTCCAGGAAAAACCATGGTGTACAAGTGGCATAGTTTATTTAAACAAGGAAGGGAATCCCTTGAAGACGACCCGAGGCCGGGCAGGAGCATTGAGGTGACCACGCCAGCACTTATCCAAAAAGTTGAACAAATTGTACTCGAAGATGCTCGACTAAAGAAGAAACAACTCGCAGAAATGGTTGGAGTATCCGCTACAACAATTTTTAAAATCCTACACGATCATGTCGGCATGTCTAAGGTCAGCGCAAGATGGGTGCCGAGAATGCTCACGCCGCCGCAAAAACAACAGCGCGTAGAGTGTTCGCGTGCATTTTTGGACCTCTATAATGAAGACAAGGATGGTGTATTGAGTGGAATTGTTACTGGAGACGAAACTTGGGTTCATCATTATGAACCTGAGTCCAAACAAGACTCCATGCAGTGGCATAAAAAGGGCACAGCACCTCCCAAGAAATTTAAAGTGTCACAATCAGCTGAGAAACTCATGGCAACGGTATTTTGAGACTCGGAAGGAATATTGTTGATTGATTATAAAGATAAAGGTGTTTCTATAACCGGAGAATATTACGCTTCAATATTAGAGCGACTAAAAGAAGCCATTAAAGAGAAAAGACGGGGAAAATTGACAAAAGGTGTTCTGCTTTTGCACGACAACGCGCCCGTTCACAAGAGCCGCGTTGCGTTAGCTGCCCTGCATAAGGTGGGTTTCGAAATTGTGAATCACCCACCCTACAGCCCAGACCTGGCCCCGAGTGATTATTACCTGTTTCCGAAAATGAAAAAAGAGCTGCGGGGTAAAAAATTTACTGCCGATGATGAAGTCAAGGAGGCAGTTTCGGCGTATTTTGCAGATAAAGAGAAATAATTTTTTTATGAGGGTATAAATAAATTAATTGAAAGATGTGAGAAATGTATCCGTCTTGCAGGTGAATATATTGAAAAAGAAAAATAATTTGGTTTTTTTATTTCCACCCCTTGTCCCCCATTCCACGAATATAAAAACGCTCCCTCGTATAAATAATCTAATTTTCAAAACTCAGCGAATCTCTTAATAATTAGATTAAGTTTAAGTCAAGCACTTTGGACTTTTAATTACATTTTATTAAGTAAAAACATAAAGCCCATTTCTTCTTTTATCACAATTGCAGGTAATTATCTTTGTTACATAATTTTGTTTGTTTCATTTTGACATTTAAATAATTATTCTGTCTCTCTTACCTAAACGATATATGTACACACATTAAATAATTCTCTGAGAATTACTTTGCATATTTTCAAGGAACTACGTTTACCAAATCGAATACATGCATGTACAAATGTATATGCATATATCCACTTAGATAGCTCACCAGTAAAACTTGATACTACCATGATACGAGGGGAACTGGAAAAATTTTCTACCCAGTCAATGATACAAACACATTTATTTTAGTCGCCATATTCGGAATTTTGTTTACTTGCTTAGTATTATAGTAGGTAAATAAATAGATTACTTTTTCAAATGAAGTTAAAGAAAAATTGTGAAAAAAAAATAGGTGAACTAGAAAAGTCTGTATAACAATGAAATTCTACGATTTTTTGATGTTTTATTTGCTAACATAATCTCTATCAACTTCAAAACATCTGTTCTACAACCATATTATACCATTAGACAAAAATATATCCGTTGGTCTTCAAATAGGCATCGATCTGCAAAATGATGTTCCTTGAGGTGCCTTTTTCAATTTGTAAATAAAAAGAAATCGTGCAGAGCCAAATCCGGGCTATATGGTAGGTGATCCATCTCGAAGAAGTTATATTCGCGGAGAATGGGTTAGACTTAGACGTCTTGTGAAATCGTGCTTTGTCATGAAGAAGGAGGACTTCTTTGTGACACAAACTAGGACGGTTTTGGCCAATAGTCATGGATAATTTTGTTAATGCATTACCGTGGATAACTGCTGTTATTGTAGCTGCCTTCGATATCTATTTAGCCGAAATAGCTTCTGCTTGATACCAAAAGACGGAGGCCATGAGCGTTCCAGGTAATGATTGTGTGGGGGCCTTTATCGGAGGCGTAGAGTTGTTGCACAGCATGGTATACTAATGATGTACCTTCTATTCTCCTATCACTATTTTATCAAAGTTGCTAAAATTTGATGCCTAAACAGTGTTTGTTCGGAATCAATAATCATTGAACTCCGCTGAAACTTCACTCATGGTTTAACATTTTTAAAATGCCTAATCCAGACATATTTGATGCAATGTTAGAGAAACTTGCAATCGTCAAGAGCCATTGTTTCAATTTTCATGCAAACATCAGAATTGATAGCGCCTGAAGTTCTTCTGCTCCCCGAGTCATCTTCAATGGATTTACGATCCCACCTAAATTGTTTTGACCAGTATTTTACTTTTAGATACGATGAAGTCTCGTACTCATACTCTGCAATCATTCATTCGAGAATAGTTTTAGAAATATTCTGTTCTTTTGTCAAAAATTTCATAACACTGCGATGTTCTTATTTCATAAAACTAATTTTTTTGTTGCGAAACATTTCACAAAGCACGAAATAATGAACGAATTGAAGTCAAATGCAACACATAAGTAGAAATGTGTGCCATTATTAAACGTTATTGGGCAACAGACAATTAATTTCTTGTATCATAACTAGATAGATACTTTTTCATTCTCGTACTAGGCCTCGTGGATAGAGAGAAATCTTATAACATCAATTCCGTGTACTTCTCCAAACAGGAAATATTGCGTGCAATTTTACATCCAAAATCAAATAAGACAATTTGCTAATTACATGCATTCATATATTTCTTTGTACTTACGTAACTTTATACTAAAAATTAAGGAATACTCTGATTATTTTTGAATAAAGAGAAAGTAATACCACATGGAGAGCTAGTTATGTTTTATATTAAATTGCAATACACAAGCGATGGTATGTGAATCAATCTAACTCGAACATCGCATTCTTACAATTTCTCTATTTCCCACTACCAAATAAATCCTACTCCTCCACAGTTTATTCTACACATATTTTTAGAAATATGTAAAACGAACTTCTATGTATATTGAAATCGTAAATTATAGTGAACCTAAAATAATTTTAATAATCATAAAAAAATTTTTTTAGCATAGCTTTATTTTTAATTTTTGCCTAGAACTAAATGTCATTTAATGGCGTTTACCTTATGCGAATCGTTTTTAACATATCCAGAGAATTATAATATTTAACTCGTATTTTCTTGATTTCCAGAGACATCGTTAGATTACTTTTGGAACATGATGCATCCACGAACATTGTGGACGCCAAAGGATCGACCCCATTACATTTAGCAGCTTGGTCTGGGAATGTTGATATTGCCAGAATGTTACTTCGTGGCCATTCTATGTGTAATGTAAATTTAACGGTAAGAGATAGTAAATTTATTTTATACTCTATAGACTTAACGATTGGGTCGTATGTTCAGCTATAAAATTTAAAATGTTTATAAGTGTGTTGATAAACTTAAAATATAATACGTTAGTAGTAAATACATAGATTGTTCAAATTTTTCAGCATTTTAATACCTTTAACTTGCTGTGTGAGATGACGGATTATCGTCATGACGCATTAAGATGTGTACTTGCTAGTCTCAAATACTTCTGGAAGGTATTTAGTCACTAATCATTAAGTATTTAGTATTTTCTATTCCTCGAGCATAACAGTCTTGACTAAACATGTACTAAAACTACTGCTTACATAATTTTTTTCACCGAGCCCTCTTCCTTGGGTTAGTTTCTTTTTCTCTGGAGTTTGGTAATCTGCATGCATTCAGACTTGACTTTTATGACAGGTTGGAATATCATAAATTGGTATACCAGGTGTACCAGAAAGTCATTACCGGTTTTTCTAGCAGATGTCCCTACTCTTAAGTAAGCAATGTTATGATTTGATAGATATGTCATTTTATTCTACTAACATCAAGCTTCAAAGTCATATATGTTATATTTTGCGAAGGTAACACTGTCATAGATTTACACTACTTTGAAAATGTCGAGTTTCGTGCCTGAAAAAGTGCATTTGCGTCACGCATTATCTTTCTTATTTAATCAAATGAAAAAAGTCTTTGAAAGTCATCGCTTTCTGGTAGAAACTTATGATGTGCATGCTCCAACTATATAAACATTGAGGTGTGGTTTCGACAATTTAAAAGTGGTGATTACGATGTGTAAGACAAATAACGTTGTGGTAGACCGAAAAAGTTTGAAGATGCCAAACTGTGGGAGTTATTTAATGAAGACCAAACACAATTTCAAAAACAATTGACAGATACATTAAATGTAACCCCAGGAATGATTAGCGGCCGATTACGAGCAATGGAAAAAATCCAAAAGGGAAAATGGGTGCCATGTCATTTGAATGGCAAATGGAAAATCGTCTCTGAAATGCTGCTTCAAAGATATGATCGGAAGTCATTTCAACATTAAATAGTAACAAGTGATGAAAATGGATTTATTTCGAAAATCCTAAACGCAAAAAATCATGACTAGCACCTGACGAAGTTGGCCTATCGACTCCAAAACCAAGTCGTTTAGGTTGCAAGAAAATGCTCTATGTTTGGTGAGATCAGAGTTGCGTGGTGTACTACGAACTGTTGGAATCCAGTGAAACAGTTAATACTGAACACTACTGATAACAAGTTATCAATTTGAACTATGTAATAATAGGAAAATTTCCAGAGTGGGCTCGAAGACACGATAAAGTGATTTTACAGCACGATAACGCGCCGTCTCAAAGAGCAAAGTCGGTCAAGGAAGGGTTGCAAGTACTTGGATGGGGCATAATATAGCATCCGCCATACTCTCCAGACCTTGCCCCGTCAAACTATCACCTTGTTGCATCAATGGGATACGCGTTTGTAGAGCAGCACTTCGCTAATTTCGAAGAAGTTAGAAAATGGCTCGATGAATAGTTTTGCTCAAAGGAAATGGAATGCCATCCATGAATTGCCTGAAAGATGGGCAAAATGTGTGGAATCAAATGGCTAATACTTTGAATAAATAAATTATTCCATTTTCTTGAAAATTATGTAGTTTTTTTTTTTACGAAAAAACCGGTAATGACTTTCCGGTATACCTGGTATATATTGTATCACCTGTTACTATTTTCGAAATAATTCAATAACCTATGTATTTTTCATTGACAAATTTTAGAGTTTAATAAGATATTTGAAAGCGTCCATTTTTTGATAGTCATTTAACGAATGTGGTAAGTATACAATTTCTAACAACTTTTTTCATATTTATTTCGTTTTCATGTTAAATTCTATGAATCGCGCCGGATCCAATCCCCGAAGTTTCTTGTATTTTAACATACATTACATGGTAGTTTTTATCTATCATACTCTGTACAGCCATTATGTTTTTAGAAGTGATTGCAGTTATTGCCTGTCTTTCTTCACGCCTATTATCCTATAGAGAATTGTGTCCCCTACCAAATTCTTTACATATTTATATACAGTCGCTCGACATGAAGCTTGGCCCCCAAAAACAGTCATCGATCAAGGCATTGATTTTCTTTTAAACTAACTGTAAAATCACAGTAATTCTTTGCACGATAATGTTTCCGTGAAAGATCCGTTATAACAATTTAGTAGTATTTATTGACCATGATTGAAAGTAAAGGGAAAGTTTTGGCAAAATTTTGAAAATTTTATTCATTCATTAGATTGCCTGTTTGTAAAATTTACCCCTTTAACACAATTTTATTAATTTGATGACTTAATTTCAATAACAAAATATTAGTGATAGAAAACGTAAATAATTGGTTGTTTACGTTTCATTATCAAAAATTAATGGATATAGTATGAGGCGTGTTTCTTAAGTACGTACCGTTTGTTTTTAAATATGACCGCTTCATTGCTGCGATCGCCGTTTCATGCATGCGCGCTAACTAACTCTGTTGGTTAGTCATACGCCAGTACGGAAGCATTTGTTTGTGTTTACATTCGTTTGTGCGTATTTGAAATGCCTCAGACTATTGAAAATCTCACCGATTGTGAAGTAAGTTCTGTGATTCATTTTTTGCTTGCAAAAGGCGTGAAAGTAGTAGAAATTCATCGACAGATTAGTGAAGTGTAAGAAGAAAACACTGTGAGCGTGGGAGTGGTACAAAAATATGTTAGACAGCTATACGAATGTTCATAATCAAGAATTTAGTGGGCGACCGTCGCTCATTATTGAAGACTTAGTGCAGAAAGTTGATGGAAAAGTTCTAGAAGACAGACACTTTAATTTCGTCATTTTATAATAAGTTTCTGCAAGTTTCAAGGAGTGTTCTTTATGAAATTCTGGCAGAATGTTTAAATTATGGAAAGTTCTGTTCACGTTGGGTACCGAAAATGCTAACCAAAATGCACTAAACCAATTCTATAACCATTGCTTTGACTTTACTTGAGCGATACCGTGATAAGAATGATGAGTTGTTAAGCCAAATTGCCACTGGCGACGAAACATAGGTGGCTTACGTGACACTAGAATTGAAACAGCAATCCATGGAATGGAGGCGTTCAGTATCACCCAAGAAAGCATCCAAAATATGTGCCTGTTTTTTGGAATGTGTTTTTTCCCAGAGTAAATTCGGAGACATATTGTAACACTTTAAACTGTATCGTGCAATGCAAAACAAGAGGGGTGGCATGCTTAATAACGGAATTGTTTTTCTGTATGTCAAAGCCCGTCCATACGTGGCTCGTCTAACCCACTATCATTAGGCTGAAAACCCTCCGTATAGCACTGCTCTAGAGCCGAGGGCTGCTACTCATTCCTTTACTTAAAAAAGCATTTAGGCGGCCAGCGCCATGACGATGACGTAAAAGCAGCCGTGCTAAGGATGGAATTCAGAAGCTGGTTGTACAATATAGGTGCTTTAATATTGGTGGTGATTATGTTGAAAAGTAAATTAAGGTACAAACTTTCTCATAAAAATAAAATTTTTGAAAGAATTGCACTGGTTTTCTTTTCATATCAAAACGGTTTTTATTAAAAAAAAAACACGCCTCATATAAATATACTCGTATGTATATATGTACATACATGTATTAAATAATCTTAGGAATTTTTTGTTCTTGCATTGCATTCTAGTTCTGAAAATTCCTTTTTTATGGCTCTTACGATGTTTGGTCACGACAATGAAATAAAAAAGTAACACGTGTCAATAATAAATATGCAATTTAATGGTTTTCTCATTGTATACTGTAAGTGATAATATCATTGAACCATTAACTTATTATTATTTCTTTGTTTTTATAATTGAGTTTGTTGTTTAATATATACGTCCATTTATCATTTTGTTAATCTATGTCTTTACAATATTACAATATTGTAAATGCTTGTTTTGATCATATTGTCTTTATTTTTTTAATAAGTATTGCATAATGGTTACTCTGAAGTGAAAAAAGAACCGAAAGGTCAAGTGTATTTTTGTTTTATATAATATTTATTACGTACCTTTAGTTATCATTTATCCATATTATTCTAAGTAAAACGTCAAATTAATATTTTAAAATGTTTTCATTTTGCAACTCCGTTATCAATATGATTTACCATCTTATATACGTACCATATTTCAAAAACCTAGTTGTTGTTTTTAGCAGGAAGAAGCAAGTGTTTCTCTTTCGTTAACAGTAAATAGTAAATGTCCAAAAAGTGCATCAACATCAGAAATCGTAGCAAAACTACAGGATATGTTCTGGAAGATCGTCGATTAACCGCGAGAGATTTAGTAGAAGCCCTAGGCATCTTATTAAGTAGTGTGTGCAATATTTTGAAGTTTTGGGTTTCAGGAAGCTGTGTGTAAAATGGATGCCGCATTCGTTAACAATGGTACAAAAACACATTCAAATGCGACTTTCTCCGCAATATTCGTAGTGTTTTAGAAAGAATAAAAACGATTTTGTGCCCCGTTTCATCACTACGGATGAGACTTGGGTCTACCACCATGATCCTCTATCAAAATAAGAGGCTAAAGAGTGGTGTGAACCCGGTACTTCAGCTCCAAAGCGAGTTAGGTTTCAGAAATCAGCCAAGAAGATACGCAATTTTGTTCGTGGATTCCTGCAAACTGGTAAAACAGTAGCTCAGATTATTATTGAAACCTTTTGGATAAGCTGGATGTAAAAATTCGTGAGTAAAGACCTAGTTTTGAGAAGAAACAAATCATTTTTCATCAAGACAACGAACTCTCTCACACAGCTCAAAAAACCAATGCAATGAATTAAAGTACAAATTGTTGCAACATCCACCCTATTCGCCAAATTTGGCTCCCTCTGACTTCTAGCTCTTCTCACATCTCAAAAAATTCATGCGTGGAAAACCGTTTTCATGGAAAAAAGAGGTAATAGCAGCCGTGGAAGCATACATATCTCGAGAGTCTTTCGGATTCTCACTTCAGGGATGGAATCCATAAATTAGAAGGGAGATTATATTGAATAATAAAATGTATTTCAAACCATAAAATCGTGTTTTTCTTATCGAACAACAAAACTTGTTGAACAACCTAGTATTGCAATACAGCAAAATATACAATTTTTTTTCAGAAAAGTAATAAAATCAAATAGTCATTTGACCAGTCGTTGTAGGTTTAGTGTTAAACGATATCTTATTATTGGATTAAATTCATAAAGAACAGAATATCTTGAAGCTGTTCCACACTTTGGTCTCCTCTTTAATATTTGTACCAAATTGTTAGACGCCATCGCTATTGTATACTACTGTGGGCAAAAAATAGTAAGACTTTTTAATTTAAATTTCGCGCGAACACCTATTCGTCGAAATATTTTTTTTCTAGGTTGGTATGACTGTCAGTGACATCTGTGCCAAATGTCACATCAAAATAATCATTAGTGTTTAGTATACGCTTGTCTTTCTGAAGTACAAAAAGTGCATTCGGCGATTTTTACAATGAGTGAAATTATTCAACAAAGAAGTTCCATTAAATTTTGTGTACGGAATCAAATTTCTGGTGCCGAAACGTTCAGAATGTTGCAAAAGGCCTTCGGTGATAATTTTTTGTAGCGAGCAAGTGTTTTTGATTGGTACAAATTATTCAAAGAGAGTCGAGAATGCGTTGATGACGAACCACGTCCTGGACGGCCATCATCAACTGATGATCAACACGTCAATAGAATCAAGGAATTGGTGCTTGAGAATCGACGATTAACAGTCAGAGACCTTACTGGCATCGTTGGAATATCGGAAGGATTGAAAACCATTTTGAAAGACCATTTGGGCCTAAGAAAAGTGAAAGCACGATTTGTTCCAAAATCACTCAATTTTTTCGAAAAACAGCGTCGCGTTGACGTCTATGAAACAATGCTTTCCGCCTATCAAGACAAAATGAAAGGCATCATAACTGGAGATGAGACTTGGATCTACGCTTATGACCCGGAAACAGACGATCAATCGGCCGAATATCGTATCAAAGGTGAGCCGAAGCCTAAAAAACCAAGTCAAAGCAAGTCAAAAATCAAGGTTATGATGACAGTTTTCTTCGATTATCGAGGTGTGGTGCACTCCGAATTCCTTCCGACCGGCCAAACTGTCAACTAAGAATACTATTTGAGTGTTATGCGTCGTTTGCGCAATGCTATTCGTCAAAAGAGGCCAGAATTATGGGTCGACAACTCTTGATTTTTGCACCACGATAATGCACCGTCGCATACTGCATTAATTCTTCGTGAGTTTTTCGCCAGATATTCAACCAATATCGTGCCGCAACCACCGTATTCGCCTGATTTAGCTCCGTGTGACTTCTGGCTATTCAGCAAACTCAAACGACCGCTCCGGGAAAACCGTTTTGAGTCAATTGAAGACATTAAACGTGAATCGCTACGCGCATTGAAGGCTATTTCTGAAATTGACTTTAACGACTGTTTCGAGAATTGGAAGAAACGTTGGCACAAGTGTGTTTGGGCCAGGGGGGATTACTTTGAGGGGGACGAAATAGATTTGGAAGAATAAATTAAGAATTTAAAAATTATGAACAGTCTTACTATTTCTTGCCCACAGTAGTATAAGCATTCTATTTGGTTTTCTTTATTGTTATTATTATAAGGATTTGAAATGCTACATATCTAAGGGCTTATTAATGATATTTATTGAAATATAACATAATCATTGAAAGCTTGTTTTATATACTTTATTTCAATTTTTTCCTTTAGCAACCATCAACACATCAATTAACTTGTAAGTACTGATACAAATCGTCCGTGACAGATGCGATACTTTGTGTTCATCTTCTGTACACAAAGCAAATAATGCAATGTTTGGCGACATCAATATTTACTGCGATTATTTTGTATATCGGGGAGATGTGTATGGGGTGTCGTGCACTATTTCGATGCACCACACAGAAATACTAGAATTTACTCAAGCAAATCAAATAGGCAATCCAAATGATTGGCATTATGAGTGGCTATTTGCCAACATTAATCACCGTGTGGCATGAATAGACTGTCCCTCTCACGTAAGTCCACTCGACAGCGCAAACCTTTTGACCGTACCGATCTACTAGATGTCGGGAGTCATTCACGATGTTATTACTTGCTTGTATCTTAATTAGTGCAGTATTTATTGTCCTCAATATGCTGTGCACGACTTTCTTAATAGTGAACTCGTTTAGATTGATTTATTTACGTATGAATGGCTTATCTGCCATGGGGTTCAGTTATTACGTTTAGACTATGATGTTTGTTAATTTAAACTGTTAGATAAATATGTTTTCTACTTATTAGACAATATTGTTCTAGAATAAAACGATTGTTTATGAGTATAATAGCTTTATTAATACAGACGTAACTCTCGCAGTTGCCGAGTGCTTCTCAATTGTTATTTAACAAGATTATAGAGCAAGAGTGAAGAAGTTACAAAGCGTTTCCTTCAATATAAAAACTTTTCCAAATCATAATTGCTTCGGTTTTTTTATACTTGCATATGTTTATGATACTTCGTTACACACACAAAACATTTTTAAATTATGATGAATACATTATCCTCAATGACTGTATTATTTATTGCATGTATTACTAAGTTCAATGCATTATAAATACGCAAGTAGTTGTGTCCAGCCAGTTTCATTTTATCAATGACTTGAGATATAGAATTCTATATTGGCACTCCTACTTTTCGCAACCTATATACACGACGCCTTTTTAATGGCTTCGGCATCAGCATAACGCTGTCCTTTCATCGGCAAATGTAGTTTGAAGAATAGATGGAAATCACAAGGGGCCAAATCCGCTGAATACGGTGAGGAGTTGATGGTTAAAATGCCTTTTGTAGTTAAAAAATCAGTGATAAGCGTCGAGCGATGAGAGTGCATTATCATGTAACAAACGCTAGCTACCATTTACGCGATATTGAGGACACACACGAGGAACACGCGCCAAAAGACGCTTGATAACACCAACATAATATACAGCGTTGACTGTTTGACTAGTTGGTACAAACTTTTTGTGAACTATGCCTTTCGAATCATAAAAACAAATCAACATCGTCTTCACTTTTGACTTCTCCAAACAGCTTTGACGCTTGGTCTTTGGATCGTATTAAAAAGACCACGTCTCATCGCCAGTTATAATAGAATACTTGAAGTTTTCGTCCTTTTTTAAGTCTTTAATCAAGTTTGTACAATGTTGAATTCAGTTAGCTTGTGCGGTACAAACCTTGCACAAATCTTTCTCAGTCCCAAATGCTGTGTCAAAATGCAATGGATTGAATCTTTGGAAGTATTTAATTCCATTTCCATGTATGAGGATTTCGGCTCATTTCTGATAAATTTTTTTGCACCAGGACGTTCGTCGTCATTTATGTCAGTACGACCGTCTTTAAATCGTTTATATCACACATACTCTCTCCCTTTTTAGAATAAAATGAAATAATAAATTTTTTATACTTTGAATAAACTTTATTGAATAATATAATTTCCATCTTTATTTATGACTTCTTGCCAGGGTGATGGCAATTTGATATCTCTTCTTTAAAAAATGCCTGAATCATAGAGGCGAAAAATTGAAACAGTGCTTATCTTATATCTTCATCGTTTTTGAAGTTTTTGCCCTGGAAAAAATTTTGTAAGGACAGAAACATGTGATAGTCGGAGGTCCGGGGAGTATGGTGGATGCAACAGAATTTCCCAGTCCAGCTCTGCGAGTTTCTGACGAGTCCCCAAAGTAGTATGTGGCCTAGCATTATCATAAATCATGTCCTCTTTTCTTGGAGTGCTGTTTTTAAATTATCCAATTGCAGACAGTACCTCTAAGAATTTAGCTTTTGGTTCGGTTTCAACAGCTCAAAATGTATTGGTCCTCGAATGTCCCACCATATACACAACATTCTCTTAGTCAGGCTCAACTTCGGTGTAGAGGTGAAGGGCGCAAGTTTCCCGGATTTGCAATATGCCCTTTTCCTTATGATGTTTTCATTGGTAAATCCACTTTTTATCCCAGTTACCATCCGGTCCAAGAGGGCTCGATTTTGTTCCATGCAAACAGAGATGTGCATATGATGACTCGATCATTCAAATTATTTTCACTTAACTCAAGTGGCACCTATCTTGAATATTTCCACATAAATCCTAGTTTCTGAATATGATCCGAAATAGTTTATTGAGCTGAATCAAGTCTTTCCGCAATTCCGATCTTGTCAGAAAAGTATTTTGCTCTAACATGATCTTAACAGTATCGTCGTCAATCAAAGATGGTCGTCCAGAATGTGGTTATCAGAAAGGTCGAAATCACCTATTTGAAATTTTTTGAACCATCTCCAATGCATTTTCTGACAGAAACTGTACCTCCACCAAACACTTTCAATGAATTTTTACACGCATCTGTAGCATTTCTTCCCTGCTGGAATTCGTACAAAATACAGTGGCATAAATGAACTTACACGATCGCGTCTCATTTAATACGAACATGAATCATCTTCATTTTAGTTGATTTGCTAGATCAGTATGTATACATTTAGTGATAAAAAGAGAGAGCCAAATATGCATTAAATGAATATGCGCATACTTGTTGAAACATGTAACCGAAACGGACAGAACTTTCTGGAACACTGATTAGATGACTTCCTATATAATGTAACACGCAAAAATCATAAGACGATAAACAATCTTAACTGATTAAATTATTAGGTGTCGTAGATTTTAATTAATAATAATCCCTAATAGGAGGCAACTTACCAAGTACAGAAAAGAGTGATAGATATTTAAAATAGGCAACACTTTACGATGGCATAGGAAAGATTAAGTAATAATCTTAAAATTAACGAAAATTTTCTTTCAATTTTTAAGTATCTCAAATCTCTAGAAAGTTATCTTGTTTCAAGGATATGAAATCGTCGAACTCAAATTCAGTAGTTCCTCACTTTTCGTGGTACAGATAAATTAATCTTTTAAATGAATATGAACGTCATTATTTTAGATATTGTTAACATAATGGGAACCGAATAGATATATATATATATATATATATATATATATATATATATATATATATATAAAGTTTTCATTTATTGATCGGAAAATTAAAGAAATGTAAAATGTAATTGCCAAGGTTTTGTGAATTGTTGAAAGTGGCCTTATAATGGGTTAAAGCAAAATTACTTATAAAATTCCAAGAATTGTTTTGATCTCATTAGAAAGTTTCTAGTAGAGAGAGTTGACTATTGTTCCTATGGTTACAACTACGATGTTTTATATTTATGTAGGTTGTCAAAATTTAATATCTGTAAGTTGAACGGTTAAGAAAAAGCTAGATTTTGAAAAAAATCGAGTTATTTTTTAAAGAATTATTGGGAGAAGAAATTTTTGCTGATATGACAGAAACCTTAGGTAATCAGTGTTTTCATACGCCACTATTAAAAACTGTATTGCGTAATTTAAGACATCAGATGTTAAAAATGAGCTCTCTGGAAGACCAATTTCTGTGACCACGTGGAAAAACATTGATTTATACCCATATGATTTTAGAAAATTGATCGATTGGACTCATTCATGTTGCTGAAGCATTACGCATTTCCTATGAATGTGTTTCCCATCGTTGATAGGAAAACGCCACTGAAAATTTATCAAAGGTGTGTTCTTTTTGTCCTACTCACCAGTCGTTGATTATTAATAAAATTTGTTTTAAATTGTTTGCCTACTATTCTCAGAATTAGCACATCAAACTATTATTACTCAAAGAAGCAATTTGCAAGTCAAAGCAAAGAATTTTTTAAAAGCTTAGAGTTACATCATGAACATTCTGCCAAATGTGTATGTCTAAGTGGAGATTATGTTGAATAAATAAAATTTGATTTTGAAATATTGCAGTGTTTTATATGGTACTAAAATACTAAATACTTACAAATACCTTCTTCATAAGTACGAGGGTAGCCGTTTATATTTCGGGAACTGGCAACACTGTTAGTGTTGCATCTGATCCGTGTTCGATCTGATGATTGCATCGTGAAGTTTGTCACTTTTGACAATATGTTTACCTTGAGAGTTTTATTATCCGGTTGCTATTTCTATTGCTGACAGTAACTTTTATGTCAGCGAAAAACTGAAATTAACTCGCGAATATTTTCGTGCAATTTTTTTTATAACTTTCGCCGTGGTTTATCTGAACAAGAATGCATCGACGAGCAGAATTCTTTATATGGTGATGAAGCACCATCGAAAATTACAGTAAGTCGTTGGTATAGGTAATTCAAACTTGGACGGCGTTTTTTGGACGATGAATTTCATGAAGGTCGTCCCACAAATGCAGTTGTGTCGAAAAACATTAATGCAGTGTTTGAATTGATAATGCAAGACCGTCATGTGACATACCGTGAGATCGAGGAATCTCTAGGTATTAGTAACACCAGCGTGCATAAGATCTTGCATGAGCATTTAGCGGTTAAGCAGCTATATTCACGTTGGCTACTACATAATTTGACAACCGCTCAAAAACGGACTCACGTCGATTGGTGCCAAGAAATGCACCAAAAAATACAATGGCGGTGCTTCAAAGAACATTTATAGAGTTGTCACAGGTGATGAATCTTAGATCTATACGTGTGAGCCCGATAGTAAGCAGCAATCGACTGTATGGGTATTCTAAGATGAGCCAAAACCAACAAAAGTAGTTCGCGCTCGAAGCATATCAAAACAAATGGTCGCCTGTTTTTTCGGAAAAACCGGTCACGTTGCAACCGTGCCTTTAGAGAGTTGTAGAACGGTCAATTTCGAATGGTACAACTATTTGTGTGCCAAAAGTTTTTGAAGAAATAAAGAAATCAAACCGGAAACAACAGATCATTCTCCGCCATGACAATGCGAGCTCTCACAGGTCAGTTCAAAACAATTGAATATTTGACCCAGCAAAATATTGAATTGATTAGCCATCCGCCGTAAAGCCCTGATCTAGCACCCTGTGATTTCTTTTTATTCCCACACGTGGAGAATAAACTTCGTGGTCAACGGTTTTCTATGCCGGAAGAGGCAGTTGAGGCATTCAAAACTCATATTTTAGAGATACCGCCTTCACAGTGGCAGCAATGCTTTTCGGATTGGTTAAAACGAATGCAAAAGTGCATTGATTTCCAAGGAGAATCTTTTGAAAAGCAATAAAATTATTTTCGTTAATAAAATTTTTTTTTGTTTGCTATTCCCGAAATATAAACGGTTATCCTCGTACTAGAACGATACAGTAAAAGACCCACATTTGCACATGTAAGATGTTAATAATATCGAACGCGAAAGCAGATTGTTTAATTCGCTCAACCTTGAATCAGTACGCTGTTCTGAATTTAGTTAAATCGTGCATTTAGATGTAGAAAACGCTTTAATCCAATTCATTAATTTTAAGTACTTATAATCGTTACTTTTAAAAACTTTTAAAAATAATTAAATACCTAAGTCATTGTATACACTATTTAATTTAATATTGATTTAAACTTTGAAAGTTAAATTGTTTGCCAATTTTAAACATATATTAGGCTTTAAATGAACATTGTAATTTGAAAAATAAATTTTTCAATTATCTCATTTATTATATAATTTTATAAACTATTAAAACATTTTTAAGGGATGGCATTTTAGAATATTTGTTCTTGTTTCAGACGAAAGATGACGAGACAGCTTTACACTGTGCAGCTCAATATGGACATACGGAAGTGGTGAAGTTATTATTGGAATACGGCTGCGATCCGGGCATCAGGAATAAAAGAGGAGAGACTGCTTTAGACTTGGCCGCGCAGTACGGAAGGTAAAATGTTTTCTTAATTAAATTCCAACGATCGCTCTACTGCCATTTCGCCACCTACGATTTCTCATTTCTAACTTAATTCTTTGTACGCCAGGCTAGAATCCGTTGAGTTACTGGTCCGAACCCACCCCAGCGCCATACAACACATGGAGAGAATTGCACCTGGTACCATATTCAAACACACACCATTACACTTGGCTAGTAGAAACGGACACAAGTAAGTGAGCTTTGGTATGTTTTATTGTGAATCAAATTACGTACACTACCGATCATAGGTTTGAACATACGCACTGTATCTTATTAAAATCAATATTGAAAAAATAATATTTATAAATATCAAATCTTCGACTCTAGAAGGTTACTTTTTTAACATTTACAAACAATATATCCCGTAGCAAACTATTTTTTAAATATTATGCGATTGTGATAAAGGTTACGTATAAAATACAACGTAAAATAAACAGAAACAATTTATTAATTACCAGGGTAGCCGTTTATATTTCGGGAATTGCAAACAAAAAAAAATTTTTTATATATTTTATATATAAAACATTGTCACTGAATAGGTTTATACGAGGGTAGCCGTTTATATTTTGGGAATAGGAAACAAAAGAAAATTTATTATCGAAAATAATTTTATTGCTTTTCGAAATATTCTCCTTGAAAATCTGTGCACTTTTGCATTCGTTTAAACCAATCCGAAAAGCATTGTAAAGGCGGTATCTCCAAAATATTAGTTTTGAATGCCTCAACTGCCTCTTCCGGCATAAAAAACCGTTGCCCACGAAGTTTATTCTTCACGTGTGGGCACAGAAAGAAATCACAGTGTGCTAGATCAGGACTGCACGGCGGATGGCTCATCAATTCAATGTTTTGCCCGGTCAAATATTCAATTGTTTGAACCAACCTGTGAGAGCTCGCATTGTCATGGTGGAGAATGATCTGTCGTTTTCGGTTTGTTTTCTTTATTTCTCGAAAAACTTTTGGCAAACAAATAGTTGTGTACCATTCGGAATTGACCGTTCTACAACTCTCAAAAGGCACGGTCACCGATTTTTCCGAAAAAACAGGCGACCATTTGTTTTGATGTGCTTCACGTGCGAAAAACTTTTGTTAGTTTTGGCTCATCCTGGAATACCCACACAGTCGACTGCTGTTTACTATCGGGCTTATACGTATAGATCCAAGATTCTTCACCTGCGACGATTTTATAAATGTTTTTTGAAACACAGTCATTGTATTTTTTGTGAATTTCTTGGCACCAATCGACGCGAGTCCTTTTTTAAGCGGTTGTCAAATTATGTGGTACCCAATGTGAACATAGCTTCATAACGGCTAAATGTTCATGCAGGATCTTATGCACGCTGCTGTTACTAATACCTGGAGATACCTAGATCTCACGGTATGTCACATGACGGTTTTGCACCATCAATTCAGACACTGCATTAATGTTTTCCGGCACAACAACATTTGTGAGACGACCTTCACGAAATTCGTCGTCCAAAGAAAGCCGTTCAAGTTTGAATTCACTATACCAACGATATACTCTAGTTTTCGATGGTGCTTCATCAGCATATAAAAAATTCAGCTAGTCGATACATTCTTGTTAAGATAATCCACGCCGAAAGTTATGAAAAATAATTGCACGAAAATGTTCGCGAGTTAATTCCATTTTTTCGCTGACATAAAATTTTCAAGTTATTGTCAACAATAGAAATAGCGACCGGATAATAAAACTGTCAATATATTGTCAAAAATGACAAACTTCACGATACAATCATCAGATCGGAGGGACACTAACAGTGTCGCCAGTCCCCGAAACATAAATGGCTATACTTTGCCTCAGAATAAGAAGGAGTGATTCAAATATCCAGCTAAAACGCTGAACACATAGCTTAAAAGGTAACTTACCATAAAAATGCAACATAAACAGTTGTGAATGTAGTAATTTGTCAACAATATTAATCTTTTTCTTTATTATATAAAAATAAATAAAAAAAACATTCATTTTAATGGAAGTATGATTGTACAAACGTTATTTTTTTGGATTAATATCCAAAATTAAGATTAAATATTATTAAAATAAATATTGGGTCTGGGAAAAAGTTCGTGGCGTTTTTTCAGTAAAATTCAACTGGTCCCCGCATGGCGCGTGGACGAATTCATTTAAACCGAATATGCTCCATTATTATCGACAATGTTTCGCCATTTTTTGGTAGATCCATGATCCCATCGGTGAAAAACTTCTGTGGTTTCTGGTCGAAAAACTGAATCAAGTAGTTTTCACAGGCTTCTTTTGAAACCAACTTAATTCCATTGAGAGAGTTCTGCAGAGATCGAAACAGATGATAGTCAGAGGGTGCTATATCCGGACTGTAAGGTGGGTGCATCAAAACTTCCCAACCAAACTCTCTCAATTTTTGACGGGTCATCAAAGAAGTGTGTGGTCGGGCGTTGTCATGATGGAAGACAACACCTTTCCTATTAATCAATTCGGGCCGTTTTCTTTCAATCGCCTGGCGTAATCTCTCTAGTTGTGCACAGTAGAGTTGAGAATCAATCGTCTGACCAGTTGGAAGTAACTCGTAGTGGACGATTCCCCTCCAGTCCCACCATACACACAGCATCACTTTTTTTGGCGTCAATGTTGGCTTAGCGAACGCTTGTGACGGCTCACCATCCTTTATCCACGATCTTTTACGCTTCCGATTATCGTATGTAATCCGTTTTTCATCTCCGGTTATTAAACGTTTCAGAAACGGCTCGATTTCATTCCGTTTCAGCAGCGCATCGCAGATGTTAATTCGGTCAATCATGTTTTTCACGCTCAACTCATGAGGAACCCATACGTCAAGCTTTTTTTTGTAACCAGCTTTGTGTAAATGGTTCAAAACAGTTTTGTGGTCAATGCCTAGCTCCATGCCAATATCGACACTGCTGATATGCTTATCTTGTTGGACTTTTTCAAGAATTTCATCAGATTTTTCAGTGATTGGACGACCGCAGCGTGACTCATCTTTCACATTGAAATTTCCAGAACGAAAGCGAGCGAACCATTTCCGCGCAACAGATTTCGATAAAGTACCTTCACCGTACACAGCACAAATTTTATCACAAGCCTGCGCAGCGTTCTTCCCCTTATCATAATAATATTGCAGAATATAGCGAAATTTCTCATTATTCTTCTCCATTTTCAAGTGCGAATAACTTTCCAACCACTGCACCGATTACAATGTTTCTACGCTCAAAGTAACGTTCGGAAGGTCATCTAAAAAACGAGCCGTCGGTGGTGTCGCTGTGACTTGTTGTTCTTTAGTTATCGGCAACCAATGCCATCTATCGGGAAAAACGCCACGAACTTTTTCCCAGACCCAATATTTTATGAAATTTTCTTTTTAATAGAAAAGTAATATATATGTATATATATACATACATATATATATATATATATATATATATATATATATATATATATATATATATATTTCTTAGCCATAAATTATTGATATTCATATGAAATTTATTTGTGAAATTCTAGGTAAAATGTAAACTACTGTTAAAATTTATTATAAAACTCTATCACACATACAACAAAGATTATAAATATAGAAACTTTAGAAGTACAACTAATCGGATTCACTTGTGCTTGACAATAAATCACTTTCACTGACACCGTTTCCAACACAAATAATAAATGTTCCCTCATCTCTGTAATGTTTTATTGTTGTCAGCTATTTTCTTCTCCACCTGATAACTTCATCCTTTTCTATTAGCATAGTCTTCTTGTTACCCTTTACATATCTGAAATATAAATTAAATATGAATACGTTATAACATGAGCAATTTTTCATTAACACTTACTTGAAATTAATGAGATTCAAGAATCTGTGTAGAGTTGCTTGACTCATTTTTGGTGTGGATTCATCTCTAGTTATTTCCCTCAATATTTTATTAAGTGGTGGAAGTTTGTTTTTAAAAGAGAAATCATGCACCATCTGTCGTACAGTAACTTTTGACAAATTCATCAAATTCTAGAAGCCTTGAATGCCTGCCTACTCGTTCTTTAGGAGAGCTGATTTCACCTGTCTGTTTACATTTTTGGATAACTCTATATGCAGTTGATTTGACCAGCCCTACAATACATTCCTTATAATATATTGTTATAGAAGTAATACCTACAACTTACTTAGCGTTTCAGAGATATTCGTTACAATTGCTGTCGTTCCCATTGGTGGAGTTTGCAGCGTTAACATTTTATATATATTCAAAACTGTTTGTTTTTCTTCATGCGTCAAGTGCCCCAGTCATTCGCGCGTTCTGGGTGGTGATAGTAATTGTTTGCTAGAACTTTGGTGATCACTCATTTTATTTTTGTATTTAAAAATACGAATTTTATTAAATAATACAGAAAAATATAGTAAAATAATGCAAAAATGTAATTAAACGTTTACAGGTTATGAAAAATGGCGGATATCTGCATTTATTTATCCATATTAAACTTGCCTGTTCAAGAACCAATGAAATCTTTAAAAAATATGTCCTATTTTGGCGCAATATTTGAATTACTCCTCCTTATTCTGAGTATAATTACATAAACTGTATTATTAAAGTACTAACACTTTATATAATTAATGTCGATCTTTATGGGGTCAGGGGCTCCCAAAGCAAAACGAAAAAAAATTGAGAATCTATTTAAATTTAAGATTTTAGACTTAAAATTATCAGGTCTCCAATTTTGCTTCATATGAAGGGAGCCGCCGGAAATAATCTGGACGTTATGGGTGCCATGGCTTTAAAAAATTTAGGAACCTATAGGCTAAGTAGTGATCCCTACCCTATTGTCCCTTCTTCTTATAACGGGTGATTCATTTGGGGGTACTTTTTTCAAAAATAAACACGTCAATTTTATCGGTATTCTTTATTATCATTCTTGACATTTATTGTTTTTTATTATTGTTATTTATTTTTTTCAAATGTCCGATGTAACTGCGCCTAACATTGTCGATTCTAAAGTTCCAATGTTCGATGACGCGCTCGAGCATTTCAAGTGGTATTTGACGAATAACGCGAGTAATGTTAGCTTCCAATTGTTCAATCGTAGCTGGTTTATCCATGTAGACTTTGAACTTTGTATAGTCCCAAATGAAGAAGTCTAAAGGTGTGATATCACATAATCTAGCCGGCTATTGCACATGTCCATTACGTGAAATTAAAAATTCATCAAATTGTTCTCGCAACAAAGTTATGCTTTCACAGGCGGTGGGGCAAGTAGCGCCGTCTTGTTGGAACCAAATGTCATAGAGATCACGGGCTTCAATTTCTGGTAGCAAATAGTCTATTATCATTCACAGTTACGCTGCGGCCGTTTTCATTTTTGAAGAAATAGGGACCGATGATTCAACTTGGCCATATACCACACCTAACCATGGTTTTATCTGGATATAATGGCAGCTCTTGAACCTCTTCGGGTTGCTCTTCACTCCAAATACGGCAATTGTGCTTATTGACGTAGCCATTTAGCTAGCCATTGCTGAACAAAATTTTGATCGAAAACAGTGGATCTTCTTCAAGTTTTTCAAGAGCCCAAAGCTTTCAATTCTTGAACGAGTTAAATTTTGTATGCTTTTAAACCAAGATCCTTACGTAAAATACACCAAGTTGTGGCATACGACAAGCCAAACTATTGAGATCTACGTCGAATCAATTCTTTACGGTTACCGCGTACACTCTCAGCTACATTTTCTTCACTGCGTGATGGACGTGGTCTGTTTCATTTCAGCAGCAATTTCTGGTGCTGTTTTTCGTCTATCGAGTCTACTTATCCGTATTAGATGCCGGTCATTTGCAGATGTCGTCGCTTTGCGTCGTCCAGATCGTCTTTTGTTGGAAAATGTACCACTTTCTTCAAATTTTTTAACGTTATAATCGACGGTTCTGCGATTTAATCGTAATTCTTTTGCAATTTCGCGATTACTTTTATCCGTACGATGATAAGCAATTATCATACCACGCACTTCAACAGATAATTCCTTCGTCTTCGGCATTGCATTAAAATATTCACAATAACTCTCTATTTCACTGTTTTCGCAACAAAAGATGAACGATAACTGACATAAAATTTATTTTCCTTTTTGAATAACACATCCTAATATTGTAATTAGTCAGTACAATAACACAATATTGGCAATACCTTTCGGAAATGCAGGTAAAACTGTTAATACTGTAGGGATTAGCCTATTTAATATTTATTGCTTGTATAGCAAAGGTATCCTCCGGTTTTTTGTGTTAGCAAAATAATCAATTACATCATTATAAAATCGTTCATCCCTCGTCATCGTTTTAACCAATTCCTTTTCGATTGCAATTAGTGCACAGTTACTAAGTCTTTGTTGTCCAATTGTATTTCTAACATACGATTTTATACGTTTCAATGTGGAAAAACTTCGCTCAACGGACGCGGAAGTTACCGGTATGGTAACTACTATACTTAGCAATTTAAAAAGTTCTGGCATACAGATGGCTAACTTTTGTTCGTGCATAAATCTTAACATTTCACATGGTGTTTTAGAATTACCAAGGAGTTGCATGTCACTATAAATAACAGCTAATTCATTTTTTAATTGAATTTGATCAAAAAATTTATATTGTTCAAACAAATTATTTAAGAGCCTCTGAGAAAATACCTTCGAATATTCTTCAAATTTACTTTCTGTTAATAAATCAAAAAAAGCAAGTTTTTCTAAATCAATAAATCTAATTTCAATTTGACTAATAAACGTATCTAGAATTTCGAAAAATAATTTTCTATAATTTTGTTTAGTATCTGGAACGTCATCAATTCTACGCCTTTTATGTGCAACAGATTCGTCAGACACCGAATTTTCGTATACAGTACTGAAATATGTATCACACTCCCGAAATTCTCTAAACTTATCAAGCAAAAAACGTAAACGATCTCTGGCATAAATAACATCAGTTAGTTTGTTTTGTAATATTGAAAATACGTCAGTTTGTCCAAATATTAACTTAAAAGTATCTAAAAGAAAATTAAAATCATTATCCAGAAGAAGATTTTTTAATCCAAAAGCTTCTCGTATAGATATGCTATCAAAGTCAGGACTTTCTGCAATGAAATCAAAAACTTCAATTAACTTATTTTTGTTCGCATGAATTGTAAAAACAGCCCTAGAAGTGAAATTCCAACGAGTAGATGCGTTTGATGGTATATGTTTTTGACAGATTAAATTTAACACATGAGTTCTCTTAGTGGATTTGGAAAAAAAAGATGAAAACCCTGACAAATTTGAAAAAAATATTCTTACAGACGTTATGGACTTACAAGATGTTCCTAACACTAAATTCAAGACATGTGCATGGCAGTGTGTAAATATTGCTTGAGGAGCTATTTCTTTAACTTTTGTTTGTAAACCGTTCACATGCCCAGCCATAACTGCCGCTCTGTCATACGTTTGAGCAATTAGTTTACTATTAAACTGAAATTTTTCAAAAATATTAGTTAACAATTTAAATAAATCATCAGAGGTGCGACCTGAACTTACATCAAAGAATCCTAAAAACCTTTCAACAATATTACCCTCGATCGTGTATCTTACAATAATAGACAATTGCGAATTACATGTTATATCTGTTGTTTCGTCTATTTGCCATGAAAAATATTCTGAATTAAAAATTTCACAATCTATTTTTTTCTTTACAATAAAATTAATTGATTCTATTAATTCGTTTTGAATTGTTTTCGATGTGCCAAAAAATACAGAGCTATCATCTAAGAATTTATGTAAAATGGTATCATGTTTTGCCGTTAATAAAACAAGTTCTTTAAAATTTCCCCTGTTTGCAGAAGTATTTGTTTCATTATGTCCTCTGAAAGATAATTCCTGTGTACAAAGAAATATAGTAATATCAATTAAACGCTTTAATATATCTCGATTTTGGCTAACTTCTTTATTGTAATTCTCCATTTGATTGCGCCTCACATTATCTATCGCATCCGCGATATTATATTTTCCGAACATATGTAATTTACAAGTAGCTAAAATGTGATGTTTGGATTTAGTATGTTTTTCTACTGATCGCGACAAGTTTTTAAGATCAAAATAACCCGTTTTACTCCAAATACTATCTGTATTTGTGGAAAAAATTATACATGCCCAACAAAATAATCTGTTTCTTTTTATACTACCACATAACCAATTACATTTGTTATACCACGAATTATTGAAATTTCTGTTAGACTTACCGTGTATTGTAAGACATTTTGATAAATCAGGGTTTGGTCTTGGAAGGTTTTTGACATATAATTGATCTTCTACCGATAGAACAACGAACGTATTTCTTATTAAAAAATCTACAATGTCTTGTGTATTTCTTACATTTTCTAAATCCATATTCACAATTTTTAAATCACTGAAAATATCACTAAACAAATATTAAAATATTTAATCTAACTTTGTTATTCCCCCAACTTTAACTGCTGTTATTTGCGATTCGGGCCGAGAATGTCAGCCTCGAGTATATTCGGTAGTTCGGCGATTGTGATTCGATGAGAGGCTCAGTTTAAATTGGCTTCAGATTGATATCTAAATAATATCTACTTGAAACAATAAAAATACTCCTGTTAAAACTTAAAACATATTATTTGCGTGGAGGAAATATTGAGAAACTGTACAAGAAGAATGTAAACCTTTAGACATCTTTATATCATTAAATAAATACTTAATTTATCCTATTAATAATGCTTTCTATATTATTAAAAAATTCAAAAATCTCACAATAAAGTTAGAAAAATCTATTAACTTTTTGAATATTTTTTCTTCTTTGTTATCTTAAATATGTAGCTAATACTTTACTGTAATTTCCATAGAAATTGAGAATTTTTTGACTGCTGTAGTGCGTTATAAATTTTCAATGAGAGGCAATGAGTGGCCGGGCCTCAAATATTCGTGTTTAGTAGGGATATACATAGATCAAGCATGAAGTTGGTCGGGGCAAGTATACGCGCTCGTACATTCGCACGGAATTAAAATGAAATGATAAATTTGTACTTTGCTTGTAATGCCGGTTTATTTAAAACTATTTTCTTATTGTTTATAAGATAAATTCTGAATAAAAGATGATAATTAATTTATAAAGAATTTTAAAAGTATACATATTATTCTTGTTATAATTCCAAGATTTAGATGGTGAGGCACTGCCGCACCTGCCTCACCTGACCAGCCGCCACTGATCGATACAATATTTTTCCACACCTAAACACCTCTATTCAGCGCTCTTTTATACTATGAATCTATATCTATCTTGAAAGTGTACGGGCGCGTATTGGTCATTATGTGCCTCAATAATTATACATCCTCGTGATCATCCTGCCGGACGTAATTGGAATTGCCGCTATAATGTGTGCATAGGTGTGTACAGTAAACAAGCTGTTGCATGGAAACCCCTTGTGCAACGGACCACCGCCGTTGGTGATGATGATGAGGTAGGGTTAGAAATGCACTGCAGGAATTAGCGCCCTGATGCGAGCAACACTCGATAACTCACCAGTACCTATTTCCCAGTTCAATGTTGTATTGCGTTAGCAGTGCCAAAAGCGAAACTTCCACACCGTTATATGTATCGCTGCAATAATTAATTAATGAGTATTGAATCGTTAATTAACGCTCATACATGCACTTTATTCTATTTAATACAGGCGTGCAAATCACCATTCTTAAAAAAATGTGAATATTACATCTTAATTTAACCATGTTTATTTTCATTTCATTCTATAAAGACATCTGATATTTAACTTCATTAAATAGTATAGTACTGATCTTTTATAAAGAGTGTTTCAAATTGCGCTGTTTTTGTTAAGAATAAATAAAATATAGATGGCGCACTGAATTTGTCTGGGTATGTGGGCGTTTAAAAAGTGTGATCTATGACATTTACAAAAATGGCTTCGTACACGGTACAACAACGTGTTCAAATTGTAGAATTATTTTATGAAAATCAGCGTTCTGTGAAAAGAGTTTTTAGAAAATTTCGTGAATTTTATGGTTTACATAATCGTCAATCTGAAAGCACTATTCGTCCAATTATTAAAAAATTTCACGGGCCCGATTCCGTGGAAGATCAAAAAAGTGAAAAATACAGTCGTTGTGGTCGTTCACAAGAGAGTATTGGTTTGGTTCGTGAAAGTGTTGCTGAAGATCCTGAAATGTTCATTAGACGACGTTCACAACAACTTGGACTTAGTGGATTAACAACATGGCGTATTTTACACAAGAATTTAGCTCTGAAGGCCGATAATGCACATTTTGAACTTGGTGGCTATGTTAATAATAAAAATTGTATCTAGGGTGAGGAAAATCCACGAATTATTCATGAGAAACCTACGCATTCTAAACGAGTTACTGTTTGGTGTCCATTAAGGTCAGGTGATGTAATTGGACCTTACTTCTTTGAAAATGCTGCTGATGAAGCTGCAACTGTCACTGGTGATCGATATCGTCGGATGATAACCGAATTTTTGTGGCCTGAATTAATGAATATTGGTCTAGAGGAAATGTGGTTTCAACAGGACGGCGCTACACCTCACATTGCACACGAATCAATTGATTTATTGAGAGAAAAAATTACCTGGACGTGTAATCTCAAGAAACGGTGATATTAATTGGCCACCAAGATCATGTGATTTGACACCGTTAAACCATTTTCTTTGAAGTTATGTAAAAAGTCAGGTTTATAAAAACAATCCACAATCAATTCCTGCTTTGAAAGACGAAATTATTCGTGTCATTGGTGAGATAGAGCCGCAATTATGTCAAAAAATTTTAGCAAAAGAGTAGACGTCTGTGGAGCTGCAAGAGGAGGCCATTTGGCAGATATTATTTTTCGTATATAAATGTCATAACTGATACTTCAATTACCAATAAAAAGTTTTTGAAAGTGAATGCAAATTATTTGTTTTATTTATTCTTTAAAAAAACCGTGAAATTTGAAACAGCCTTTATATAACTGGGCGATTATAAAATTACTAAAAAGATTTGAATATTCAGGGTTGACGGGAAGGTCATGACGCGTTTTCGTAGCAGATTATGCTAATTCATTTTTGCAAGTAATTTGCATCTATCGTTAATTCTGAGAAAAAATTAGTGATTTGGTTAAGTGGTTGTAGTTTTATAGAGATCGAATATGGAAGACCAAAATGTGCGTTTTCGTCACATTTTCTGTTTTATTTTCGTAAGGGGAAGGAAACGCGTTGAGCTTGCATAGGATACCGTGGCAGTGTTCTACAAGAACGTCAATGTCAACAACTGTTCTTGATATATTATACTGGTGGTTTAATCGTAATGTCACTCCACGTTCAGGGAGGTTGATGATAACAAGAAAGAGACGTTGATCCAGTCGAAAACACGGCACAAATTAGAACACAGAAATGTTAAACATCTATGATCTAGACCCTTGTTACCACAAAAAAACTAGCATGCATCAGCAGACTCAATGTTTAGATTACCCATCAAGTCATAGAAATGCATTTAACAGCCCGTATAAATATCTGCGATATGTTCCTTAAACATAAGGAAAACAATCCGTTTTTGAAATGAGAGGTAAACTAATGACATAAAGTAGATTGTTTACAGCAACGTGGTGCGATAATTTACCTCAAACATCAGCAAAAGCATTGAAAAGGCATGCTTCTGAAGAGATTACGTTCTCAATGTGATGGGATTTTAAAGGTTTTGTGCTTTTCAAACTGTTACTAAGAAACTTAAATAGTTAATGCTTAAATAGTTAATGTAAAGTCAACAGGTGAACAATTTAAATGAGTCTATCGTCCAGAAACGTTCAGAGCTCGTTAATCCTAAAAAGTAGTATTTCATCACGATACGACAGAATGCACACAAGTTTGTTCGCCTGTCAAAAATTATTGGATGTGCTACTATGTCTACCATACTCGCTGAACCTTGCACCTTCAGATTTCCAAAACTGCGTGGTGTAACCTTCAACTAAGATTCGATGTGAGGTAGGTCCTTCCATGAATAAAGGATTGTCAGCCTTATCAAAAGCAAAAGATTGTCGAAGAAAACGAGCAGTATATAATTGATTGATTTTTTTGTATTAATAAATTTCTTATAAAGAACAGAAAAAATACCTCATCACTTAACCGAAAACGTGGGAATATAATTGGATACTGGAAATGTTGTTTTTCTTTCCATATAAAAATAGTGCGCAATGTTATTCGATATTTGTGATAAAAAAATTAAAAAAATTAACGCATATTTTCTTTATCTTTTACTTAATTATACATTTTTTAATGATAAAAGGTAAATACGAGTGAAATGTGCATTGTAACGCCATATGAATCTAAGCTAGAATAGTATAGTGGTCGAATCTCATAACATAAACTATTTTTATGGTTTACCGTATACGAAGAAAGTTACTTACTAACTTCAAAATAGGGTCCAAGAAGGCTATAGAATTTTAGGAACTTTAATAATAGAATATTTAAATATCGGAAGTAATTCCAAATAGTTTAAATGTAAACTATACTACAGTACTGCGATCTCTTCATGTCATAGGAGAAGTTAAAAAGTTGGATACTTTTTTCATGAAGTAAATAGGTTCAGTTAAATGTGTATTTCTTACATTTCAGAAAAAAACAATTTCTAATATTTTAGAAACCAGTTAGAGACATACGATGGAAAATGGATATTAGACGACAAGAGTAGAAGAAAATTTCAATAAGAAATTCTAAGGTGTACCTCAAAATATTTACATACTTCGTCAATGAAAAAAATTGAAAGCAGTTTACTAGAGTACCAACAACATAATTGATGACTTCTTTTTGTACAATGAAAAAAGTACGATACAATAAATGTACATTAAGTTGAAAATACGATGTCCAGCTCCCATAAATAAAAAGGACCCTTTCTATTATCATAAATAGTCATACAAGATATTAAATACTGCAAATGACGACTTTGAAAATCAATGATTTAAACTATAACATTCTCTAGTATTCACTATATCCATCAGGCATGTCTTCAATAGATTACTGTTTCTTTAAATATTTGGACACCTTTTTAATGGAAAAAGAATTTTCTAAAGAAGAAAGACTTAAAGATATCGTTGAAATTTTCATAAGCTTTAGAAAGGCAATGCTTTCAAGAATGTTTATATTTTGGCTAATCTTTGCTAGAAGTATCTCAAAGCAGATCAAAATTATTTTGATTATTGCAAATAATTTCAACATAAGAACATTAAATGACGCGCTTCTTTGCTAACTTAAAGAAAGTTAGATAATGCGTTTTAAAATTTTTACAGTTTTCAATGTAAAATTGAAAACTGTAAAAAAAACCTCTAACGCCCAAAATAGCATTGAAAAGAACTACTGAAACGAGTGACTTTTTTCAAATCATTGCTTCAATCGACTTCCCCAAAGATGAAAGATTACTATACAAAGAAATGGGCAGTATGTTAATGACAATTTATTTTTATTAATAAACATTTTCCATGTTGAAAATTCGTAATTTTCCACTTTTTACATCGTTATAATGAATTTAATGAAAGAATCATACATGATAGGTAAACTTGTCTTTTACTCCAATCACTTATCCACTAAAACACGGAATGTGCCTTTATCTTCGCAGATAAAGGACCATCTGTGTTTGTACAGAAGTCCCGCTCCGCTAAAAATAAAATGGTCGACATAAGAGGAGCTGTGGAGCACTAGGTCCTAGACACACAAACAACTGTTACCGCATAGTGGTACAATGAGGAGTTTCGGCCTATTGTTGAAGACCTCAAAACATTTGTTTTCATTCACAACAACGTTGCGGTCCATTGCTAATAGAACCAAATACTTTTCCTTAAAGTACTTTATTGATTCATAATGAAAGAACAAAATTTTGCTACACAATATATGGTTGATGCATAAGTTCATCGTTTTGGGTTCCTAGGATAAGAGTAACTTGAAAAAAAATTGTTAGGTATATTTCAAAGTTATTTTAATATCATATTATTGTCTAATTCAATAGTTTTCGAATTTTCGCAGATTGCTTTATTTATTGACAAAAGGAATTTGAATAATAATCGTTTTATTCGAGTTGAATAGATAAATTAATGCATCAGAATCATTTGTGCCGTTTACGGAGGAATCGGAATCGTGGAGATTACAGCACGAAATATCCTTTTAATAACGACGTCGCGCTTGAAAATTGGCTTGACGATTTCTCAACTTCCAAAACACAGGATTTCTGAAGACGTGGAATCGAAAACTGCCAGATCGTTTTAATGATTGTAGTTTTAGTTAGTTCATGTATTTGTTTATCAATTTTAGTTCAATAAAAATGCTTCGAACTTACCCATCAACCTGATAAGTATTCTCATATGACCGACAGGAATAAAGTATATCAATAGATTTGGCAAAAATATTAAATTTGTTCTACTGGTTAGCAATTAAGGAATACAAGAATTAAATGTACTTAATATTGAATGCTATTAGATCTAAATCTAGTAAATGTAAATGAGTTTTGTTTCCTTGTTATTCGTGAAAATAGTCACCTTAGTAATCGTATTTTATTAAAGTATTTTTAGTGCTTTTCGAATTAATAAATATTTCGTCTATTTTGTTTTTGTACAATACTTGTCAGTGTCAATAATGTACTTAGAAGTAATGTTTATAGTTATTTATCAAACTCATTCATTTTGTTAGTTTTTGAAAGGATTATAGATTAATAGTGGAAGCTTAAATATCACGTAAGGAAGTTTTATTATTTTTGTTAACACAACTGTATCCATTCACTTGTTACATAATGCCTACGTCCATTATTTCTACTCCAGATAGATATTATTATGTATACCTGCAGTTTTTGAGTAACATGTTATTGTGACTATAATTAAATTTCGTTCATTCTCAGCCACTCGCATATTCAGAGAAGATATGAGCTGCTGTTCTATTCTGTTATAGCCGTAATATACGTGTGACGTCACGCGTGTACTGCCCTGATTGCATACACATGCCATAACCCAAGCCGAAGCCTACAGATAGATACGCTATATATTACTGTTCATCCACCGTGTAACATATGCTCTCTATGTTCCTCGTAACGTATGTTTGTATGTAGGTGCAGGCATGGTATTCGTTTGCTATATCAAAAGCACTTTATGCTTATAGCGAAACCTTTCAAGTATGAGCAAGTGAAAGATACACGACGTGTACATAATAATAACTAGAAGATAGGCATTTGTTTTAGGTAATGTACGTATATTGCGTTCTAAAAAAAAACACATTTTTGTTTGTAAAAGTTTATATATGTACATACGTCTAGCATTCTTAGAAGTAATAACAGCGAATCAGCAAATACAAAAGTTCAGTAATACAGTTGGAGAGATAAAAATGTTCGTATTTATCAGAATTGTATTCTTTCGACCTCAACATTAGCAGTTCACCGAGATTTTAATAAATAAATAATTTAATGACAAATAGCATATTTTTTCAAAATAATCTAAGTATATAATAAGTAATCATCCACTAAAATTAAATTCATATAATGTACATATAGGGTGTATTCAAATTAGCAGTTTATTTCGATATAGCACTGGTCTTCTTATCCGAGATCCTTTTAAACTATCTAAATATTTTTTAGCCTTTAACAGATTTGTTTTAAGAAAAATTTTAACAACCGCATCATCAAAGGTTCGGCAAAAATACCCGTACGAAAACAAATTCCGCACACGATCTATACCGTTGAAAGCCAAAACGTACAGAGAAAAAATAATTTAACGTTTTTCTGGTAGCGGTGTGTGTTCTTCTATGGTTTGTTAGTGTTTTTCTATTGTTTTAATTGCTAAATTTATGTATATATTGATATCTAGCGATATTACAACTAGGTTAATAAGTTTGTAATTATGAGGGATTTTTTAGTTTTAAATAAATTTAATTACTTACTTACTTAATCCTATAGACTCCATGCTGGAGTCGAGTCCTCCGCTTCCCCTCTCCATATCATTTAATTAATTATATAATAAATTGCCAGAAACTTTTTTTTATTTTTTCGTTAGCTTTGTGAAATAGAATTAGCTAGAAATTTTGCGAGTCCATATATAGGACCTTATACTGATGATACTATAGGTCTGAGTGGTATATTAGTTTCATGTAATTTGGGTAGCCCGTAAATGTTTTGTGGTTGCGCGTTGTATTCATCTTTTGTTATCATAATAGTTTTGTTAGATTTGTCTGCTCTAAGTATAAGTTTGGGTTTTCTATTAATTTTTTTTTCTTTCTATAACAGCTTTGTATATGGGATGTTTTCCCAGACTGTTTATTTTGTTTTGATTATACTATCGTAGTTTGTGGGAATATTTACTGTTTTCTTTATTATATTTCTTTCTTATATCATGATTTATTGCAAGATTTTCGTATTCGCTTTTATTATGGCAATTATATATATTAAGAGGACGTTTTTGTTATCGTGTTTATTAAATTTGGGTCCTAGACTTAGTATTAGTCTAACATTTGTTTGTTCTCTAAGAAATGTTTCTGTAATACACAGTCTGTCACAGAGACAACCGAACCTTCTCAAAATATTAATTCTTAGTGGCGCCATCTATCAAACAAAATATGCGTCGGTAAGATAGATTTTTTGTCAATGTCAAAATATCCTGACATTTGCATCATTAGATGCAGAGAAATTGCTCATAAACTAACAATGTGTATTTGGCATTGGTCGAAAAATTAATTTTGAACAAAGAGTAAATATTAAGTTCTGTTTTAAACTCGGTTAATCGTTTACCGAAACGTTTAACTTGAAGAAACAAGCGTATGATGATGCTATTTATCATGTACGAGTGTGTCAGTGGTATAAACGATTTAAAGACGGTCGTACGGGCGAAAATGACGACGAACATCCTGTTGCAAAAAAATCTGTGGTTACGGAAAATAATTGAATGCGTGAATTTATCAGAAATGAGCCGAAATCCTCATTATGATACGTGGGAATGCAATTAAAGATTTCCAAAGATTCAATTCATCGCATTTTGACACAGAAACTGAGAAAGACACAGACTGAGAAAAATTTGTGCAAGGTTTGTACCACACAATCTAACTGAATTCAATATAGTGCAGACTTGATTAAAGATTCAAAAAAGAACGAAAACTTCAGGTGATGAGACGTTATGTTTTTAATATAATCCAGAGACCAAGCATCAAAGCTCTGAATTGAAGTATCCAAGCGAAAAAATAGCGATAAAAGTCGTTTGGAAAAGTCAAAAGTGAAGACAATGTTGATTTGTTTCTATGATTCGAAAGGTATAGTGCACAAACAGTTTGTACCAACTAGGCAAACAGTCAATGTTGTGTATTATCTTGATGTTATGACGCGTCTTTTGGCGCGTATTCATCTCGTGCCCCCTCAATATTGTGACACTTATCACTGATTTTCTAACTACAAATGGCATTTTAACCATCAACCAGTATTCACTAGATTTGGACCCCTGTAATTTCTTTCTATTCTTCAAACTACATTTACCCATAAAACAACTTTATGCCGACGTCGAAGCCATTAAAAAGGCGTCGACAGCGATCTTGCAGGACATCTCTAAAGATGAACTTAAAAATTCATTCGACATGTTAATTGACCGTGCAAAACGTTATATTGAAGCCGAAGGCGACTACTTTGAATAAATAAATGAATTTTATCAAAATAGTAAGCTTTTGTTTTTATTTTAAAAAAGTTCGGTTTTCACTGCGACAGACTGTGTATATTCGGATCTTGTTATTTCGTTTTCAATTTTTTTTATATCGTAATCAGTTTCAGCGATATAATTATTGCTTATAAACTTAATTTAAGATGTTCTTATATTCGGTTGTACATTTTTCACTATTGAAATTCATTTGTTTATTCATTTTTTGTAAATTATTTTTTATATTTATTATTATTTGTTAATTTTAAAAACACTTGCGTGATTGTAAATTTTACACATTAAACAGACAAAAAATAATAAAACAATGTAAGTACTTACAAATATATATATATATATATATATATATATATATATATATATATATATATATATAAGCAACTGTACCTATATATCTCTATTATAGCCAGAAACATAATGGAAACGAACGTAATCGCCATATCATCAAATTGAAAAATTGGGACTTTTATAAAGATAAAATCACTTATTTGGTGTTTAATGCTTTATTCTAAATAATGAAAATCTTACAAAATACCATATAACATAAGTTAAGCAACCTTTAACGTACTAGTAACGAAAATGACATCATAAATGTATTTAAATGAATATTAATATTTCGTCGCATAACCTTTATTTTCAATAATAGCTGCGCACCGTCGAGGCATTGATTCGATCAAATTGGTAAGTATTTGTGGATCAATTTGTTGCCACTCGATTGATAACGCCTTATAGAGTTCATCTGCGTTACAATACGTTTTATTAAGCCTTAATCTTCTATCCACAATCTCCCACAAGTTCTCTATCGGATTCAGATCCGGCGATTGACTTGGCCAAGAAAGAACATTAATTCTTTGCCTACTTAGCCACTCCTTAACGATCCTAGCCGTGTGCTTAGGGTCGTTATCGTGCTGAAAATACCATTTAAGTGGCATATTCCATTCGGCAAATGGCAACATAGTATTTTCCAATATATTTTTGTATACAAATCTATCCATAATACCATCTATGCGATGTAGTGGACCTACACCATTACCAGAAAAACACCCCCAAACAATGACATTGCCACCTCCGTGCTTTACGGTTTTCGTGGAATATTTTGGATTTAATCTTTCTCCTTTAGGACGCCTTATATAGCAAATTCCATCGCTGCGAGAGATATTAAATTTGGATTCGTCGCTAAATAAGACAGTTTTCCATTTTTCTACAGACCAAGATGCGTGTTCCTTCGCAAAACGTAGTCTCGCTGCTCTCTGTTTTTGTGTTAACAAAGGTTTTTTCGCTGGTCTTCTACTGTATAATCCGCCGTCTACTAAACGTCTGCGTATAGTACGTGCGCTGACATTACAATTTACAGTACATTTTATTTCCTGAGCACTTAGCCATGGATTTTTCTTGCATAGGCGACGAATTCGGTGATCCTCTCTGTAAGTGGTTTTTCGCGGTCGTCCAGAGCGAAATTTTGTAGCCACCGTACCTCTAGCTTCATATCTCTGTATCATTCGGGACACTACCGATTTGTCTATGTCGAAACTTTCGGAGATACTTGCTTGTGAAACACCTTTTTTATACTGCTCAATTATTTTTACCTTTATATCGTCTGAATACACTTTCCGTGACATAATTGATTAAGCTATTAACAAATGCGTCACGTACGATCTCAATCCTCTCGCCTACTAACAAAATAACACGCCTGACAACCGCGACACAGACAAATAGGGGGTTCCCAGAAGTGTTGTGTATCAAGTTGCTTAACTTTTGCCGTCTCAGTTTTTTGCTTCATTACAGTGATAAAGCACAACTCATGTTTATAGTTATAAAATGTACATTTTTGTATGAAAGTAAACATATGTGATATATACAGAATAGTATCATCCTATTATAATTTGATTATTTTATGAATTGTAAATAAAACTAGTATTTTTGTAGAGTTGCTTAACTTTTGTCCACTACTGTATATATATCAAAAGTTTTATTCACAAATAAAAATTGTAACTATAGAAGATATTGCAGGTTAAGAAAATAAATAACTTTAAAACAAGGGAACCCCCTCTTCCCGAAACGTCGTTACTAAAAATGTGTTAATTATCCAATACAAAAGAATAAAGTTTGTAGAGAGAAATTATTGTTAATAAAAATGCCATCCTGTTTTATAGTCCAAATTTGAGACTTGGTATATTTATAAGTTACAAAGAATTATTCTTAATCAATTAATTGTCCATATAACAGACGTAAATGTCTAGTTAAGATAAAAAAATGTTTTATTTGAAAGCTATTGTTAGCATTTTCATTTCGTCACTGATATTACGACCAAACAAACAAACTTAACCGCTTCCTGTTAGAGAAAGCTTCCTACCAGAAACCGCAACACCCAACCGCAGATATTTATCTCATCTAATATTTTAAATGTAATTTAATTATCTGTTCCGCTGGCTCGACGCAGAACAGTGTAGTTAAATCGTAATTACGTGGAAATGTTTGCATGTACACCAACGATAGCCTAAACGATGACTCATCCGCCTGTTATTCACGCATCGGACACACCACGGCAGGCCTAATTTTTTTATCATGAAATTCACTTTGTTTACAGATCGGTAGTGGAAGTTTTGCTCAGAGCTGGAGTGGACGTCAACATACGCACCCACGCGGGAACGGCACTTCACGAAGCAGCCCTTTGCGGTAAATCCGAAGTAGTTAGGACACTGTTGGAGCACGGGGTCGATTTATCTATCCGAGACGCCAACAAGTACAGTGTCAAGGACTTACTGAGCCAGTTTCCTGCGAATGCTACATCGGAAATTATGGGTCTCATAAAAGGTGAGTTCAAAAATATTTTTTTATTTTTCAAGTGTTTTTTTTAAATTAATTTTTGTAAAAAATTGTGATAGTAGTTGTGTTTAATTATTCGGTGCTAACGTAGTAAAATGTAATATTTACTATGAAATCGATGGAAAAGTATTTTAGTTAACAAGGGAGGGTCTCCAACCCGAATATTCAGAAAATTTGTAACTTTGTACGTGAACAGTCCACCCTAGTACATGCATATTTTAGTGCGGAAAAGCAGAATGGTTCGTTAGAACGATGTCCAAGTTTTTAGCGTATATCTCCGTAACAAAATTAGATATTATGTACATATATTAGTGCTATATATATAAAAGTATTCGTTTTATGATTGCTATCACATATGCGAAAGTTCGTCTATATCGTAATTTAAAAAATAAAAGTTTGTCTACACCCCGGCGTACTGCAAAAATATTTTAAAACGTCTAGTGCATAACGCGAAAAAGCATTTGAAATTGCACTAAATACATACAACATTTATTTAAAATAAATAAATTTATAATAACATAATATTGTAAAGTAATGCTATATAAGTAGGTACTGACGTACTTATAGAATGTTTCAAACAATAAATTTGAATACAATATTCATAGAAAGGAAAACACACACACATACACACACAGAGAGAGAGAGAGAGATAATTACATATATAAACATTTATACACTTTTCACAAATACGAAGAGAGTAGTTTTTACTTTTTAGTTAATAGATTGCTTTAAATCTCATTAGCACTTATAAATTTTGAAAAAGAATTAGATTATATATAGTCGAAGAATTGAGTGGTTTTGACCAAAAAATAGTCTCGAAGATTAAAAATAAACTCGAAACGAAAAAGAGAAAATTATCAAATATCACGTAATTACCAGACGCTGCAAATAATAAAAAGTACTACAAGACAGCTTTTGATGAAATTTATCATAATGGTGGTAATAAATGATTTGAAAACCTAATTTAATCCCAACCTTTTCCAACAGCAACACATTAAGGAATCATAAAACGAAATTTGCAAATTACAATCCAGTCCATTAGGAACTTCGGGTGTTTAAATGTTGTGATTCTAGTCCAAAATTATTGGTATATAGGTTAAACATGAAGAAACTTTCAAAGAAGATGTATGGGACATATTACTCATGCTACACAATACTGATAAATCGGCATTAGTTCAAAATATTGATACAGGTCGTTACTTTAGTTTAACAAATGTAAATTTGGTTAAAACAAGCAGTAATAGAAATTTAAGCACCTGGAAAGTCTATATGAAGAAATATGGAAATAATCTAAATAACATTACTTTACCTCTAATCAATAGACTATTGTCGTTTATATCCATATTAGAAAATAATTAAGAATTCTTTGAAATAATATATATAGCTTTATAATCCCCTCTTCTTTCATATTAATAAAATTATATTCCTTCGCACAATTGACGTTTTCAGATTTTTAAAAAAATTTCGCGGAAATAATAGTTAGTATGATAATTTTAATATTAGTTAGTACGAGGTGTGGCTATCAAATAACGAGACTGACGCTGTAAAACATTTTATTTTGATTTCATACATATTTACTTATTATCACCTTCAATATACACCCCTCCTCTATCTCTACAACGCTCCTTGCGAATCTTCCATTGTTCGAAACAGTGCTGGAAGTATTCTTCTGTCAGCTCTTTCAGGATGCGTGCCGCTTTCGCTTTCGCAGCTTCAACGGACTCAAATTTTGTTCCCTTTAATTCAGATTTCACCTTAAGAAACAAATAGAAGTCGCAATAGCTGTCAGTCGTTGGCGTTTGGCGCATGCGCACTTCTTCTGTACCAGCGTCAGTCTCATTATTTAATAGCCACACCTCGTATACCTCTCATACCGCTCTACCATTGTTCCCTTTTGTATTGCTTTTTCTAATGAGGTAAACTTTAACATAGGATTTTACATTCACATTTTATGGCATTCAAAGTAATATAATTTATAAGGCTAGTTACTACTGACGATGTGTGCAATGTATATAAAATGTACTTTTGGTTTTCAAATAAAAACTTGGTTAGTGAAAAAGTAAGGCGATTTATTTCAATAATTTTAGTTTTCATAAGTGGTCAACTACTTTATAATATTTTTATACCTTTTTCAATTAAAACAGTTACATTCTCAAAAGTTTATTACCGCTAAATTTAACGTTAAATTTCAACAATAATATTTATATGTACGTTTTTAAATAGCGTGGAATTTACGAGAAATACCACAACGAGTAGCAGTTTATTAGTACCAAGTTAAGGAACAGTTATGTACATAAAAAACAAAATATACTATAATATATTAATTCTAATACACATACAATTAAGACGGCGTTTAGCATCATATAATAAGACTATTATATGATTTTAAAATAATCGAGTGATATTTTTTCAATTTAACTGGCCATTAATATTTTAGAGTTTTAATTTTAGATTATCTACTAAATTGAATTTGTTTCCTTTGTTCCTCCATTACTCTCATTGAAAGGCAGTTCTTAATGTACATTTTTATATGATCTATTATATTTATTATCAATTTACCCTTGCTTTGATAGCTTCGATAGTGCTTTTTCTTATTCTACGACTTTTCTCGCCAACACCTCGTTTATATATTCATATTTCTATTTGTTAATCTTAATTTATTTTTGCTCTTTTAATGTCATGATTATTGTCTATTTAAAGGCACCTTGTTTCATTCTCTTTGTGGTTTTCTTTCTTCTTATCTCTTAAGTAATTAATCTTTCCATATATACCATTTTACTATGGTAATTATTCTTAATAATATTAATTTTGCTCAGTTGTCTGTTTCTGTAGTGCTGGGCGAATCGAATCAAAAAACACTCGGTATGGAAAATCGAGTTATAAATAGATTCTCCTGGAATGATCGAATCCGAATCCAGGATCGTTTCACAGCTCGGTCTCGGAGAACCGATCCAAATCGGTTTTCACGCTGAATTCGAATCCAGAGATACATACAGTGAATGTAAAAAGTATTCGTACACATACGTAATTTTATTAAAAGACAAGACTACAGTCCTAATTTAAGGCAAAAAAGAACAAATAATTTATACTATATAAAGTTGGGTCTTATGCAAACATATATCAGTATACAAAATACAAAAGAAGTTAAAATTCTGGTAGATACACAAAAGAAGTCATAGACATTGAAAGTTTTAGTGAGCAATAAGTATTCGTACACACGATAATTTGCTTAGCAAAAAAAACCAAAACAAAAAAGTTAATACTTAGTAGGGAAACCCTTGGCATCGATGATTGCGCTTAAACGTCTTTGCATAGAATTAACTAATTTGGTTGTCAAATCTATAGGAATATTATTCCAATCTTCTTGAAGGGCGCATTTTAATTCCGTCTTATTGGAAATATACGTATAGTTGTTTGTCCAGATAATCCCATATGTGCTCATTGAACTATTCCACGCCTTATGTTTGGGATTGTCTTGCATAAAAATGTAGTCACCATTTAATCCCATTTTCGCAACACTAAGCGGTAAATTAGTGATCCATTATACCGTCTATAAAATGCAATGTACCGACACCAACAGCACTCATGCACCCCCAGACAAGCACTGAACTGCCGCCTCCTTTAACACTTGCACAATATTTTTGCTATCGAGCTCACTATTTTTTTTCCGCCACACTAGACACTTACCATCAGACTTGAATATGTTAAATTTACTCTCATCTGTAAATATAACTTTATTCCAAAACTCTGGAGGCGCGTTTTGGTATGTCTTAGCAAATTGTAAGCGTTTTATCTGGAACTTAACCGTTCTTTCGCAAAATATTTCTATTGTACTATCATATACACTCACATCTGTACTTTTTCTTATTTCTGCATTCAATTTTGGTGCATAATATACACCACTTATGAATGAACTGGATTGTTGAGTGAGCCCGGTTAACAATTTGATTTTACCGACGTCAAACTTCACGTGCAGTAGTTCGGTACTTTCCCGAATGTAGTAGGTAATTCCTCAAATATCGTACGTGTACGAATACTTTTCGTGCGCAAGAAATATAAGTAAAATTGCTTACGGAGAGGTTTCTGAGGTGTAATTAAAATTACTATACTTCTTAAGTACATATTCAATAATGGAATACACTGCTTGTTATTAATAACAATTCCAATTCCAATTACACGAATTATATGGCTTTTTATTACATTTAGCTCAGTGTACGAATACTTTTTACATTCACTGTACATATATACTGCATTGAAACTATGATGACTTGAGGTGTATAGAGCGCATTGTATTCGGCGGAACTTATGTATTTACATAATATACATACTTATGAATGAACTATTTGATTTTTCGTCAAAAAGGTGTTTTACGCATTAACAGATGTTTTAAAATTGATTTCTACGAATCGGAAGGTTTACAACTTATTGCGGATATCGAAAATATAAAACTAAAATGAATTGGTAGTAGATATACTAAATACTAATTTAGAATACGGATAATATTTAAACAAATATTTTTCTTTATGATCACCTATAATAGGGATATACGAGGGCCATTCAAATATAAATGAGAAATAACTTTTACTATTTGGTACGTAGACTTCCGCGGTCGTGGTCCATGCTATCTGCTTCTGGGTTTCCGGGCTGGAAGCGTCACTAGTATATCTGCCGACGTTTCGTACCCATACAAATGGGTACCTAGTAAATAAAATTTTACGTTAAAATGAACAATAACCATACTTTATAGAAGTGGTACGCAGTTTTGTTTATTTCATTGCAATCATTGCCTTACAGTACTTTCAAAAACATAAAGACAACCAATAAAAATATATATAAAATTTCCATTTATTTATTCGTAAAAAGAACACAAAAAAGTCCCATTTACTAAAAATGAAATAAATGAATTCAAATATATCCATAGATACAATAAAGACAATTATACAGTGTATACAAAAACTAATGTAATTTGCTAATATATCGATTTCTGATAGATATACAAAAAAGTTTTTAATAAGTTTTTTAAATATATCAAGTTATCTGTGCAAGTCAATCTTGTAGATATTTCCAGTTTTCTTTAATTTATTAAATTAAAAATACAACCGTGAAGATCACATGGAGCTGACTGTATTTGCTACAATGGCTTGAAAGTAAAATCTTAAAAAAATATTTATGGCAAGAAAATCGAGTAAGCACTTTTTCTATCATTCTCATTAGGTTTCGCAATTAATAAGAATTTCGATCGTCTTTAGTTATGTTACTTTTTGTACACACTGTATACAAAAATTATTCAAAAACAAAAGCAAATGATCTTAGATTCTAAAAACGAGATTCGTGTCAAGAACAGGCATCCAAATTCGTATTTAAGAAAATTATCTTATCTAAGTTTGTGGCTGATAAACAATTTCGTCGTCCGTTGCAGATTTGGCCTGCTTTTGAAAAAATCCTTTCTGCTGGAACCGACGTTTCTGGAATACATAAATATTTTTCTTGGAGTGCATTTAATTCTGGCAGTAATAACGGGTGGTCTCTCCAAAAATCACAAGGGTTTTTACATCTCTGTAAGTGTGGAAGGTCTAAATAGTTTTTAATTATGCTTTCAGAAGAAGTTGCAGCACGATATTGAGATTTGTCTAAAAGTTTGCTATCAAAATATTGCCAAATTGATGTGTGGCTCACACTGTGTTCTTCGGTATCGGTAACAGTTGCCATAGAAGTATTGCTTTCTATTACATCTTTTATCCATTGTTCAACTTTGGACGAATCGTCAAATGCCACATTTTTAAATCTGGGATCTAAAAAGGTTGTAATTGCAGCAAGTTTATTTTGTTCGAAGACTACTAATCTTCTTTCTATTGTGCTTAGCAGTTTGCTTTGAAGGAGTACACCAACTGACGTTGTTGGTAATTGTTGTGTTACCGTATATACCACGCTTTTAATTAAAGGAATTGCCATCGACAAAGTGGGGAAGCTTTCACCGGATAGTTGCTCCGTAACCTCTTTTAACGGATTTAGTAGTGGTGAAAAATCCATTAATACAGTCCATTCCATTTCATTTAGTGGGTCATGTGCTCTGGGAAGATCAGTTACAACTTCTGCTAAAATAGTTTTTAATACTATTAACCGGGTTATCATTATAACTGTGGAATTCTACAATGTTGGTACATCTTGTTCTAAACGATGGAGTGGTACATAGCGTTGCGTCTGTAATAGTCGCAATTTATCTGATTCCAGTACACTATGCTTAAAATATGTTACTATGCTACGACACTTTTTAATTATCTCTACTAAATCGCTATTACTTGTTAACGATTCCTTTATAACTAAATTTAATGTATGTGCCACACACGATAAATGTACCTTTTTTAAATATTCATTCACTGCATTCTTAATGTTTGCACCATTATCTGTTACTATTGCCACTAATTTTTCACTGATGTCCCACTTGTTAAAAATTTCCGTTAGAACAATAGCCAGATTTTTTCCGGTATGCTGCTCCAAGATTTGTCTAGTATTTAACACCAATGCAAATAACGTGTAATGATGAAGAAAATGCGCTGTAACCGTTAAGTAGGATTTTGTGTCTTCAGATATTAATACATTGGTAGTAATTGCAATATGGTTTGATCCTGCAATTAATAGTTTAAACTTGTCGTAAGTTGCTCTATACATGTCGGGTAATATAGTACTACTTAAACATCCCCTACTTGGTAGGTTATATTTTGACTGCATTTTGCTGCAAAAACGTCTAAAACTTATGTTTTCTATCATGGAGAATGGCTGTTAATCCTGGGGTCGTTGTTAATCTTGTATTCGTCGCTTCCGACGTTGAAGGTGCATGAATATCATTAGCGTGTTTTCGTGTTAGATGCCTGCCCATATTGGTGGTATTGCTAAAATATTTGTATTTTTGTTGGCACAAACGGCAAGTAACATACTCGTCTTCTTGGACAAAGTGGTCCTAAACGGAAGAACTGGATGCTTGTTCTTGACATGAATCTCGTTTTTAGAATCTAAGATTATTTTCTTTTGTTTTTGAATAATACATTTTTGTATACAGTGTGTACAAAAAGTAACATAACTAAAGACAATCGAAATTCTTATTAATTGCAAAACATAATGAGAATGATAGAAAAAGTGCTTACTCGATTTTTTTGCCATAAATATTTTTTTAAGATTTTACCTTCAAGCCATTGTAGCAAATACAGTCAGCTCCATGTGATCTTCACGGTTGTATTTTTAATTTAATAAATTAAAGAAAACTGGAAATATCTACAAGATTGACTTGCACAGATAACTTGATATATTTAGAAAACTTGTTAAAAACTTTTTTGTACATCTATCGGAAATCGATATATGTATTTGAATTCATTTATTTCATTTTTAGAAAATGGGACTTTTTTGTGTTCTTTTTTTATTGGTATTCTTTATGTTTTTGAAAGTACTGTAAGGTCATGATTGCAATGAAGTAAACAAAACTGCGTACCACTTCTATAAAATATGGTTATTGTTCATTTTAACGTAAAATTTTATTTACTAGGTACCACTCGTTGTTTTATGTAGATAGTAAAAGTTATTTCTCATTTATATTTGAATGGTCCTCGTATATCCCTATTATAGGTGATCATAAAGAAAAATATTTGTTTAAATATTATCCGTATTCTAAATTAGTATTTAGTATATCTACTACCAATTCATTTTAGTTTTATATTTTCGATATCCGCAATAAGTTGTAAACCTTCCGATCCGTAGAAATCAATTTTAAAACATCTGTTAATGCGTAAAACACCTTTTTGACGAAAAATCAAATAGTTCATTCATAAGTATGTATATTATGTAAATACATAAGTTCCGCCGAATACAATGCGCTCTATACACCTCAAGTCATCATAGTTTCAATGCAGTATATATGTATCTCTGGATTCGAATTCAGCGTGAAAACCGATTTGGATCGGTTCTCCGAGACCGAGCTGTGAAACGATCCTGGATTCGGATTCGATCATTCCAGGAGAATCGATTTATAACTCGATTTTCCTTACCGAGTGTTTTTGGATACGATTCGCCCAGCACTAGTTTTCTGCAATAATTTCTTTAATAATATCTCTTTTATTCTTAAGTCTTCAACACTTTTTGAAAGGTTATATTTATTTTAGTAAACTACAGTTTATACTTTCTTATCACATTATTGCTATCTTATTTGATCTTATTGAATATTATAGCTTTCTTATTGAATCTACATGTCGAATCTACGTGGGTTGTCTTCTAAGTTTTGCATATGAAACTGGAATAAAACAGTAGATAGCTTTTAAGGACTTCATTGTTTTTCGAAGTATTCCCTACGAAGATTAATGCACTTTTGCATGCGCTCGAACCAAGTCTGGAAGCAGTTTTTTCGCCCGTTTGTTAGTACAGTCTTAATTGCGCTTATAAAGGCATCGACCGCTGCCTCTGACGACTGCAAGCTTCGACCATGCAGTCCGTTCTTGATTTTCGAAAAGGTAAAGAAATATTTGGATTATACGGAGGATGGTCCAACAATTCCACGTTTCGTTGCGTTAAAAATTTAATTATTTTGCGTGATGTGTGCGAACTTACATTGTCTTGGTGGAGTATAATTCATCGTTCGGGTTGGTTTTTCTAAACTCCACGATGACTTGGGCAAACAAGTGGTTGTATACCAATCGGCAGCAACAGTTCTTTGATCTCGTAGAGGAATTATTGCCACTTGACCTGCTTTCGAGATAAATGTCTCGTGACCATCTTTTTGGAAACGCTTAGAGAACGGATGACTTTTGTCGGCTTTTCTTCAACTTGAAGCATCCAAACAGACGACTGGCGTTCATTTTTTGGCTCGTATGAGTAAATCCAAGATTCATCACCACTAGCAATGATGTACATATTTTTAGAGATTCCGGCGTCAAAACGATCTCGAGCTTTTTGACACTAATTCACCCTAGCTGCTTTCTGTTTTTCGGTCAACAGATTTTCTGATGTTGCAACAAAACATCTACAGCCGCGTGCACTATGTACATTTACTGATATCATAGTTACGTTGCCTTTTTTCTGTATACTCAATTCTTCGACTGTATATAAATTCTCTTCGAATCTGTCCACAATTGTTAATCTAGGTCTAGGTTACTCAAGAGTGAATTTTCGATAGCATTAAATCCTGTTAATCTTTTGTAATTTTGTCTTTTTGAATAGAGTTCTGTTGAAATACTCATTTTTGGTTTTTAGAAAAGAGCCGTGTTCTGTAATTTCACAACACCTTTAAGTAGATCTTGATAGAGTATGTACAAGCTCTCACTAACGAGAGGTGGTAGACACGTACACTTTCAAAACTTTGTCTCGCTTCTTGAGAAGTCCTAGCATAAATTGTCCCATAATTGCTTGCTTGTTTCGATTCTATTTTCTTTAATTTTCTCATGAGATATAACCCTTATCATAACTCCAGATCTGTTCTCGTATAAATGCGATCTTTGTTTATATTCAAATTGTGCACTTTGTATGTAGTAGATAAGTATTTTTACCATTTTATTATAGAGACAAATAAACGTATTCGAAATATTTCAATATAAAAAGTTTGCATTTCCTTCACATCTCAATTAATCTTAACGGTTTATAATACTAAGTCGAGTCGTTAAATCATCAAACAGAGTCTATTACAACCAATACACTATGGGCTTCAATTGTTTTCGTTTGGTAAACATTGAAATAGCAGAACTCATGACTTGGCTGATAGCTTAGTGATAATTCATTGACTTATCACGCCGGGAACCTCTAATTCGAGTCTGAAAACCTGCTGTCTGGGAAGATTTGTCGTTTCTTTTCTCCGTTTAAGCGAACGCTGACAGACAAAGATCTTACGTCGCGTCACGAGCGCGGATGTAATAATAAATGTAAATGTAATAACTCATGGCGTTAAACTGTTGCGAGATGTGAAGATATGGATTATTATTATTATTATGTTATTATGACAGAACTATGTATATACATATGTAAATAATCTAAACGCTCCATGTTTTTTAGTTCTTTAATCGTTAAAATGGTTTAATGCAATTTATTTTTACTGTTATTGAAGTTATATACAGAGACAGATTAATAAATATTCATATTTCGCAAAGTTGACATCATTATCGTCAAATGCATTTATCACGTCAGATTTCCTCATTGCAATCATGGAATTTTGATCGGGTGGTATAAATATTTTGAGAACAATGACAAGTAGTATTATTAAAAAAAATGAAAATGAAAATACGTTGGCCAAAATGTAGCCATCTAAGAAAGAGTGAAATCAAAAAATGTAAAATAATTTTCTAAAAAAGAAGCCTGTATTGATCAGTTAACTCTTGTCACGAATAAATATGTTACTTTTTCTGTCACCTTAGAAATTAATATTGCTCGTAAATATAAATTTTTTTATATAATAAAAATACTTTTTCAGCATACAGAAAGTTAAGGGCGAGTCATTTTGTCGACTGCGATGCCGACAGCATAAGCCAGCCCTTTCCAATGCCAAATGTCGACTCTGATCTTGGGAGTCCGTACGAAAATGTACGACCTTCTTCCAGGGGACGCTCCGTTACAGATCCTTCCCCGGGATCTTCACCCCACAGATGGGATTTCCGGCACGCGAGATCCGTAGAATGCGTCGAAGATAGGAGAATATCGGGGAATTCGGCCACGTCAATGTACGTATTGCTATTGTTTGGGGAGTGCATGGATCGTTTATTTATGTGTGTGTCTGTGTAAATAATGTAAAATAGATGTGTATTAGATATGTAGAGTTTTTGGTTTTATGCTACATAAACCTTGACAACATGTTTCGAGTAAAAATTTGCGAATAATACATTTGGTTTTAAACATTCAATACCTTTCAGATTTTTTTTTAAATGCTTTTTATGTCTTAATGATGAGCGATAATTAAAAGAAATATTTAATCGAAAACTTGATTTAAATGGTTTCACAACACTAAGAAAGTAAAGAAAACCAATCATTAAAAATAATATTGACATAACGTTTTTTTTTTTTCATCGAAAACAAACTTTTAAGTGTATACATAATGCTCCACAAAAAGTCACGATTTTTAACAATTTAAAGGTATTTTAATTTTAATCACGAGCTATGAAGAAGGTGAATCATTTGATTATGTTGATTGTAACATCTGATCTTTTACAACAATGGAAACAATTTCCAAGTCCACTTAATTCTCAAAATATATTGAAAAAAAAGGTGGAGATACCATTTAAGCAATAAATATTTGTTAAATTTAACTCTATTACATTTATACTCTGTCGCATAGAAAATCGAACTTTTTTCACATAAAACCAAAGTCTTACTTTTGGTAAAATTAATTTATTTTATTCAAAGTAGTCTCCTTCGGCTTCAATACAACGTTTTGCACGATCAATTAACATGTCCAATGAATTTTTAAGTTCATCTTTAGAGATATCCTCCAAGATCGCTGTTGACGCCTTTTTAATGGCTTCGACATCGGCATAACGCTGTCCTTTCATCGGCAAATGCAGTTTGGAGAATAGACAGAAATCACAGGGAGCTAAACCCGGTGAATACGCTGACTGATTGATGGTTAAAATGCCATTTGTAGTTAGAAAACAGTGACAGCGTCGAGAGACAATGAGATGGTGCATTATCATGTAATAAACGCCAGCTACTGTTTTCACGATATTAAAGGCGGACACGACGAATACGCGCTAAAAGACGCTTCATAACACCAAGATAATATACAGCATTGACGGACTACATGGTACAAACTCTTTCTGCACTATGCCTTTCGAATCATAAACAAATCAGCATTGTCTTCACTCTTCACTTCTCCAAACGGCTTTTTTCGGTCTTTCTTCGCTTGAATGCTTCCATTCAGAGCTTTGACGCTTGGTCTCTGGATCATATTGAAAACACCACGTCTTATTGCCAGTTACAATAGAATACCTGAAGTTTTCGCCTTTTTTTAAGTCTTTAATCAAGTCTGTACAATGTTGAATTCAGTTAGTGTGGTACAAACATTGCACAAATCTTTCTCAGTCCCAAATGCTGTGTCAAAATGCAATGAATTGAATCTTTGGAAATATCTGATTCCATTCCTATGTATCACAATGAGGATTTCGGCTCATTTCTAATAAATTCACGCGCAAGTTCGATGTTATTTTCCGTAACCACAGATTTTTTTGCACCAGGATATTCGTCGTTATGTCCGTACGACCGTCTTTAAATCATTTATACCACTCACACACACTCGTGCATGATAAGCGCGCATCACCATATACTTGTTTTATCAAATTAAGCGTTTCAGTAAACGATTTACCGAGTTTAAAACAGAACTTGATATTTGCTCTTCGTTCAAAATTAATTTTTCGACCAATGCCAAATACACTGTCACTTTATGTGCAATTTCTTTCCTTCTAATGATGCAAATGTCATGATATTTTGACATAAAATTGGTGAAAGATCTACCTTACCGACGCAAATAATTTTAAAAGATCGCCCCACTAAGAATTACTATTTTAAAAAAGTTCGACTTTCTCTGCGATAGGCTGTATATACAAATATAACAGTCGAACTGAAAAGTCCCCGGTCTACCATAGTAAAACACAGTTTTTTGGCAAAATTCGATTTTATTATTCAACATAGTTGCCTTCGAGGGCGATACACCGATTACAGCGTTCTTCCAACTTTTCGATACCATTTTTGTAGTACGAATTGTCTTTAGTCTCGAAATAGGCCTGAGTTTCGGCGATCACCTCCTCATCCCTGCTAAATTTCTTCCCGGCGAGCATTCTCTTGAGGTCTGCAAACAGGAAATAGTCGCTGGGGGCCACATCTGGAGAGTACGGTGGATGGGGAAGTAATTCGAAACCCAATTCACTTAATTTGGCCATTGTTTCCATTGATTTGTGACACGGTGCATTGTCTTGGTGAAACAGTACTCTCTTCTTCTTCATATGGGGCCGGTTTTTTTGCGATTTCGTTCTTCAAACGGTTCAATAACGCTGTGTAATAGTCGCTGTTAATGGACTGGCTCTTTTTAAGATAATCTATGAAAATTATTCCATGCGCATCCCAAAAAACGGACGCCATAACTTTTCCAGCTGACTGTTGCGTCTTTCCACGCTTTGGAGCCGGTTCATCGCGTGCAGTCCACTCGGCTGACTGTCGATTGGACTCTGGAGTGTAGTGATGAATCCATGTTTCATCCATTGTCACATATCGACGTAAAAACTCGGTTTTATTACGATTTAACAGCTTCAAACACAGCTCAGAATCATCAACTCGTTGTTTTTGATCGAATGTGAGCTCGCGCGGCACCCATTTTGCACAGAGCTTCCGCATGCCCAAATATTCATGCACGATGTGTCCAACACGTTCCTTTGATATCTTTAGGATGTCAGCTATCTCGATCAACTTTACTTTACGGTCATTTAAAATGATTTTGCGAACTTTTTTGATGTTTTCGTCGGTGACAGCCTCTTTTGGTCGTCCACTGCGTTCGCCGTCTTCGGTGCTCATTTCACCACGTTTAAACTTAGCATACCAATCAATTATGGTTGATTTTCCTAGCGCAGAGTCCGGAAACTCCTCATCAAGCCATGCTTTTGCTTCAACGATATTTTTTCCCTTCAAAAAAGCAGTACTTTATCAGCACACGAAATTTTTTTTTCCATTTTTTTAAATAACAAAAGTAGCTTCACTCTTAACGCAATATCTCAGTAACTAATGGTCGGATTGCTGTCAAATTTTTACACGTTTCGTTTGAAGATTAGTACTATCTCAAAAACATATGGATTTAATAACAGTAACGCCATCTATGTGTCAGACCGGGGACTTTTCAGCAGACCTGGTAAAGTACATAAAATACCAGTTTGATATTTTTAACTGCAAATAATACATCAAACTTTCAAATTAATTGATCAAAGTCGGCTTCGGAAATTGTCTCTAAGTTGTTTTAATGTGATTTAATAAATAAAATAATTTTATATTATTTGTACATATTCACTGAATAAAAAATCTAATGATAATTACAAAAAAATGAAAATAAAAGATGTTTTTTTGACTCAATTTTCATTAGTAATCGATAATAAAGCATTTAATAAATTATGAAGGTGAAGTAGCGGGTGTTTTTTAGAGTGCCGTAGTGTCAAATCGAAATAGATCAAAAAACAATTTTATTCCATTTTGTATTGGAATAAGGTTTCGGGCATATGAGCGTCGCGAATGGCTCAATACAAAATCTTATCAATCGACCTTCAAAGCGGCAAAACCGACCGTTATTGTTTTTTAAGGAAAGGAAGATTTAAGCAATTATTTGTTATCCAACCATCAATATTTTTCTAAAATTAAAAAAACATAATCATAGTACCCGATTTAAAAATTTAAGCTATATAAAATTAGTTATAAATCTACTACAGGCTGACAAAAATTTTCGAAGATAACTACCCAAAAAAGGTCTAAATACGCCAAGTAATGAGTGCATTTTAAGTTTTTTTAACTGCTGCTCAAGATTCAGCTGACGCCTTAATTCACTATATTCTTAATTAACAATTTCTGATGTTTTCACGGTGCACTAATGGCTTTTTTCTAGAAAATTTAAAGCAAAAATGAAGTCTCAAATTGTCGACGACTTGGGAAATTATTTCGGAATTTAAATCAATTTTTACAATGTATTTCTACTGCATTCTGTCTAATAACAATTATTAGAACGAAAATGCGAGGGTAGCCGTTTGTATTTCGGGAACTGGCAACACTGTTAGTCTTGCCTCCGATCTGATGATTGCATCGTGAAGTTTGTCATTTTTGACAATATATTTACCTTGACAGTTTTATTATCCGGTTGCTATTTTTATTGCTGGCAGTAACTTGAAAATTTTATGTCAGCGAAAAAATGGAATTAACCTGCGAACATTTTCGTGCAATTATTTTTCATAACTTTCGGCGTGGATTATCTCAACTAGAATGCATCGACGAATAGAATTCTTTATATGGTAATGAAGCACCATCGAAAACTACAGCATATCGTTGGTATAGTGAATTCAAATTTGGACGGCGTTCTTTGGACGATGAATTTCGAGAAGGTCGTCCCACAAATGTTGTGTCGGAAAACATTAATGCAGTGTCTGAATTGATAATGCAAGACCATCATGTGACATACCGTGAAATCGAGGCATCTCTAGGTATTAATAACACCAGCGTGCATAAGATCCTGCATGAACATTTAGCCGTTATGAAGCTATGTTCACATTGGGTACCACATAATTTGACAACCGCTCAAAAAAGGTCGATGGGTGCCAAAAAATGCACAAAAAATACAATGGCGGTGTTTCAAAGAACATTTATAAAGTCGTCACAGGTGATGAATATTGGATCCATACGTATGAGCCCGATAGTAAACAGCAGTCGACTATAACACATCAAAACAAATAGTCGTCTGTTTTTTCGGAAAAACCGGTCAGGGTGCAACAGTGCCTTCAGAGAATTGTAGAACGGTCAATTCCGAATGGTACACAACTACTTTCTTGCCAAAAGTTTTTGAAGAAAAAAGGAAAACAAACCGAAAACGACAGATCATTCTCCACCATGACAATGCGAGCTCTCCAAGGCCTGTTCAAACAATCGAATATTTGACCGGACAAAACATTGAATCGATGAGCCATCCGCCGTACAGTCCTGATCTAGCACCCTGTGATTTCTTTTTGTTCCCACACGTGTAGAATAAACTTCGTGGTCAACGGTTTTCTACGCCGGAAGAGCAGTTGAGGCATTCAAAACTCATATTTTGGAGATACCGCCTTCACAGTGGCAGCAATGCTTTTCGGATTGGTTTAAACAAATGCAAAAGTGCATTGATTTACAAGGAGAATATTTTGAAAAGCAAATTTTTGTTTGCTATTCCCGAAATATAAACGCTACCCTCGTATTCTTGCGATATATAATTTAAAGTCCAGAAAAAGCTGGGCACTGATTTATACAAATTTACTTGCAAATTGATAAATTTATAAAGGAAGATAAGTAGCTTTTTTTCTAAAGAAAACATTTCATAATAAAAGTTTTGGGCATAGTTTTGCATTTGTATCATTGAAACTTAATTATACTGTGTTTTAAATATTTTCCATTTTTTAATATTTCTATGCTTTTATAACTATACACGAAGTTGTTACTGTAATTCGAAAAATATGTTGACTAACTTATCACCTATCGAAATAATATCTTCTCCTAATTATAAGTGGAAGGTGTAAAACTACAAAATCTTAATTCGATCCAACCTTATCTCACAATAGTAGGAACCTAACCCTATCAACTATCAGACTTAATAGCTTAAATGTTATATTTGTTTTCTTTATTTTACTGAGCTTTTTTGGGTATGTTTATTTGTTTATTTTTTTCTTTTTATTTAACACTTATCCAATAACTTCGCTTACTGCACGGCTTTTAGACACTCGTTTTAATGCATGTTGTAGGCGAACAAATAAATCTTACCAAAGCTTACCACCCAAGCACCGTATCAGGAGTCATCCAACAAGCAGATCCATGCATGAGTGTCATTCACCGTGGTCGGGAATAAGTTTTAATTTTAATGAGCAAGTGAAAATCACCGAACTAGAATCGTCTTCCACATCGTCATCATCTTACAGAACGGCGTCTGATTGTTCCAGGGAATCTGAAAACAGCTTGTATCAGATACCGTGTGCGCCACGAGCATTCATGGACTCTAGCATCTATTCCGATGACTTCCAATTATACTACAACAATAGAGAAATTGATCAGATCAGTTTGTCTTCAACAGCTTCCAGTACAGGATATCCTCGACGACCAGATAGTGGCGGTGCACCACATTACGTACCTATGAATGCCAGGGGCGGACAGAGTCCTAGTTCCAATAGTAAAGTCTCGGTAAGTAAAAAATATCTTTAAGATGAACAAAAACTTACATAGGATTAAAAATAAATTAAGGAATAAAGTCAGTTAATCTCCAAGAAATTTTGGAATATATGAAAATTTGTTTTGCGTCTTCAGTAAGGCGTTACAGTTCAAGAACTGAATGGGTGTAATGCAAGCTATTACTTTTAATATCCTTCGAGAAAACTAGGTTCTTCAGGTATACTTGGACAAGCGAAACCTTTCTAACGGCTTTTATACTTTTGCACATGACGTTCACTGTTTACTTATATGTTGTAACAATTGTTTCGATTAATCTCTTCTTCAAATACTAACTTATATTTTAAATGTTGGCTAATGTACTGTGATTATTATGATTTTAAAATGTTAAGTGTTAATTTGATGTAATATACGTTTACATATTAAGCTACTTAGTAACTTAAATTTGTTCTGAAAATGAATTATTTTTCGAGAATTTAAGGAAACACTAGAAGGAAGTCATTTTATTTCTGGTATCCCCAGATCCAGTCCTAACGTAGAATATGTATAATAAGAAACACGCTATTATTTCTACTAAAAAAGGGCTTATAGAAAAAGCAAATATATTGCTACAAGATACATCTTATGTGTTAATAGTTAATGTATTTATAATATGGCCTTCAGTCTTCATTATTTTTAATAATAGTCACAGCGAGGTCCCATACCGCGACCAAATTTTCCACATAATTCACGCGTAATAAACGAGGTAATTGAGAATTTATATATACATACATGTTTTCCGCGAGGTTTCGACTTCAGAAGAGCCTAAAAAGTTTTCAACTAGACTAGCGCCAGGAGACTGTGACGAATAATCCATTGATGCAATACCATTTGCAGCCTCCCCCTCCCCCACACAGTTTGCTTCTATGTTTCTGAATCGTTATCTTATACAATCTACACTATTTTCTTCAAACCACACTGGTTCTCTTGATACAATTTTATCATTCCTTTCGCATTTAAAATACTGGTAAACACCCACAAACTTCCGAAACTCAGGGTGTTAAAGCAACCCCATACATAAACCTTCAATTGCTTCTCATGGTGCTGTACGTTTGTGGTCCGTTTGGCATGCGTTCCTCCCAGGTGACCAGGATCAGAAATATAATTCAATTGTAAACAATATCGGATCAATCTCTGGTGGAATTTTCTTGCACCTGTCGATCCGATTGATCCGATATTGTTTACAAATGAATTATATTTCTGATCCTGGTCACCTGGTCCTATTCTGCTCTTAATTGTCGTTAAATTAATATTTATGTTCTTCTTGACTAGCTCAGATTGTCCTTGACGAAGTGTTAATTGCAATTTTTTGTTAAACAAACTAATAATAACCTTCTCTTGCCGCGTTGTTGTAGTATGGCGGGTCACCACTTCCCGAAAGATTATCTACATTTTGGGCTTGTTGATAACATCTTACCCATCGTATGACGAAACCTTCTAAGACTTGTGTACCTATCCATTGTTGCAATTGTCATTTTTGGACCTTTGGGTTTTGCATACTCTGCACTCATTTCAACAAAAACTGTAAGCTACCTCACACATACTCTTCCAACTTTCCCTCATCGAATATTGACATGTGTTTCTTATTGTACAGATTGTATCTACTTATAGGTTTTAAATTAAATTTTCGAAGTCTCCAAACCGCGCTGATCCTATACAATATTTTTACAGCCTACACCACCGAAAAAACCACCAAGGCGGAATCTCTCAGTATCCCCTACACATCAACAGCCTATGTCTGTTTCCGTAGACGGATACAACAATCATGCATATGAATACGTTTACTTGGCTAAAACCGGAACCCGCAGCCAAAATAATATAAACGAACTGGAGCATGAGAACAAACGCGAAAGATTAGTGCACGGGAGAAGTGTGGATCAATACGTCGAAATGAACGCCGTCTTCAACATTCCAATAGATGACGAATGCCATCGGCAAAAAGAATTACATCGTGGCAAAAGCGAGGATCTCGACTGTAGACGTAGAGAAGAGCCGGTGGCCATCACTAGTGTTTACGAGAACATGACGATAAAACAGCAAAATCCTCGAAGAAAATTACGAAGGAATCAAGAGGTCTATGAAGAATACGACTTCCGGACTGCCGAGCGTAAAAAAGATGATAATAAAACCTGTACGTCTTCAATGCAAGAGACCACGTTCGTATCTAGTGCATTTATAATGGTGAAAGACGATTATAGTGATGATAAATATTCCTCTAATTTTGTTAAAGTGAACAATTCCAATAGTTTAATTAATTATCCATTAAGCCCAACTCATTATCATCAACCTCCAACTCCGGATCATCCTCCGCCATCAGCTCTTCAAGCCGAAACGTGCATTTTGGAGAAGATCAGACCTCTAAGTCAGGTAAGCTTGTAGGCAGCTCTTAGCACGCATCCAATTAGCAATTATGTGATATGAACCAAGCTATTACAATAAACGAGAAATTATACTATTTGAAACTCAAAGTTTTACCACTTTTTTGTAGAAAATTTATTCTATAAACATACAGCCAGTCGTATTAATAAAGAGTCTTAGTCTTATATGTTACCTGATAGTATATATTCATTCCATAATACTATAAAGTCGTAGTGTTTTAAATAGAAAATGTTATTTACTCTTGAATAATATGTTTACATAAATTTAAGTCAGTTAACATTACATTTATGTGAGTCTCATCGTTAGCGCTGTCGAAGATTCACCTTCGACGAAATATTGTTTTACAGGAAGTTTGTTTTATGCCTTGCTTTTCTGCATTCCATAAAATGTTTGAACAAAGATAATTAGATTAAATATGTAAATGAAAGAAAAGTACCCAAATTTAAGTTTACTATTAAAAGAAATGTAGGGCCATATGGGGCAATAATGAACCAATGCTTATAATTTCTAAAGAAAATTTATCTAATTTCAAGAAATGATACATTGCAGCTTTAAAAAATTCAAAACTCTGGTTCATTTCTGTCCACAGCTTTGGGGAAAATATGAATCGTATTAGGAGTAAAAATAAACTGACGTCATTTCCTATTTAATTTAGCAGCTATAAAGGTGTCGGAGCAATAATGTACTTCTGCAAAGAAACAACTTGGAAATACCGCGAACTCAGACACTATTTGTGTAACTAAAATTCTTAACATATCTAACAAAAAATAAGAAAAAAGTCTAGTTTCGACTACATCTTGCAATATTAATAATAGTTTATTAATCATACTTTAATACTCAGCTAAATGTTAAAAATAAAATTAAAGCTGATAAAACATATGCAATCTCGCTTCTGATTTACTCATTCGGACTCATAAAATGCTCAGATACATAGTTAGACATCCTCAATAGATCAAAACAATGGCCACAAAACATACACATCATCAACAATCTGCGGTAAAGCAGTTTACACTACCCAGAGAAGGAGGAAGGGCTTTCACTGATATAAACAATGCACACTATAAACAGGTAAACAACACCAGAACATCCTTTCTAACCATGCGAATCACACCTTTCACAAAATTATATTAGAAGCAGACAACAAAGTTACAAAACTAAATCTGAATGATGTGAATTTCGTTCTAGAAAAATGTGTAATAATATACAAAAAATAGAGATCTGGACAAAGAAAATATGCTCTACGTGGAACACATACTCACCAAATAACAAACAGATATTGGCAAAGAGGCAACCAGTAAATGGATGAAAATCGGAAATATTTAAGTAGAAACTGAAGGGTTCGTGAGTATAATACAAGATCCATTTGTGAAAGTTATCAACTATAATAAATATATTATAGAACAAAATAATATTGAAGACATATGCAGACAATGTCTAAAACGTCAAAGACAGTTGGGCGCAGACAAAATACATAACGAGATCCAGCAATATCTGTAAAATAATATAAATTCGTAAAAATTGGCTGACTCTGTTGACCCATGGTACAAATACAAGGTCCAACAGTTTAAATTCAGAGGCTAAATTATGTTGGAAGAGTGATTTCCATAGATAAGAGTAACTACACTATACCAGACATTACATTGATAAAAAATACCTTAATTTCAATCCAGAGACTGTTATTTTGAACAGCTGCTTAATCGTCAGAAGATTTATGAATACACAATGAAGAAGAACCTAATTCGGATATGAATATAAAGATGTTATTAATAATAATATTCTTTCTTATAGAAATGCAAAGCATTGTAATGCATATATTATTTTACTGTTTTATGATGTATAATAACAACACAATATTAGCTGCGTACAGTCCGAGCTCAAACACATAGACGTATGGGTTGAGTGTAAAGATTCCTGGCATTAGGCTGAGGAAATTCGAAAAATCCACGCCCTAATAATAATAATATTCTTTATTATTCAACAGTCAGCATGAATATAAAAAAAAATTAAAAGAAATACAATTCATAACATAAATGTGTCCTTTAACTAAAATAATGCAATGAAAACAAAATAAACATTGTAAGAATGCGAAGAAAATTAGTGTATGGTAGTACCAAATTGAGACCACATATTCGATCGTCATTAAAGAAATATATTTTCCAATCTTTTGTTGCTTATAACTTATCACAGACGGTGTGTCTACTCTAGACCGCTGCATCACGTTAAGCCTAATAAATAGAACCATAAATATACAGCCATGTTTGAAGTTAAACTGAGTGATGAAAAAAGACTTTAGGTTAAGTATGAAGGGGCATTCAACGATATTTTCTAAAAGTTTCGTTCAGAATTTTTTACATAGAGTGTACCAATGGGCAGTATGTAATATGTAATAATAATTCCTCTTGAGTGTGGATAACATACATCAATGGTAAAAAAATTAATCATTATATACAGGATACTATATCAGAGTAGCATATTCCAATTATTAATGACGTAGTTGAATAATAATTGATATTTAAAAATAAGTATAATACAAAGAAACTTCTATGCGCATTTACCAATTTTCCTTGGCCAAATTCAAAGTATATTTGTAAGAAGTACATATATAAGTTTACATATTGTATAGATACGAGGGAGCGTTTTTATATTCGCGGAATGGGGGACAAGGGGTGGAAATAAAAAAACCAAATTATTTTTCTTTTTCAATATATTCACCTGCAAGACGGATACATTTTTCACATCTTTCAATTAATTTATTTATACCCTCATAAAAAAAATGATTTCTCTTTATCTGCAAAATACGACGAAACTGCCTCCTTGACTTCATCATCGGCAGTAAATTTTTTACCCCGCAGCTCTTTTTCATTTTCGGAAACAGGTAATAATCACTCGGGGCCAGGTCTGGACTGTAGGGTGGGTGATTCACAATTTCGAAGCCCACCTTATGCAGGGCAGCTAACGCAACGCGGCTCTTGTGGACGGGCGCGTTGTCGTGCAAAAGCAGAACACCTTTTGTCAATTTTCCTCGTCTTTTCTCTTTAATGGCTTCTTTTAGTCGCTCTAATATTGAAGCGTAATATTCTCCGGTTATAGAAACACCTTTATCTTTATAATCAATCAACAATATTCCTTCCGAGTCCCAAAATACCGTTGCCATGAGTTTCCCAGCTGATTATGACACTTTAAATTTCTTGGGAGGTGCTGTGCCCTTTTTATGCCACTGCATGGAGTCTTGTTTGGACTCAGGTTCATAATGATGAACCCAAGTTTCGTCTCCAGTAACAATTCCACTCAATACACCATCCTTGTCTTCATTACAGAGGTCCAAAAATGCACGCGAACACTCTACGCGCTGTTGTTTTTGCGGCGGCGTGAGCATTCTCGGCACCCATCCTGCGCTGACCTTAGACATACCGAGATGATCGTGTAGGATTTTAAAAATTGTTGTATCGTATACTCCAACCATTTCTGCGAGTTGTTTCTTCTTTAGTCGAGCATCTTCGAGTACAATTTGTTCAACTTTTTGGATAAGTGCTGGCGTGGTCACCTCAATGCTCCTGCCCGGCCTCGGGTCGTCTTCAAGGGATTCCCTTCCTTGTTTAAATAAACTATGCCACTTGTACACCATGGTTTTTCCTGGACAAGAGTCGCCGTAAACCAATGACATCTCATTCATTATGGTCGCGACTGATTTTCCTTGCCTAGTAAGGAACTTTATAACGGCACGATATTCGATTTTTTCCATATTTCACTTTTCACTCCTGATTATGTTACTTGGTTGACGATAGCTCAAAGACTAACTGTCTAATAACAATGAAACTTCGTATTTATACTAATCATGAGTCGCTGCACAGGCCACGCCCCCAATGCGCCTACTCACCCCTCTACAACCCGCTCATTCCGCGAATATAAAAACGCTCCCTCGTATATTTATTATAGAACAAGTGATGGGTTCGACAACAATCTCTCTCTAACATTCCAAAAACTCCGTCAACAAATGATTAAACTATATGAAACAAACATTTTGAAGTCATATTTATAAATACCTATGGAAGAATGTCGATAAAGTAGTAAAATTTTGATAAGAATCAAATATAAATCATTTATTTAAATATGTGATACTACATACTAAATAAAATCTTAATGCGAAAAGTTAGTAGAGAATACATGTCTGCAAGATGTGCCGCAAAGATTCAGAATTAAGGGTTTTTGGCACGTTATAAGTATTTAAGTTACACAAGTAGTCGTCATTCTTTATATAAAAGGCAGTAAGTAAAGTATTACATGGCAATTAGACAGCTTCATATAATCATTTTTGTAAATATTTTTGTTTTATTATCCGTTGTTTATTTAGTATTTTAGTACTATGTTATCATGAATTTTTTAAATTAGTTTACAATTTATTTCGGCCTAGGTTTTCTGAAATATGTATTTTCTTAGCTAGGTGTACATATTATTTTCATTAGTAGATAAAATGAATTTTTTAGTAATAATAATTCACGCTTTCACATTCTCCAGTGACAGAAGGCTCTGGCATTTCATGAGTTATTATTACGTCCGCGTTTGTGGATCGACTTAAGATCTGTGCCTGTCAATATTCACTTAAACAGGAAAGGGAAATTATGAAAAACCTTTCCAGTCTGCAGGCCATTGGACTCGATCCCGACACCCCTTGCGCCAGTGTCTTACCACTGATCTATAAGCCGATTATTAGCGAAATATGTTTTTCAATTCAACTGCTCAATCGAACAAAATTATTTCGCTTATAATTCTACCTCGAAATAGACAAATTTCACAGTATTACTAACAGTATGCAAAGAAAGTTTTGCAAATTTCTGAACAAACAAATGAAAAAGTGTTTGTATATATATTTTTCGCTATGAATATACGTACCTTGGCAAGGTAACGCATTGTAAAGCGCATTAGTGTAAAAATTATGTTCCTTGTATATAAAAACAGTTATCGAAGTGAATAGTTGACAGTACTTTCGATGAAATTTTTTATACAGTGATATAATTCCGAAGATAATTTTAATATGTTGGTGCGTAGATTATCACAAGTACAAATCCATAATCTAGTTATTCTTTTAAGGTATGTACACGATTAATTTCACTAAATAGTTTAAATATATCTAACACAGGTGTTAGGAATATATGTTCAAAATAAGCAGCTTAATTATGAATTTTTGCAATATTTTTAGCACGTGTTCTTATCTAAACAAGAAACGGGTCATTTAAAAAAATGCTACAAAGATAACGCTTTTATCTTGCATAAATATATTGACGTTTAATACATAATAAATATTAAATAATCTATTTAATATTTAATATACATACATACATACATCAGCACTACAAGCCTAGTTGCCCTTGGTTTCGGATTTTTTGTTTCTTTAATCTTTGGTCTCCTTCTAGTCCACTACTCCCATATTTCGGAAATCTTTCGTAACCTCTTTCTGAAGCGTCCTCTCTTCTTTCTACCCCTGTTTTCTTCCAATAGCACTCTTTTCATCTATCTGTTTCCAGACGTCCTGGTTATATAACCCTGTTAGCTGGCCTTTTCTCTTCTCAACATTTGGATAATAAATAGTTTCCGAAGAGTTCCTCTAATTCTTTATTTGTCCTTTTTCTAAATTCTTCATCTACTTTTATACAACTGCATATCTTTCTTACAATTTATTATTCTCATACTTCAAATCTATTAACCTTCTTTTTTGTTCTTTGTATAGATTTTGCGGGCATAGGTAACAATGGGTGTCATTATTGCTTGGTAGAGTAGTACTTCATGCAGGTCTTGATATGTTTCTCGCTCCTAAGATTTTAGTTAAACTCCCGGCGGCTTTGCACTTTTTGTCATCCATTTTTTGTATTTCTTTCTCTTCATCTGCTTTATTTATTGGCTACTGAGTAATGAAGGGCTCCGTGTTGGTTTCTTTTTAATATATACATATCTCATATGCCAGAGACCAATATCAACCGCAAATTTGCCTATGCGATTGTTATTGCCATAGCAACACAACTCCACCCTCACTAAAGATCTGCAAAAATTGAGCGCTTACTTCCAGCAATGATGTCTCACATCAAGCACTAGTGAAACTGAAACGAATTGTATTCATTTGAATAACAAATTAGCCCACAAAACACTACAAGTAGTCACTATTCTGCCCCACAATCTGTACCCAAAATATCTTGTGGTAACGCTAGATAGGACACTTTCGTACAGGAAGCACTTGTTCAATGTCGCTGCGAAACTACAAACGAAGAATAGCATCCCTTACAAACTTGCTGGAACATCGTGGGGAACACGGACTGCTACTCTGTGCACCTCTGTACTAAGTCTCGTATATTCGACAGCAGAATACTGCGTCTACCTGGCGAAACAGCTCATATACGAATAAAGTAAGGGGTGAAGTCTATCTAAAATTCTGGCTCCCCGTTTTGAATCGCAACATATCTGGCGACATAGAACCTTATCTCGAGACTATGATACCAAAAAAACCCGGCTCTGCTAATTCATGAAGATGTCGCTGATACCGCATTTGATCACCTTGAATCAAAAAGAGTTCCTTTAAAAACCACTCAACAGTTCTCAGAAGAAGGTAAACAGCCTCCGTATGGATGTAATCTACCGCGTCAAAGCCGGTTATCTCTCAGTAGAGTGCGAACGACTGTGGCGTAGAGAACCAAACAATCAGACACATAGTGTAAGAATATGGTCGTCAAGCATTCCCTGGCATACAAGAAGACTTTATAAAAGCCGTGCCTGAAGCCGTTTCGTGGCTCCAAAATCTTCTTTTGAAGTTCTGGTTTTCGCAAAAGCTGTCTTGGTATGTACTTTGCCATAACCTAAATGAATAATAATTGGATTCACTTTTTCTAATATACATATATCTAATAGTATTCATAATAAATTCTAATTATGCGACGATCTGTAATTATTTCTAATTAACATGATGGGGTATATAGAATTTGCTAGTTCCCTTTTGAGAAGTTAGCGTCACCATATCTATATCTAACTAGAACTCCGTCCATCTTTACATATACATATGTATGTATATAATATGGAAAGGAATTTCTTTCTAACTACTTAATTTTCGCGTGATTGTGTAAATACTCACGTCCTGCTACTATACTCTGTTGTTCCTATTAATATCCCAGTCTTCGTCCTTCCAATTTTAACTGGTGAGAATGTATTCTTTATTATTGTATTTCCAATTTCTAACTTTATCAAATTTATTAAATTAAACGGCCGACTACCATATATATAATATTTTCGTCCCGTTCTGGTGGGTCGCCACTGCAATTATGGTAGTTGATTCTACCAATGGAATAAATAAAGAATATAAGACAGCACTGCTAATGCAGGAATTTGTTTTTGTTTCGTTTATTTCAATCTGTTTTTTAATTCTGCTGGTACGATAAATCAAAAGACTTTTCTCTAGTCTCATCTAATAAACATGTAGAACGCTAATATCAACATCCTATGTGAATATAGATATCCTAAAACTACTTGATTCACATTTTTATAAATGGTTACAGTTTATATAATAAGAAACAGCTTGTATAGTAAGAAACACAGACTAACCAAATAGATTAACAGAAAAAAATAGACATATTTTGCAAAGTATAGTATAAACTAATATTTAATATGGTGTCTCCATTATTTTTAAGAATAGTCTCACAACTATTTCCTGTTATTTTCGACAAAGTTTAATTCGTAGCTGATGAGCGTAATATTTTATACTATTGCGAGATAATTAGGAAATTTTCGATTATACGCTTCTCACAATTCCCTCTTCATAAGGACCAAACATTTTCAATGTGGGCGGCGTCTGGTGTCTGCAAATGTCGATCCATTGATACAATGCCGTTTACAGACTTATACTTCTTGCAGAGCCGGTAAACATGGACAAAGTTCAGAAACCTTACACTTAAACCTTCATAAGGTATTTTACAGTGCGCCGTATAATACGTCTTTGTCCGTTGACCTCTTTTCTCGGTAACCAGGTCTAGGAAGATGATTTATCTATAAATACAACGTCGGACCAATCTCTACTGGAATCTTGTGCTCAGGTCATGAACGCCTGTCGACGTTTATCGGATAGCAATGTTTTAATAGTTGTACTTCAATAAGCACTATCGTATTCGCGTAATTTGCTCTAATTATTATTAAACTAATATTTATGTTCTTCTTTGGTAGCTCGGATTGTTCTTGACGAAGTTTTAATTGCGTTTTTTTTTCTTAAATAGCCCTATCTTGGAGCGTTGTTGTAGTATGTCCTCGAAGACCATTTACAATTTGGGTTTGTCGACAGTAACGTCTTATTTATTGTCTGACGAAGTCCCCCAACTTCTGCAAGTATCTATCTCCGCTGCAAATGTCATTTTAGGACTTTTACTGTGCTTATACAAAAACATTGCTTCAAAATGTTTTTAATACGCTGCACTCAGTTCAACAAAAACTGTTACGTGCGTCACTTGCAACGGATAACTTAACTAAAACTGACTAGGCTTATTAGAGGAAAGATATTTCTACTTATTTTCTGAATATGTGTCTCCCATTAACTTTCTCTTCATGGGTTATCGACATTAATATGCGTTTTTTATTATACAGGCTGTATATTTTTCCCTTTTAGCTTCAACTAACATAGATACAGACGTTCAAGAAGAATTCACAAGTGAAAAATAATTCGAAATAACAGAATGTACAATGGTGAACTTTTAATTACGCTTCTAACCTTGTACATATGATTTTCTTCTTTTCCTGATTTAAATTAAAATATTTACTGAAATATTTTATTGTAAATTAAATTCGAACATTTACTACAATGTTTCCTATAAACACGTTTATTAGGTATTACTTTTGATCAGTAAACATAACCAGTATTTTTAACCTAGTTTTAATGTCACGTTTTATCTATCCTATATAAATTTAAAAGCATTTATTATATGCAATTTTATAAATTCATTACATTAACTTGCAGTTTTTAAATGATTAATATTCACTTTCGTGTCTCGAAATGCATCATTGTACTAGGTTCATATACGATCGTACTAGAATTAATTATCCTCTTCGGCCTTGCCTTATGTTTATAATATTTAAATTAATGAATATCGAATAAGGTACTCAAAAATCCATCAATATTTTTAGTGACCGCAGGATAATTTTAAATCTTTTAAAATATTCAAGCATATATAATTTAATGTCGTGGTCATAATGAAACAAAACAGATGCTTCAAAAAAATTCGGGTACGTGTGAGTTGCTCAAATTTAACCAGGATTTTATTTATAAAAAAGTTATTTACAATAATAAAAGACAAGGATACTGATTTATTTTTCATTATATAACATAATAAACATACATATATTCTCACCTTTTCACAGGAAATTTTTAACGCCTTGTCATCGCGACTTTGACGTTAGAAAAGTAAGCAAAAATAGAATACGTGTAGATAAACTGCGAATTGCTATATTTTTTATAAACGCGGAATTCCCAAGGTTTATGGCACCGACTTTTAAACACGGCGGTATTTAGCCTCCCGCCCGAATAGGCTCAACATAGAACATTAGCAGACGCAACCGATTCCAATCGGCTACGCAATTGAGCATCAATAGGCAGCCTTTACAGAGAACTTTGATGATGATCGAAGATGTTCTAGTATAGACAGTGCATCAGCTATTGCCTGCAGACCGCCAATCACGTGTAAATGATAGTCAAGCCCCGCAAATTTCGATTGCGAGGAAGATGATTTTCCAATGAAAATCATTATGAACGCGAGACGCATTTCCACCTATTACTGTGACTGGTGAGTGCTACAGAACTATGATCAACGATTACAGAACATACAGAACGGTGCAACTGCACACATAACGAGTTACAGTAGACATTTTGAGACGAGCGTTTTCTGGTCGCTCAATCCCTCGTTTTAACGATTTGCACTAGCTCGCAGACTTATTTCTTTGGGGGTTTTTAAGTCACGGGTCAATACGAACAGGTCATAACTTGGTTGCCCTAAAGGAGAACGTAAAATGAGAAGTGGAGAATTTATCGCCAGAAGTTTTGAGAAAAAATGGAAAATACTGTGACACGATGTGCATCAATTCTGGGGCGACCATTTGACCGATACTATCTTTACAACTTAATGGAAACAAATTTTAAATGTTTAAATAAATATAATCAACAAATAGAGCCAATTTGAACCAATTCTTTTTGTTTTCAAATACAGTTAAAGCCATAGTAAATCGAGTAAGGACTTTAGCGTCATTTTTATTATGTTCTTACTTTTCCCTTGTAACTAGCGATATACTTCCTTCATCGATCTGCAAGTTTTCTCATAACTCACTGAAAGAAATCTTTGAGTTTGTTGCGTTTCCATTCCTGAACAGCTTGTGTAACATCGTCAGTGAAATCGTTTTTCCACTAAAAGTTTTTTTAATGTTCTATACAAATAAAAGTTGCAGAGGTCAAAATCGGAAACGGAATAAGATCCTACTGAAGTTTTTTGATTCGATTTTTTTGCAGAGGCCAAACATTGTTTTGAAAAAAAAACAATTAGAATTTTGTCTCCTCTTCTACTGGTTCTTGGTCCCTTATTTAAGTTTATTGCGCAAAAGTGTCGAATGCTATTTAGCATTACCTATGTGAAATTATGTAATAAAATTAATTAGGGGTACCCCTTCAGAATTTCAGAAAAAAAAGTGCGATTACAATTTAATTTTCGTATATATAAAATTTTATATTTCGCGGCGTTCATGGTTTCTATTTCTTAATAAATCCTTCATAAAAACATGAAGCCTTTTACTGATTACAGTGCCCACAAATGTCAGCGTTTGTCGATTACTTTAAAAAATACCGTTAAGCAAGTAGAAGTTCGCTCATTTATTTAACGATCATTTTCATCGACGAAAAAATATGGTTCAATTACACCTCCGGCATGAAATCCACATCACGCGGTCACTTTTTGTGGTTGTAATGGAGTCTCTTGAAGCGCATGTGAGTTTGTCGCTGTTCAATAAAGCATATTTTACTTATTGACAAAGCCAATAAGCCAAAAATGAGCTTCATCTTTCAACATTTTTCGATGAAATTCAGAATTTTCATCGAAACTTTAGCAGAGCCTATTCGGAGAAGTTTCGACGCTGCGAATGATCAAAAGGCTTCAGTTCTTGAGTTGAATTCGTCTTGTAAGGGTGTAAACTAAGACCTTTACGCAAAATTCGCCACAATGTGGTTCCAGAGATACCCAATTCCTGCGAACAGCGTGAAATCGACTGTTTGGCCCAATTTGAACTGGAGCACTTGCGGCTGCGATATTTTCGTTACTTTAACCGGTACGTTGTCTCACCGGTACATTAACATCCAATAGTGAATATTTTATCCATTCGAATTTATGCACTATAGCATGTACAGCCTGTGTGGAAGGACGATTATTGCGACCGAAAATTGGAGTAAGTTGCAACATCCGACTCAGAATTGCGGTAGTAATTTTTAATAATTTCCAAACCTTGCTCGTTTGTGAACTTCACCTTCATAAAAATGTTAACCTTGACCGACGTTTTGATAATGACATGAAAAACGTACCAGGGTGCGTTCGTATTAAAAAACAAAATTCTTATGTCCCTATTGGAAAACTCTATATTTCAAGTAAATTAGTAAATTATGAATATAGATATATAAAGAAACTCGTCTTTATTCAATATTGAAATCTTCCTTCTATTGTTGCCAAGTCGTGATTATACTTTTACAGAATGTATGATATATAAAGACTTTAAAAATGTATTTTCTTTTTTATCATAGAAGCAAATGATAGTCTTTTTAAGCTATAGTTTTGTAATTAATTGTATTTTCTTTCTACCCCATATATTGTATGAATTTTTAAGAAAATAGTATGATTTCTCAAAACGAATATTTTTGTACATTGTATACATTGCGTTACATGCAATTATATGCATTTGTTTATCGAAAGTATTACATGTATGTATTTGTTATGTTTTAATTAATAAATAATTTTATGATGTTTTTCTTTTTCGTTTTTATATATTTTACTTGCACCCCACGACCTTTTAAAGTAGTTAGATTTTTTTTCATATTCATTACACTTCACACGAGTTTATTAGCTTTTAGATTTTTGTTAAACTCCAATATATGTATACTTATATGAATACTACACATCTGAAAACCACCTTTAAAATGTTCGAAAATTTTTCAATTAATCACGTAATACAAAATTCTATTTATCAGCGTATTCTTCTAAGCTCATTGTGCATCAGTAGAATTTGTAATATGGATCGTATTTCTGGTAATCAGTCACCGATTACGTCTTTCAATATCTTTCGATGAAAATTGGATCACTTCGGTTGTAATTTGATTTTTAAAGATAAAAAGGCATCGTAGGTTTTAATATCCAGCAAATAACGAAGTTGATTGTAGCGATTATAGAAAAATAAAAGCTTTAGCAATAAAAGAAAGAAGATACCGTAGTACAGGAATGTATCTAGACGTTCAGATTTTTAACTGTGCATAATTTAATTCGCTTCTAATGCCAGTCTTATATATAGATAAATCTTAACAGATTTCAATATATTCACATTTGTGTTTTACGAATACTTTATACGAGGATGACATATTAATTTTGAAGTACGCTTCTAGTAATACACATATGATAAAAATTGTACTAATTGTCTTCGAAGCAATCTTCTTTATCGTCAGTACACCGTTGAAGTTGACATTTCCACCTTTTAAATACATTCAACCGGGTCGTTAAAGGAAAGCTCTCAAAAAAAATGTCATAATTCCAAAATGAATTTCTTCTTAAGTGAAAAATCTATTCAGTAAATATCTTTTAAGAAGTACCACTTTAGCATTTCTAACTTTCAAAATAATTTTTTTTTCTGTATGAAACGACATGCTATTATGATGAAGCCATCTACTCGCAAACCTTTAAAAGTATCTGTTCTTCAAGCTTAACAGCCTTAACTAAATCTGTACGTTCACAGCTTTTTTCAAGGCATTCATTGGAGTTGGGCTATCTTCATTTATTCAGGCTTTCTTGACGAGCTGGAATATCATAAAATGATACTAACCTGCTACTAACGGGTCTTCCAATATGGACTTCCGAACTTTGACAGTTGATAGCGGCCATATTGATGAAATTACATATGTCGAATTGACTGTCATTCATTCAATCTGTTGCCAAATCACCATGGACGGATATAGCATTCAACAACACGTGCAAATGATAAAATTGTTTTATCAAAATGGATGTTCTGTTCCGGCAACGTTTCGCGCGCTTCGCCCACCTTACGGTCACCATAATCATCCTACCGAGAGGATTATTCGCAGTGTCGTGGATAAATTTGATTCCACTGGTTCAGTAAACAATGAACTAATACCCATACGATGACGAAACGCATGATTTGCCGAAAATATCGCCGCATCCGTGAGAGTGTGCAGGAGCATTCGAGGCAGTCGATTTCGCGTCGGTCACAAGAACTCTGCCTTTCACAGGCCACAACGATGAATTTTGCGTCGTGATTTGGGCCTGCACCCGTACAAGAATCAACTGACACAGGCGTCGAAGGTAAACGATCATATACAACGACGTGTGTTCGCTGAATGGGCCCCGGAGCAGTTGGAAACTGACCCTAATTTTCATCAAAGAATCATCTTCAGCGATGGGGCGAATTTCTGGAAGAATGAGTACGTCAACCAAACAAAATTGTCGGATTTGGGACGATACCAATTCACGTGAGATCCAAAAGCGTCCAATGCATCCCGAAAAAGTCACTATTTGGTGTGAATTTTGGGCTGACGGCATCATCGGTTCATATTTCTTTGAGAACGACGTTGGCCAGGCCATCACCGTCAACGGCGAGTGGTTTCAACAGGACGGCGCTACGTGCCACACAGTTCATGCCACTTTGGACATTCTGCGCGAGCGATTTGAGGGCATGGTCATCTCACGTAGAGGTGATGTGAACTGGCCAATGAGATCGTGCGATATGACCCCGTTAGATTTTTTCTTGTGAAGTTTTCGTAAGTCGCAGGTCTATGCGAAGAAGCCACATACCACAGCGGCCCTCAAAGCCGACATAAACCATGCCATCGGTCAAATTCAGCCTGATTTATGCGTCAGAGTAATGGAAAATTGGACATTTTGGATGCGCACCAGCCAGCGAAGCCGCAGCAGATATTTGCACGATGTTGTATTCCTCATACATAATGGCATCGATAGACCTTTCAAACGAATAAAAAATTTCGATGATATCTCAGACAAACTTTGTTTTATTTATATTTAAAAATAGGAAGCACTTAATGAAAGACCCGTTATTTTATGTGATCAACGAATATGTCTTTTATATAAAACTCTTCATGTAAAATTTTGAGAACTGCACCACGTCCAATCTCCAGTGTTCCCTATTTCAATATACATACTTCACAAAGTGGTCAAGTTTTCAGAAGTAACTGCAGATTTTGGCTTATCATCATGGGTATTATCCTGTAGGCAATTGGGTGCCCTAACAAATTCTTCCTACAGTCTTAGAAGAAGGTTAGTCACTCCTAAAAACAAATTATGAGTTATTAAAACATTGTTCTTCTTTTAAACTAGTTTTAAAATCATAATGAATTATAGCATTGTAGTGTTCTCGTGAAAGTTCAGCACTGACTAAAACATTTTATTGCCCACAGCTAGACAAAAGAACAGTTTTCGCAAATATTTTATGAAGCAAAATGTCAAATTTGTTATTGACATTAGCATGATTGGTATGGATTTCTTATATATATAATATCTCAAAATTTCTGTGTCTCGTATTAATTGATTTAAGTTTCTGTTAAAACCTCGAATATAGATTGCATTTGTTTGGTTCTATTTTAACTCAAATTGTTGAAAATTGATATCGGGAGGCAAACTCTAGAATAAGTGCTAGTACATTGCCTTCTGGATGTATCGTATTATTTCAATGCACTATTATAACTATGATTTTTTTTGTTGATATCAAATAGGAAATGTAATTAAACAGCAATGTTACATTTCATAATTTTGTTGATCTCTTATAAATATTCGAAGAAAATGGTTTCTCTTCGAACCTTAGGATATTAAATAAAATATAAATGAAGCACTTTGGAAAGGTTAGGTTTCCAACAGGTAAGTTCAAAACTAATAATCATAATCTAACTAGAGTCACTTAATGCAATTCAATCTTTCGAAACACTAAATAATAACTAAAGGCACTCTACCCATAAATAATAATAGCCTCAATTTAGGAAGTAATTCTGCATTGTATTTCTTGAGATTAAAATAATTAAGACATAAAAGAATGACGACAAAGCGTCTACTAGAAGAGTAACTTGGTTCCATGTTAAACTCAAAACTTTAATAACAAGACCTAACTTATTTATCAACATATCTCTTTTAAAGCTCACTTAATTCCTGAAATTTTCACATCTTCAAGATAGCTATTTCATCTATTTTACATTTAGCAAAGTATGTATTAGTAATAAATAATAACAATAATCTATGCCTTTACATCCCCTCAATAGCTTAACGCTAATTACAGGTGACATTAGCAAGCCATGAGTTATTATAACGCCCACGCTCGTGGTGCAATTTAAAGTCTTTGGCTGTCAGCATTCGTTTAGACAGGAAAGGGAAACCACGAAAACACTTTCCAGACAGCTTCCTGTCGGACGCGATCTCTAAACCCCCAGCATGATTAATCAACCAATAACTTACTACTGAGCTATCAGCCGGCAGCTATTTCAACCTACTTTCAGTTAACAAGATATCAAGTTTTGGAATTAAAAACAAGTCCAAAGGAATAAAATCAAACAAATTTTATAAATATGACACGGTAATGAATATGTACTATTAGCTATTACTTTGTGATATTTCATATTCAATTAAAAAACAAATAAAAATGTAACAGATTTATTACAGCATGCGCCATTTTCCGCAATGATTTCCACATTTTTCTTGTCTTGTTTATCATTTCCTCTTCTACACTATGTGCCCAAGTTCGTCGGCTTTCTTTCGTCTTCCAATTCAAACTCTTGCTTGACCGTCTGCTATCATTCTTTCGTTTCATACGTCTATACCACACAAATCGTTTCTTTTTTATTCTGTATACATATTATGTAATCCTCTACTTCCATTCTTTTTTTTATCTCAGGTTTTAAGGCTATGTAGAAGTTATGATATTCTACAATTAGTAAACAAGCTTCAGCTTACAAGCTTGGAATTTAAGGCTGTACTTTTTCAGGTATTCTGTATTTCTTAACTGATTCCTTCCTCTATAGTTTGGTATATTTTGTGCTTTACATAGTTCATAATTCTTTTCGTCTGCTGTCCTCTACTTAGCTTACGATCTTAATTTATTATGTGGACTAAACATTCTGGATTCTGGGAATTCTTGCCAAAAATATATCAACTCTGTATACTCTATTATTTAACTTATGTAGATTTATAAATTGCTTGTATTTACCCCTACAGTGGGATATGTCTTTTTAAGATTTATTTGGGCGGCATAAAAGTCTTCTCAACATGGAGCTACAACGAGTTGATCATCTGCAAATAACGTATATTGGAAGGAATCGTTGACCTGTATCCCAATTTTTGGACATGTTCACACGACTTCAAACTTTTTTAATTTGACTAGATTTATTGTGGTCTGAGCTTAACATTATCAAAGTCAAACCCAGTCCAGAACTTTTTCGAATTTCTCCAAAAGTATAATAACATTAGCCGGTTCCTATTTTTTCCTTTTTGCAATAATCAGTTAGACGAGTTTCTTTTGAACCCTAGAAAGTAAGAGTAATTTATGATTCGATCTTAGCTTTCTAATGAACTGAATTACTGCATTTATAGTGTTATTTTAACTATTTTTAAAACATGTCATGTCGAGCTTAAAATTTAAGTTTCATTAAAAGTATTTTAGTAATTGTAATACTTATAGTTCCTTGCACTAGCGAAAACGATAACAAAAAGTTTTATGAAAGAGATACAGGCTTGTAATATAAAGGACGGACCTCGTCATAGGTTTTCTTCTATTTTCTTCATAGCAAAAACAAATTAATTAAATTCAAATGCTTTCATTAATATAGCTATCCAATTATATATATATATATATATATATATATATATATATATATATAATTGTACTCTACTTTTTTCTTCTGTTTAACGAGCATGTCAACCAAGTTGCTCTTCAAATCACCTTCAAACTAAGTTTATATATATTAGAAATGTTAACTAATGTTTTGTAAAACAAATACTCTTTAACAAAAATTGTGAACTTACGAAGACAATAAAAAAAAGTAGGGGAAACGAACACACTTCAAACTCTTTAAAAAGATTTTAAAATTTAAAGTTCGTAGAAGCTTTGTATTGAATCAAAAAAATTCACAATGCATACATTCATACACAGAGCATGTTAAATTGCAAGGTAGCATTGTACTGCATGGTCCTTTTATTTCCTCTCAAACACGCTTTCGCTTCCTGCCTATTATTATAATACTTCATCGACGATCTGCGACTTGAGAATTGTAAAGAGAACTTCTTAGGAATACAAGAGACGATCGAAAGATATGGAAACAGAAACTGAAGATGAATATCTGTTAATATATGACGAATCAAGTGGAAGTTTCTCTAGTAGCGTCTCATTATCTGACAGAAGCGTAGATAACATTGTGGAAGAATATCAGTCAGATGCTCCTTTTGCAGGTAAGTTAAGTTAATTCGATTAATATTTCAATAGCTATATATTTGCAATTATTGGATTGATTTGACGAAAAATTTGGTGAATTATCCGAGATTATGTATTCTGTAATTATTTGTTGCTTTTATACATAATTTTTTTTAATATTTTTATATTAAAAATATAAATATTAAAATACTCTGACGTGTTTGCTGAGACTCGTTAGTTCCATAAAGCAATACGTCGAATTAATAATCGCAACAATTTATTATTAATCATTATTATTAATCAAGCACTAAGAGTGTTTGAGGTGGTCGTAACGCCTTCTTTGCATATGCCTGTTGAATTTGGTCTTGGTTACATCCCTTAGTCTATATGTAATCTTGGCCCTATTTCATCAACTTCTGCATTTTATCCTTCTAGAGCATCTGCTCTGCTCAAATCAATTAACAGATATTACTTAAAAAGAGTTGATTTAACATAATTTTTTGGTTTTAATATATTTGTGAAAAGTATCTGAATACTAAATTCTAACTTGTTTGAACAAGTTTTAGTTGATCTTATTGGGAAAGTGTTTATACTTTTACTCGTATTGCGAAACTGCACTCATCCAACTGATACGAGGATAGTTTGACAAGTAGTGAGAATGACAAACAGGTGGCGCTCTAATTGGTAAAAACAAATGCACTGTAATTTGGGTTGCCTATTTATATGTTTATATTCCGATATTTAGATAAATCGGTTGATTAGTTTATTTTTGACAGCTAATTGAACAAGAAGCAACACGTTTTGTTAAAATGGAAAAAGCTGAGTATCGTGCGGTGATTAAATACTTCGTAATTAAGGGTATGAAAGCTACCGAAATAAAAGATGAGTTACGGGAAACATTGGGTGAATCTGCTCCATCATCCGCCACAATAAGTAGATGGGTAAATGAATTTAAATGTGGTAGAACAAGCTGTGTTGATGAACCGCGCTCTGGAGCACCCAAAATCGTGACTTCTAAGGAAATGATTATAAAAATCCATAAAATTATTACGCAAGATCGACGACTCAAAGTGAGAGAGATAGCAGACATGGTAAACATTTCAACAGAACGCGTACACCACATTTTAGCGAAAGAATTGGGCCTTTCCAAGCTTTCGGCAGGATGGGTGCCGCGATTGCTTACGACTGATCAAAAGTTCACTCGTTTGCGCATTTCCAATGAGCGTTTGGACCTTTCTAAGCGGAATCCGGTTGATTTTTGTAGGCGATTTGTTACTTGCGATGAAACTTGAATACACTACAGTACACCCGAAACTAAACAACAGTCGAAACAATGGTTAGAACGTGGTTCTGCACCTTCAAGGAAAGCGAAAACCACTTTATTGGCAAACAAGGTGATCAATTTTTTGGGATTCAAAGGGCATTCTGCTCATTGCTTACCTTCATTGTGGCATCTTCAGAAAGGTGCCGCAATAAACGGACAATATTATGCAGAACTTCTACAAAAATTAAATGTTGAGATTCGTGCTAAACGGCTAGGAATGGCAAAAAAAGATTCTGTTTCACCAAGACAACGCTCCCTCGCATACTCGCATAAAATCTACGAGTTGCAATTCCAATTAGTACCGCATGCGTTTTATTCGCCGGATCTAACCCCTTCCGACTTCCATCTTTTTCCAAAATTGAAAACGGCACTAGGTGGAAAGAAATTTTCGTCTAACGACGAGCTTACATCTTCGTAAATGAGTATTTTGCAAGCCTTCCGGAATCGCATTTTAGAGATGGCATAAGGGCATTGGAGCACCGTTGGAATAAATGTATTGCCCTTTTAAGAGAATATATTGAAAAATAAATATTATTTTGTATTTAAAAAATTCGTATTCTTTTCCATTCTCACTACTTGTCAAACTACCCTCATAAAACTGAAACACTTAAAAAATAGAACTATCTGTATATTTAATTATTAGGAAGGTTAACATAGAAAAGGCAGAGATATTTGTCGCCTCAAAGCAATCGAGACAAGCAATTTATTTGTTTACCATTTCATCCTTTGACTAAAAATGTAAGTAGTGTTTATAAAGAGCGCGGTTGTCAAGTACATTTCGGCCCACTAACTTAAATCCCTATTAGGAAATGCTAAAGACCAAATAGAGGTCAATAAGAAATCGGGAATTTACGAAATTAAATGTCTAGATTGCAGTAAATGATACATAGGTCAGAGAACATATGACGCACATCAAATTTAATAGACCTGCAAAATCTAGTTTAGCAAATCATGTGTTAGAGAATAATCATAACATAATCACGGATTGTTTTCATTTGGTTAGAATGTGTATAATTACCATTAATTAGATAGCTATGAAAGTATATATACATATTTAAAAAAACAGAAACCATGTGTTAAGCGCCGATGGAGGTTCAATCCCTTACTCATGTCTGTTTCAGTTCATATAAAAGTAATATACGACTGACGAAACGGTTCGCATATGTAAGCAAGTACCTTAAGATAACCGTTTAGTTTAAGACTAGAATACAATTTAAATTATGTGAAACGAATCTGCAGTGTGTTTGGCTTTGGACGGTGTACCATAAGTCTAGTACGCCCTTTGTCGTAGTGCGGGTTCCGCCGTCATTTCAGGTGCGACACTGTAATTAATTATCTGTTGATGATGACAACTTAGTTGTCGAAATTCGTATAGAGAGTATGAAAATTATTCTGAAAGGGGATTATATTAACCTTAATTGATTAATTTAATCAACCACAGTCTCCATTAAAATTTACCATACTTTCCAATCTTAAAAAAATTATAACCATACCACAGTATCTTAGAAAAGTAACGGAACTTTTTAAAATAAAAAAAAACAGTTATTGTGTCTAAATTATTTATTTTATTCAAAATACATCTCTTCCGCATCAATACACTGTTCAATGATAACATATATTTTTTATGTCGTTTTCCTGTATCAGTCATAAAACGTTTCTTTCACGGCCAGTTTGGGATTCGGTTCTGGAACAGAAAATAGTTACACGGAAACAAATCAGGCGAATACGGAGGATGATGAATCGCATAGACAAATTTTTTCCTAAAAATTCACGAAATTGGTGCATTATCGTGTAATAAAACCAACTTCTTGGCGCTCGATATTCGGGCCTCGCTCGAACGATTTGTTTCCATAAACACTCAATAACACACAGATGACAGATGATATTCACCAGTGATATTTTGACGCTGCGGAACAAATTCCTGAAGTATAATACTTTTAGAATCATAAAACAAATCAACATTGTCTCCTCTAGTGACTTCTGGGGACAGAATTTTTTCAATTTCAGAGAGCCGGTGGACTTCCACGTAACACTTTGGTGTTTTGCTTGAGGATCGTACTTGAAATACCAAGTCTCAGCACCAGTTGCAATCGATTCCAGGAATGTGCATTTTTTGGCTATTTTAATAAAGTCCTTGTAGTGTTCAAATTAACATTGTCTTCTCTAGTAACTTCTGGAGACGCAATTTTTTCAATTTCAGTGATCCTGTCGACTTCCACGTAACACTTTGGTGCTTTGCTTGAGCATCTTACTTGAATTACCAAGTCTCAGCACCAGTTGCAATCGATTCCAGGAATGTGCATTTTTTGGCTATTTTAATAAAGTCCTTGTAGTGTTCAAATTAACATTGTCTTTTCTATTAACTTCTGGCAACGCAATTTTTTCAATTTTAGAGCGCCGGTGGACTTCCACGTAACACTTTAGTGTTTCGCTTGAGCATCTTACTTGAAATACCAAGTCTCAGCACCATTTGCAATCGATTCCAGGAATGTACATTTCTGTTTGGCTATTTTAATAAGGTCCTTGTAGTATTCAAATCAACATTGTTTTCTCTAGTGACTTCTGGAGACACAATTTTTTCAATTTCAGTGATCCTGTGGACTTCCACGTAACACTTTGGTGTTTTGCTTGAGCATCTTACTTGAATTACCAAGTCTCAGCACCAGTTGCAATCGATTCCAGGAATGTGCAATTCTGTTTGGCTATTTTAATAAGGTACTTGTAGTATTCAAATCAACATTGTTTTCTCTAGTGACTTCTGGAGACGCAATTTTTTCAATTTCAGTGATCCTGTGGACTTCCACGTAACACTTTGGTGTTTTGCTTGAGCATCTTACTTGAAATACCAAGTCTCAGAACCAATTGCAATCGATTCCAGGATTGTGCATCTGTGTTTGGTTATTTTCATAAGGTCTTTGTAGTGTACAACGCGAGTAATTTCTTGGTTCTCATTTAAGGCGCTAGTAACAAATTGGACACAGATTTTCCGTTTGTCTAAACTCTTTGTCAAAATTTCATGAATCATATCTAGTCGTATTTAATTCCTTCGCTTCGAAGGCGATTATTTCACGACCTCTTAAGCCAACTTATCGCAATTTTTGTTTTTTGGCCGGCCTGGCTTTGGGTTGTCTTCCAAAGCATCTCGACCGACCCAGAATCGCTATACTATTCGAACATATGCGGACGAGATAAGCAATCATCACCATAAACTTGTGACAAAAGGTCACATTAAGCTCTATAACTTACAATCCGTTGATTGGTTTTAATGATGGCGGGTTCGGAAACCATACAGCTTTCAGTTTATATATTGTTCAATAGATGGTTTTCCTTAAATTAAAAAATTTCCCTTATTTTTCCGACATTCTGTGTATATAAGATTAAAAACTACTTGAATTATAAGAAAAAATAATTTAATTTAAATAAATAATGATCTGTTCGTTTATTTTGCGTTCGGGTGTATTTCTTTGTTATACAATTAAAACGAACCGTATTTTCACGGCCCACATAACTCGGGAAATTGCAAATGTTTAATTTCACTAATTAAAAATGATGTACTCGCCGGTGATGTTTAACATTAGCGAATTATTTTCGAAGAATATGTCCAAGTAATGCGTCCATTTTTGTGGCTGCAAAAAGGTAAATAAAATCGCAAATATTTTATGTTTGCACGGCATGCGCTGACGAGACCGTAAATAGAAAATTAATTAAAACAGAAATTAATTAACTTAACATATATAATTCAGCATGTTACAAAATTAATTTGCTTTTCACCATAATTGCTATAAAGCTTTCATTACATATCGAAATATTAAGTGCATTGTTTTTAAAATGAAAATGAGGTTTACGTTATATACAGATTACAATGGAGTAACATTTAAATATTGGATAAGTAAATTTATTATATCTATAAGAAGCGTGCTGTTCTATAGTATCATCACAGCTCATCAATATTCTTTCTGTATTCAAATGTATTGATCTAAAGGGTGTTTCAAATTTCGCGGTTTTTTTAAAGAATAAATAAAACACATAATTTGCATTCACTTTCAAAGACTTTTTATTGGTAATTGAAGTATCAATTATGACATTCATATGCGAAAAATAATATTTTCCAAATGGCCAAATGGCCTCCTCTTGCAGCTCCACAGACGTCCACTCTTGTTAAAATTTTCAATGATATTTTGACATAATTGAGGCTCTATCTCACCAATGACACGAATAATTTCATCTTTCAAGGCAGGAATTGATTGTGGATTGTTTTTCTAAACCTGACTTTTCACATAACTCCAAAGAAAATAGTATAACGGTGTCAAATCACATGATCTTGGTGGCCAATTAACATCACCGTTTCTTGAGATTACACGTCCAGGAAATTTTTCTCAATAAATCTATTGATTCATGTGCAAAGTGAGGTGTAGCGCCATCCTGTTGAAACCATATATCCTCTAGATAAATATTCATTAATTCAGGCACAAAATTCTGTATCATCCGACGATATCGATCACCATTGACAGTTACAGCTTCACCAGCAGCATTTTCAAAGAAGTATTGTCCAATTACACCACCTGACCATAATGCACACCAAACAGTAACTCGTTTAGGATGCATAGGTTTCTCATGAATAATTCGTGGATTTTCCTCACCCCCAGATACGGCAATTTTGTTTATTAACATAGCCACTAAGTTCAAAATGTGCCTCATCGGAAAACATTATTTTTTGAGAAAAATCAGCTGGTTGTTCATTGATGAAATTGACGAATGAACGACGTTTTAAATGATCTAATGGCTTCAGTTCCTATGTTATTTGAACCTTATATGCCTTCAGAGCTAAATCCTTGTGTAAAATACGCCATGTTGTTGATCCACTAAGTCCAAATTGTTGTGAATGTCGTCTAATGGATATTTCAGGATCTTCAGCAACACTTTCACGAACCAAACCAATATTTTCTTGTGAACGACCACTACCACTGTATTTTTGCCTTTTTTGATCTTCCACAGAACCGGTCTCTTGAAATTTTTTAATAATTCGACCAATGGTGCTTTCAGATGGACGATTATGTAAACCATAAAATTCACGTAATTTTCTAAAAACATTTTTCACAGAACGCTGATTTTCATAAAATAATTCGACAATTTGAACGCGTTGTTGTACCGTGTACGAAGCCATTTTTATAAATGTCATACATCACACTTTTTAAATGCCCACATACCCAGAGAAATTCAGTACATCATCTATATTTCATTTATTCTTAAAAAAAATCTCGCAATTTGAAACACCCTTTAAATTCACAATGTAGTGAAGTGTAAAACCAATACTTTCTGTGGTAATTCGATAGATTTATTAGTTGATTGTGGATAAATACCGTTGTCATTAGCAGACATGGAAATGTTTTCATAAGTTTCCTAATGCTAAATACATAAACCTTACTATACTAGGAAAGTGACCAACATTTACATACTCTTTTATAGGATAATGCACAATTCTTCTAACTCTCAAAACATAGGTGAGTGCTCAAATAGCTGATTCAGAAACATAAAAAGAATCTAGTAGACATGTCCCTACAACATCCCTAGTGATTTAAAACGTGATTCAGTGAAGTGGAGATTCTTCATTATAAGCCAAGGAAGTTAAAGTTATGCTTTCAACAGAAGAGGTTATGCTGATATAACGATGAGACAAATATCAGTATTTAGCTATGCTGAAAAATAAAAATAATAAACCACACCCAAGAGATGCTTGAAGAAATGATTTTAATAACTTCAAAAAACGTATGTGAATATACTACAGTACCAACAAAAAAGGGGAGAACACCATGGTGTGATAATGAAATTGAGGAAATAGTAGACGTTAAAAAGAAACTACGGAAGACTTATCAGGCAAATAAAATCGATCTAAAGTATGGAAAGGAACGTAAAGGAAAATATATGAAAAGCCATAAAACATCGTGAGTAGAATTTGGAAACTAATGGATAAAGATTCAAGAAAATAAAGAAAAATGGGTGATAAAGCTGTCCAACAATAAGAAAGATAAGAATTAAACTTGCAGAAGATTACAACAAAAGAAATTAAGAAATGTTAACACAGGAAGATAAAATTCCCGACAGATGGAAACTAAATATATTTAGTTCTTGAAAATATTGTAAATTATTGTAAAATAAGATAACGAAACAGAAAGAAATAATATGGAAAATATAACAGAAGTAAAAGAAGAAGAAAGAGTGGAAAAGCCTTCCCGGACAGCAGGCCGGCGGACTCAAATCCGAGATCCCTGGCGTGATAAACCAGTAACTTACCACTGAAATATCAGCATATAAAACACACGAGAAGAACTGACACTCTTGATTTACATAAATTCATAAACGAATACTGGAAAGCAATACCAAACAAATGAAATGTTGGCGTAATATTACTAATATATAAAAAGTATAACATGTGTGACTGCAGAAGTTACAGAAGAACAATACTATTGATAACCAGCCTAAACTTATACGAGAAAATAGTAGAAAGAAATTTAGAAAAATAATAGAAGGAGAATTAAATGATGTGTTCACAATAGAACAAGTTGGTGGACTTCTCTCCTAGTTTTATTTTAATTTCACTATTTCCATTCTCATCCTCATGAGGTATTTCATTTCTGTAACCTGAATTCTTGTTTATTATCGTTATATGTACATATATATGTATATATTGTTCTATACGAGGATAGTTTGACAAGTAGTGAGAATGACACATAGGTGGCACTCTAATTGGTAAAACAAATGCTCTGTAATTTAGGTTGCCTATTTATATGTTTACATTCCGATATTTAGATAAATCGGTTGATTAGTTTATTTTTGACAGCTGATTGAAAAAGAAGCAACACGTTTTGTTAAAATGGAAAAAGCAGAGTATCGTGCGGTGATTAAATACTTCGTAATTAAGGATATGAAAGCTACCGAAATAAAAGATGAGTTACGAGAAACATTAGGTGAATCTGCTCCATCATTCGCCACAATATGTAGATGGGTAAATAAATTTAAACGTGGTAGAACAAGCTGTGTTGATGAAGCGCGCTCTGGAGCACCCAAAATCGGGACTTTTAAGGAAATGATTATAAAAATCCATAATATTATTACTCAAGATCGACGACTCAAAGTGAGAGAGATAGCAGACATGGTAAACATTTCAGCAGAACGCGTACACCACATTTTAACGAAGGAATTGGGCCTTTCGGTAAGATGGGTGCCGCGATAACTTGCGACTGACCAAAAGTTCACCCGTTTGCGCATTTCCAATGAGTGTTTGGACCTTTATAAGCGGAATCCGGTTGATTTTTGTAGGCGATTTGTTACTTACGATGAAACTTGGATACACTACAGTGCACTCGAAACTAAACAACAGTAGAAACAATGGTTAGAACGTGGTTCTGCTTCTCCAAAGAAAGCGAAAAGCACTTTATCGGCAAACAAGGTGATGGCATCAATTTTTTGGGATTCAAAGGGCATTTTGCTCATTGATTACCTTCAGAAAGGTGCCACAATAAACGGATAATATTATGCAGAACTTCTACAAAAATTAAATGTTGAGATTCGTGCTAAACCGCCAGGAATGGCAAAGAAAAAGATTTTGTTTCACCAAGACAACGCTCCCTCGCATACCAGCACAGTTGTGATGTCCAAAATCCACGATTTGCATTTCCAATTAGTTCCGCATGGGCCTTATTCGCCGGATCTAGCCCCTTCTGACTTCCACCTTTTTCCAAAATTGAAAACGGCACTAGGTGGAAAGAAATTTTAGTTTAACGACGAGCTTATCATCTTCGTAAATGAGTATTTTGCAAGCTTTCCGGGATCGTATTTTAGAGATGGCATAAGGGCATTGGAGCACCGTTGGAGTAAATATGTATTGCTCTTTTAGGAGAATATATTGAAAAATAAAAATTATTTTGTATTTAAAAAATTCGTTTTTCTTTTCCATTCCCACTACTTGTCAAACTACCCTCGTAGATGAATATTTTAGTTTTTCGCTTACCGAGAACCGAGAACTTGGAAAGGTTAGGTAGAAGTAATATTGAGAAACAAGAGGAGAGAATTTGGAACTTAGCGGATGGAAGTGGCTAAAGATAGAAACGAATGAAAGAATTTTGTAAAAGAACAAATAAAGCAGATCGAAAAATAGCCGGATTATTTTGATAATCAAGTAAATGTTTTCGGGCGTATTATTTAATATCTATCTGTAACTTATTTACTGACTTCGTTTCATTAAAATTTTGAAGCAAAACTTAAATTAATTTCTTACCAATAATCCGTCTAGTATAATTCAATATTAATATAAATCTTGAAAAGAATACAGTCAAACAATACTTGATATTAAACGACATAATTAACGACATTTAAACTGTAATGCTCGCGGCGTAATACTTTCCTGCGTAGCGCAAAAGCTTGATATATTACTTGAGCCATATGTTGCCATTTAATTAATTCACAATTTTCATCTCTTTCTCTCGTCCCAAGGTTTAAATAAATATAATAATACATTTTTGAGCGGCTCGGGTAAAATATTGAAGAGACGAAAGGGATTGTAATTTTAATTAAGAGAGGAAATGCGGCTCTTTGGACCGAGAAAAACCGACGGAAAAAGGTAAACAAGAAGAAATAACAAAACGTAATGTAATATGCAAGACCAACTTGAAACTCGAAAACGCCGCCAAGTTCACTTTATTCTAGGAATTAATATTATTATTCTATGAGGGTTAGAATATATGAATACTTATATCAATTAATTAGTATTTTAAAAATTTCATGTTTGCTCTGACAATATATGAAAATAAAAAATTAATTACAGTATTATAATTTAAATCTTCTGCGCCATGTTAAAGATTTCATCTATTTGTTTAATACCATCGTAGAAATGTAAATAGAGCAATAATTTTTACTGAAGTAAAAAATTAAGAAAACAATATTGTCTTGAATTTAAATACCACTAAGCAAGAAAAGGAGAACTAGACAAGTTTTCCACCTAACAATGAAACAAAAGGACTACGATTTTTGTGATATTATTTTTCAACTCTCATAACTTTAACACGCTTGCGCTCTCTGTACGGTAACCATTTTATACGATCAAAATGTTGGTATTCAATATGTGCATCAATAAATCTTTTTCAATCGGTTATTGTAAGCGAAATGGCGTCATCTGAGGTGCTTTTTGAAATTTCTAAATAAGAAGAAGATGGACGGAATCAAATCCGGACTGTGATGGGTGGTTTAATACGAAGAATTTACACTCATGGAGAATGGGTTGCACGTTGACTACTTTGTGAAATTCCACATTGTCATGAAGATGGAAGACTTTCTTGTGACGCAAACCTAGACACAACTACTGTTAATGTAGTTCCCTTTGGCATGTGTTCATCAAGATTCACTTCTCTTGTGTCCTAAAAGATGGTGGTCATGAGCTTTGCAACTGATTAGTATGTGCGGGCCTTTTTTGGATGTGCAGAACCTTTATGGAGTTATTATATGGACATGTTACTGGAGCACAATAATGTACCTAAATCCTATTGCATGTGATTATCTTAGAAAAAAATTCAATATCTGCATCCGAAAATCTCAAGTTGTTTTGAGAAATTTTTCCCAAAGAAGTGTTCGTTTGGAAGCCAAGGAACTTGGAATCTACCTTGCTGATAGTTTACTCGTGTCAAGTTAGTCATATAGAATTGTTAAAATACTTGATTCGGATGTATTTAGTGCTAGAAATGGAAAAATGTTCGAAACGACGATCTTCGAGAACCATTTCAACTTTCATGCGAACGTCAGGATTGGCTACGTTCAAAAGCTATCTGCTTGTTAGATCAGCTTCAATGAATTCCTGATCCCTTCAAAACTGGTTTGACCAATATTTCATTTTAACATATGATGGCGGCTTATTCCTATATATTACAATCATTCATTCCTGAAGTTTAGGAGTTATGCTTTCTTTCTTTCAGCATCGAATGTAATGGACTGCTGTCCGGGAAGATTTTTCGTGATTTTCTTCTTATTTGAGTAAATAATGACAGTCAACGACAGTCAACCCAAGACAGATCATGAACGAGGGTGTAATAAAAGCTCATTACCTGCCCATGCCTCCTGTAATTAGCGTTGTTTGGGGATGGCATGAATTATTATTATTGTTATTATCAATATTATACATTTAATGACACTACCTCGTTCTTATTTCAAAAAATTCGTTTCACTTTACAATCCAAAAAATAATGAATGAATTGAATCACTATTAAACGTTAGGAAGCAACGTATAGTTAGTTGCTTCTATCACGGCTAAGTAGATTTTTTTCTAATTATCCTCATAGTAAAAACAAATAATTGAGGACAACACTCCACGATGTGTGTGCTTTAAATTTTTATTTAAATTAAATTAATTATTACTGAAGTTAAAGATATTTTGAGAACTTGGCAAATCACTCTTTCGATCTTTCGATCAATTTGCCATAAAAAAAAGTGTCACCAGAACATGCCTTCTTATTGAAGAAGAAGCTTAATTAACCAAATTTATTTGTGCTAGCCAAATTTTCTTCAAATTCAGAAATTATTAAAGAATTTCGAAAATCCATTTTTAAGGTTTTCTTTGAAGAAAAGCAAGAATTAATACCATATACTCGATAATGTCTATATGGACATTTATTTTCTAGAAATCTATAGGGAAAAATAATCCAACTGGTATTCTGACTTCGTCAATACCTTGGTAGTGACATGTCATCAAGCAAGTTGCTTGAATTGCTTACGAGAGTCACTACGGTATGAAACATGGTCAAAAATAAAACATACGCGCGTGGCTATCATGCTAGCAATACAGAAACGAGAGCTAATAGAATTTTCTAACTAATTGAGAGCGGTCTGCAGTTAAATATTCATTAAATGTTTGAAAGTGAATGTTAATCATAGTGATATCCATCCAATAATTTGAAAAGTATTGAATTTGGAATAATATTCGCTTCCTTAATACTGAATAAAAGGCTGTGCAACCTAAGATTATTTAAATGCTCCTTGTTCGAAAATCCAAATTAGAGCTATTTGCAAGGAACGTTTATGCCACCGTATTTTGAAATCATAACAGTGTAATTTTCACTAATTTCTGAACGAAAGACAATCAATGCTTATTAACATAAACTCGGCATGCAGCTAAAAGTAAAAGCTGTTTACTGGTCAAACAAACAAAAATTTCAAATCAAAAAATGTGTTTCATCCACAAAGTCGAGCCAAATTGGAGCAAACTAGAGCTTTAGACCACTATACAGTCTCGATTTGAATTATGATGACTTTTGCTTTTACGGACTCCTCAAGGATATCTTAGGAACTTAATCACTTAAGGTTGATATATAATTCCTTTCCACATTAATTTCTGTATTCTGTATACGTATTTCGACAACTAAGTTGTCATCATCAGCAGATAATGAAACAGTGTCGCACCTGGAAAACTACGGCAAAAACCCGCACGAAACAAATTCCGTACGCGATCTGTACCGTCGAAAGCTCCACAGGCTTCATCAAAATTACCATATCTTAGGAGGATAATAGTTTGAAATTAATGATCCAATACAGCAATTTATGTGTAAATAACTCCAGAAATGCCCTATGTTTTGAACATTAAGAAGCTACCCACTAGTCAGAGTAAACTTGTTGAAAAAAAGGAGAATATGCAAAAAACCACGTACTGCATTATCTTATCTCGATTCAATACAATATTGTAAGAAAATCTTTAAATTTGACTTACTCTCCTATCTTCATTCTTTAATTTTTGTATTTCGTGGCCGTACTATTAAATGTTCCAAATTCAGGGCTAAACATACAATTATTATTTTGAGAGTAATTACGTTGTTGTTCAAGAATGAATAGTTATCGAAATTTACTTTTAAATTCAGAAACAGTTTGTCACATGAAAGTGATATGATCGAGCGTTACTGCCGAAGAAAATGTTTTTCAGTTTTAACAAATTTAGGCAATTTATTCATCATTTGCAATATATATACATACATACTTACGTCCAAATATGACATTTTCTATTATGTTAGCTCTTATAAAACAATATTACTCTTTTAATAATAATCATTTGGAATGGTAATTACATTACAGGCTTAATTAAAGGATCTACAAAAGCGGTCGAGTGTGTAAACTCAAATAAACCCACCCCGGCGGAAAGACCTAAGACTCTAAAGAAACTCAAACGCGTTTACGACAGTTCTAACGGCGACAATACCAAGAACGACCATCAAAAGTCTTGTAATAACTCTTCCGGTTCAGACAAAGAATCCGAAAACAAAGAAAATAAGGAGAGGGTATCGGCGCTAAGTCCCTTCGATGAACAAGAGGAATGGGCGAAAATACAAGAAATTATGGCTTCTTTCGGTACAGGCCTAGTCAGGGAATCGGTATTCGTCGCAGAGTTAGAGAAAGAATTCCAGAATCGATTAATGAGCTTGAGTTTCTCGCAAAATAATATTTCCACCGAAAGTATTTGCACCGTCGAAAAATGGCTCGAAAGTCTGGATATGGTTGATTATGTTGGGTTATTTATGAGCAACGGATTTGATGATTTGGAGTTTCTGGTAAGTGTGCCTGATTATAAATTTCAATATCATTATTTTCTTACTATTACGATTGTAGTTTAACGAAATCTAAACTATTAAAATAGATCCGGTGACTTTAATTAATGAAATGTCTAGGTACGTAAATCGGAATTACAGGTTTTAACTCAGTCCTATACAAATTTACAGAAAGTGTGATGTTAATAATTATATATAAACATATAATTAAGTTTTCACGATGGGAAATTTAATGAAAATTATATTATTTTCTGCTATTCTATCGTTAATTAAATACACAGAAATTAATTAAAAATTTCTGCGCTGGAGAAGGACTCGAACCTCTATCTGCTGTTTTCTAGACAACTACTTTACCAATTAATTACCAATTAATGTTAATATTAAATATTAGGTCTCTTCCATAATGCAATTTATGGCGTGTTAAAGGACTCGAAGTTACACTGCCTGGTGGCTTAATTGGTAAAGCGATCGTCGAGAAAACGGCAGATAGAGGTTCGACCTTCTCCAGCGCAGAAATTTTGAATTCATCTCTGTGTATTTAATTAACGATAGAATAGCAGAAAATAATATAATTTTCATTAGAGAAAGTGTATTCGTTTCCTCTTGAAATGTCATTTTTTAATGATTGGTTAAATATATAGTGCACGTAAATAATTCTGAATAAGAGAAATCAGACAAGTTAGGCCCGAAAATCAATTTCTCTCTATTATCTCCTTAGAATATATACCTTCTTAGCTCGTTTTGTCATAATATATTTTTAAAAATGTTCGACATGAGATATGTACATGTAAAAAGGTACAATAGATGCTATTGTTACCAAAACGTTGCATATAAACTAGGAAATAATTGGAAACAAGCCAAAAATTTATTTTTTAGTTCTTTGAAATACCTTTACTGTCAGCTGTATTTGAAATCTTTTCAACACATTCTTTAAACTTTGAATGATGTTTTGAGTTGTTGCTTTTGTGAATCATGGTGAATGATCAACTTGTCGGGCCATATTTCGCGTTTTTTTCTTCTAAATGAATCATAATCCCCAGCACCTCTAAAGACATTATTAATATGTATTGAATTATCATTTCCTATAATTTAGTGATTGTGGGGGTCAAGTTTCAATAAAGTTTTTGTTACTTTCAAAAGAGGGCAGAAAACATTTAGGTAAAAAAGCATTTTTAAGTACCAAACATGTTTACTTGTCTGACGTATTGTAACGTTTATTATTTACAATAACCAATAATTAAGGTACTCCAACGTTTCGTCATATTTATGTTTAATTACTAACACTCGATGTTTACCTTAAACTCTGGCGAACATAACTAATTCTACTGACTGTTAACTATTTCTCTTCGTTCGATATATCATCGGTGGACTACATACTTGTGATTATAGAAACACTCTAAGCATGGCCTCGAATCTTAACAGTAATTTTCTTTGATTTGTCTTTTGTCAGACTTGCTTCAGTATTAATGCCAGAGTATTGTATCATCTATACGTTCGAAAATGTCTTCTAAATATTTCGTTTTGTTTCTAACCTATTAACTTACTTTCCTTTGTGTTGCTTTTTTTTCAGTATCAATGTAAATTTCAATATTTACTTTGCAGTTTGGCTGTAGGCTAAGGAACTTTTTGACTCTGTATCATTTTGCACGTGTGGAATATATATTTGACCTGAATTTGACTCTTACTTATAGGTTATATCTAAATTTACTTCAGAATAATAAAGGCACTGATGCAGCTTATGGATAGCGGAAATTGCGTTTTGTTGATAAACGTAATGGCAGTGATATTCGATTTTATGGAATGATGTATCTGTTGCTATTTCACTATGAATTACTATTAAATTTTTTTATGTTAAAAGTGAGAAAAGTGCCGGTATTTGTCGTCAATTGCAAACACAATTACGTGAAGAATGTCCTCTCAAGAAGCACCATATTCGGTCAATGAAATTCGTTTATTTAGCATCACAAAGGTGTATTAAATTTGCCTCATGCTGTAAGACTTGCTGCTGTAATCAATGATTTGACGTTTCGACGAAACGACAATCTTATTCGGGAAAATAGACAGATAAAGATTAGCGAATTGGCTGATTTATTCAAAATAACTGTTCTCATTGTTCAGTTTAATATTAACAAAAAGCTGGATTCTAACAAATTTAGCGCGCGATAGATCCCAAAAATTTGGCTGATAAACAAAAGCAGAAATGAATTCAAATTTTGCAAAAATTTTCATTTTCAAAACGAAGATGCTGATTTTATTGTCGCATAATAGCTGTGGATGAATCTTGAATACCCTATTACATTTCAAAAAGGGCGGAACGAAACTATTCAAATTTTCCACTAGCAAAAAGGTCAAAACCACTTCCTTCGTCAGTAAGCAAGGTACTGAATACAGTATTTTGGAATATCCAGGGTCAGAATATTACAGTCAACTTCTTTCTAAAGTCAGAGATTCTTTAAAACAAAATGACATGGGCTATTTGTAAAAGCATTATTTTTCTCTAGGATAATGGCCGTCCATATTTTGTCTGTTTTTCACAAGGAACGCTTGAACAGTTAAAATAAGAATATTACTTGACGCCATATAATCGAGATATGTGTATCCCTTCACCTTAACCAGGTCTTGGGAGGCAAGAAAAGAGGAAGTGATGAAGACACCCAATTTGGTTGCGCACAAAAGACTTTAGATCTACTGGTATTCCCAAGTAGTTCGAAATGTAGAACAAATGATTGTTGTTGTCTTTTGCTATTTTTATTGCTATACATGAAAATCCAGGTCAAATAAAGGGTTTTCCAATAGGGACTTGACAACTTTTAATTCAATGAACGCACCCTTTCACTAGTCACCGAATCGTCACTGTCAATTTATTCAGTAAACTTAACATTTTCATCATGGTAAAGTACACGAACGAACAACGTCTGCAAATTATAAAAATTTACTACAGAAATTCGGAGTCGGTGACCGCTACTTTAAGAGCGTTAACTCCGATTTTCGGTCGTAATTCTCGCCCTAGTAGACAGGCAGTAACAAGTTTAGTGCAAAAATTTGAGTCTACATATTCGTTGTGTGATGTTGCCGTGCCAGTGAGACAACGGGTTGGTCGAAGTGTCGAAAATATCGTGTTGTTGAAACATCCGTAGCAAATGATCCAAATCAGTCAATTCCACGGCGTTCTCAAGAATTGGGCATCGCCCAGACCACTTTTTGGCGAATTTTGCGTAATAATCTTGGTTTACACCTATACTAGATCAAGCTGACTCAAGAATTGAAGCCGATGGACCATTTGAAGCGACGTACGTTCTCCGATTGTTCTCTGGAAAAGATGCACCAAGATGATCAATTTCATCGCAAAATCATTTTCAGTGACGAAGCTCATTTTTGGCTCAATGGGTTCGTCAATAAGCAAAATATGCGTTATTGGTCGGGTTAAAATCCACATGTGCTTCATGAAACACCACTTCATCCACAAAAAATAACTGTTTGGTGCGGTTTGCATGCCGGCGGCGTCAGAGGGCCATATTTTTTCGTCGACGATAATGATCGTCACGTTACTGTGAATGGTAATCGTTATCGCGCCATGATTACCGATTATTTTTGGCCCGAATTGGAAGATATGGACTTGGACAACATGTGGTTTAAGCAGGACGGTGCCACAAGCCACACAGTACACGTTACAATCGATTTATTGAAGAGTAAGTTTGATGAGCGTGTTATCTCAAGAAATGGACGAGTCGATTGGCCGCCTCGTTCGTGCGATTTAACGCCTCTAGACTTTTTTCTTTGGGGCTACGTCAAGTCATTGGCCTATGCCAACAAGCCGACAACGTTGGAAGAGCTCAGAGCCAACATTGAACGCGAAATAGCAGCCGTTTCGGCCGAATTGTGTGGCCGAGTCATCGAAAATTGGGTGCAACGAATCGACCGCTGCAAACGTGCCCGCGGTGGCCATATGAACGAAGTCGAGTTCCATTCATAAATGGTTTGATTGTACTTCAACCTGATAATAAAGTTTTTGAAATATCTCAAATGGTCTGCATTTTATTTTGAAAAAAATTTGTCAAGTCCTTATTGGAAAACCCTTTATATATGTATACTTCCATCGTATTACACTTTTGAATTGATTATTAACGCTAAAGTCTTCTGCAAAAAATTCATTAGTCCAATTCCGTAATGTTTGTCTTCACTTTTTGTGCCACCATTCGCTTTATTATGAATTAGTGATCTATTTTTAATAACGCTCCGTAATTTCTTGAGTATTACATATAAATTTATGCTAATGCATTTGTTTTGAACATTTGATTAGTTACTTTGTTCATCTCCGAAGCATTTTGAATATTATTTTAACTATTTTTATATCTTTCCCTAGCCAAAAAGTAGAAATGAGATCCTTCTATTATGTAACTATTGGACTTTCGTATTGTATTATGCAATGGAAATATTTCTTACAAGAATTAAATGCCTTGTTGATTTTTCTAATCGTAACATATATTTACCATGGTCTTAAGCTTGAACATGGAAAAATTAATGATTGTTCCCAACAGATAAAAGTGATTGAGGTTAACACTTATTCCATAAATTTCGTAATTTGTATGCCAAGTACTCTAACTCCATTTAAATTTCTATAGTATTCTCCTACTGTATGGTATATCTATTAAACAAATTATATGTGTTATTGGCTCTGATTACAGCCATTATTGTAAATATTTGTTTATAAAACACAGTTACATTAAGAAAAGAATTCTATCAAAAACTTGCAAAATCTAATGGCCGATTTTATCTCCTTAATCTAAATTCGCAACTTTACAGCTGGACATAAAATAAATGCACCCGCTTTGAAAATATTCGACATGTGGGCGATATTAACTTTTGTTCCAGAATGGCGTCTTAGAGGAGACCGACTTAAAGGAGATGGGTATCGCCAGTGAACTGGAGAGACAGATAATACTGGATGGCTGCAAGCATTTACCTTTTAAAGTAAACGAACAAGCGCAATGCAATAACAACAATTTGAATGAACAAAGTGATTCCGTAGACAGCTGGTTGAGGCGGATTCACTTAGAACAATATTCCGAAACATTTGCCAAACATCTATATCACGATATGGAAAGGATAAAGCGTATCTGGGATGTGGAACTGTCGGCCGTTTTGGACATCGAGAAGATTGGACACAGAAAAAGGATATTGGCCAGTGTGAGTAGCGGCGAACATATAACGACTGGACCTAAACTGGAAGATATCAATGCTGACCTAAATACTTTGGTAAGTTCTTAATTTTTATTTCTCTTAAATTTATTTTTTAAGTGTAATTTTGGTATTTACTTGTTTCCGTTTGTTTTGTACGTCTAGATTATAGACCCATTTATTTAATCATCTTCTCGTTTCTATCTCAAAACTTATAGTTTACTGTTTTTAATTGAATTAAGTCCTATTAATGGAAACTAAGTCGTCATATTCAGAGTTGTGAATTTGTACATGTATGAAGTACACGTATGTCAATGTAAAATTATATTTGTTAGATTCAAATTGAATACTTAAGCTACTGAAATATCATACGAAATATATTTAAAAAAATAGTAAAATTTCGATGGATTCGTGATATTAAGATTTGTTAAAACTCAAGTTAATCGCAAGCTAACCTTAATAACTTCCATGCTGGTCAAAATTGCACAAAATTATTTATAAACAATAAATTAATGGGATTATATAGCAGTTTTAAAATGAGTGTTAATCTAGCAAGTATTAAAAAGACATGAGACATTATGTGACATCAAAAGAATTATTAAAAAATAATCATCAGCTATTATAATCAGTATTCTCTTCTACAATACAACAGATGTAGAAATGATACATCCTTCTGCACACTGATGTCATTTTCCTTGCTTGAGTTCGCGCAAAACCCTTAGCTGCTAATAATTCTCTTATTTCTTCATTTCATTTAGCTCTGAGTCTGCCTTTAATCTTTTTCAGAAGTTTCACTTCCCATATGATTTTCATGTTTGTTTTCCCCCAAACTGGAGACTTGACAGAACCACCTAAATTGTTGTATCTCTTTTTGCTCTTACTTTTATCTCTATTTTACGTTTAGTCATCATTTTCTTTCCTTCTTATATTATCTTGTTTTGATGCATGCTCTATTTTTCTTAAGATTTTTTTTCACATGTCTGCATTTTACTTTTCAGTCTTTCTGTAGATGTTCATGGTTGCGAGGAATACATAAGCACCGTTGCTAATATTTGTTAAAACAGGTCTATATAGTGCTCTACAAATATTTGTTATAATGTTATTAATTTCCCTTCCACCTTGCCACCTTTCTCTTCAAATATGGAACCAGGATATTTAAAGTGTTCTACTTTTAGCAGAACTTCATTGTCTAGCTCTATACACATTTCTTCTAGCTTTCGTCCTATCCCCATAGCTTCTATTTTATATTAGTTTTTAATTTGTGCTCTTTTAACACTTCATGTCATTATTACTAAATCGCCTACATACAAATACAAGCGCCAGCTTTTTGTATCCTACATGTGTCCTTATATCTACTCTTAGCTTTGAGCGTTAGTTCATCCATTAGTTTTGTGAAGAGTAAAGGACTATGTGTACCTCCTTTTACCTTCCTTGTTCTTAATCGTTCAGCTGTTAGTTCCCCAATACATGCGATATTTAAACTTTATTATTACAATTACAATTAATGTGATTTTACGACCAAATTTTTTAAATCTCAAACTTCCCATGTCTTTGTTCTTGGAACGCTTTCAAAAGGTTTCTATAGGTCGACTGTGTGGATATTATTATATTATTCTGAATATTTGTCTAAGAACAAATATTCATTTTTAAGCTGGCCTTTCTGCTTTGAAACCCCTGTATCCAGAAATAATGGTGCCAGTTTTTCTTACACATAGTGGAAAAATTCCCTTGTAATTGCTACATTACACTGTTTCGTTTTCTATAAATGGGTGTGGTTATTGCTTAGTTCCAATCTAGAGGTGCGCGTTCCATACTATTGTAATGGTCATTACTGCTTTTACCTCATCGATTCCAGCTGTTTTACATATTTTCAGTCTACATATTGTAGACGATAATTTCATGAAACATCGACTCGAAATTTTCCTTTTTTTTTGCTAGAGTCTGTCCTTCCTTACTTTTGACATTTTTTAAGAGTAAAGGAGTAAAACTGCACGCTTTGGTTTTCCGTTTTTAAACTTTTTATAAAATTTCAAATACTTGCCGGTTTTTTTTTTTGTAAAAAAACTACATAATTTTCAAGAAAATAGAAAAATGTATTTATTCAAAGTATTGGCTATGTGATTCTACACATCTTGCCCATCTTTCGGGCAATTTATGGATGTCATCCCCAAAAAAACTGTTTGTCCTTTGAGTAAAATCATTCATCGAGTCATTTTCTAACTTCTTCGAAATTGGCGAAACGCTGTTCTGCGAGTGCGTATCCCATTGATAAGAAAAGGTGAAAGTCAGACGGGCAAGGTCTGGACAATGCGGCCGCTGCGATATTATGTCCCATCTAAGTGCTTTCAACGCTTCCTTGCTAAATAAGACGACGCGTTATCGTGCTGTAAAATCACTTGACCGTGTCTTCGGACTTATTTCTATTAATGCATGGTTCAAATTGATAATTTATTGCCGGCAGCGATCAGTATTAACTATTTCACCAGCTTCCAATAGTTCGTAATACATCATGCCACTCTGGTCCCACCAAACACAGAACATTGTCTTGCGACCAAAACGATTAGGCCTTGGAGTCGATGGGCCTACCTCGCCAGGTGATAACCATAATTTTTTGTGCTTAGGGTTTTCGAAATAAATCTATTTTTCATCACTCGTCACTATGCGATGCAGAAATGACTTCCGAACATGCCCTTGAAGCAGAATTTTACAGACGATTTTCGATTTTCCATTTGCCTGTCATTCACTTGATATAGCTCCACATTTAATGCTGCTGTCAATTGTTTTTGAACTTGGCTTGGGTCTTCATCTAATAACTCCTGCAGTTTCGCATCTTCAAACTTTTCCGGTCTACAAGTACGTTCTTTGTCTTGCGCATCAAAATCACTACCTTTGGTTTGTCGAAACCACGTCTCACATGTTTTTACGGTTGGAGCATGCTCACCGTAAGTTTCTGCCAGCAAACGATGACTTTCAGCAGCTTTTTTCCTTTAATTAAATTAGAAAAGTAATGCGTGCTGCAAATGCACTTTTTCAGGCACGAAACTAGACATTTTCAAAAGGTGTAAATCTAGGACAGTGTTACTTTCGCACAATATAACATGTATGGCTTTGAAGCCTGATATCAGTAGAATAAAGTGACATATGTGTCCAATCAAAACATTGCATGCTTAAGCCTAGCGACTTCTGTTAGAAAAATCGGTAATGACTTTCCGGTATGCCTGGCGTATAGGAAATCCGTACCAACCAAGTTAACGTCAATAACAAATTTGACATTTTGCATAAAATATTTGTAAAAACTGTTTTGCCTAATTGTGGGCAATACATTGTTTTAAATAGTCAATATTGATCTTTCACGAGAACAGTACAATGCTGTAATTCATTATGATTTTAAAGCTTATTGTATTAATTTTTTTATAAATTTCCGTTTATAAAATAATTATTTCTAAGATAATTATAGGGAACCCCCAAAAAACCAAAAAACCCCTTTATCACAACTGCGAATTTCTAATATATTTTCGATAACAAAGTTAGTCATACTTTTAAATGTCTCTATACAAAAGAACGATGTATTTCCGTATATCTTATCAAAGTGGTTTGATACGGACATACATATATGTATATATATAAAAAAAATTTATTTCTAAATTATACTAATTTATAGTTTGCATTGATAAGACTAGCACTATTCGTTAAATGGCAACTTTTAACAAGATATTTGAAATGATTTTGTTCAAATGTAGCATAATTGTGGTGTCAGTGAGTCTTATGGAGTTCGGAAATTGTTCGTGTGGTAAAACCTTCCGACAAGTCGTAGCTAGGACAACGTTTCAAGGAGTCGAAAAAACTTTTAGATATAATCGCTGCATTCAGAACAATTCTATAGAACGTTTTACTCTGTTAACAGAAACCAAAGAAATTTTAAAAGGGACTTTTGTTAATCTTCCAAACCTGCAGGAAATTAGTTTAAACGACACATGCGTATCGAAAATAGAAGCTGGTTTCTCAGTGGATACACCTAACTTAAAGATATTTAACGCATACAGAAATGGAATCGAGGTAATTGAAAAAGACGTATTCAACACTTTAAACTTGGAAACGCTAGATTTGGATTCCAACAGGATATTTTACATAGCTGATGGTGCTTTTGCAAATATGAACGTTAAACATTTGTGCTTAAGTGACAATAAACTAATCGAAGTAAATTCAACGTGGTTCAGTAACACTAGTGTTACGATACTGTCGATGGTTCATAACCAAATTTCTTCATTGACGGCCGGCACGTTTAGTGGTCTTACGAAAATAAAAATATTAAAACTAGATTTCAACAGGATCTCACATATTGATTACAATGTATTTTCTTCTCAATTCACTATAGAAAAATTATATTTATCTGGAAACTTTTTGGTCAACCTCGGCTTCGAAGTTAAGCATAAACTCACATATTTAGATCTAAGTTTCAACAGGATAACTTCGATGTCACTTAAATTTGCAAAAACATTGAAACAGATATCGATTTATCCAAACCCCTGGGATTGTGAATGTTTAAAAGTGTTTTGGAACAATTGCATGAACAAAAGTGTATTTCTTGAAATAACTAAATCTTTAAAAGTAAAGTGGAGTGATGATAATGCTATTTGTATTGATCACAGTAAAAATTATATTGGTTATAGTGATATGTTCGCAAATTCAATACATAATAAGTATTTTAAATTAGTGAATTATAACAAACTTGGTAAATTTGTATATAGAAAAGATGATTTTGTAAATCAAGAAGATTAAAATTAAACTAAAAAAACAGTTGCGTTTTTCATTTTTAATTATATTTGTTGTCAAACACACTATGACGTATTATGATATCACGTAAACAAAATGAATTCACCATACAGGGTGTTTCAAAAAGAATATACGTGTTTCGAATGGATATATTTATTAAACTTTAAGACATACGAATATGAAACTTTACACACATATTTACGAACCTCTCAGATTACAGATGTTCAATATGTCCTCCATCAGCGACACACACAATATCACATCGATACTTAAATTCCTCCCGTACTCGGGCAAGCATGTCCTTCGTCACTGATGTTCTGGCAGTACGGATCCGGTTCTTCAACTCTTCCAGGTTCTGCAGGAGTGGTGGTACATAAACGTTGTCTTTAACGAAACCTCACAGGAAGAAGTCACAAGGTGTCAAATCCTGTGACCGTGGAGCCTAGCTGAGACATGCTAAGTCGCCAGCTCCTTGACGACCAATCCAACGGTTCGGTAGAGTATCATTTAGATATTCGCGCACTTGGCGACTCCAATGAGGGGGTGCCCCGTCTTGTTGAAAAATGAAGTTGTTTTCGTGCAGCCTTGGAAACAACCAGTTTTGTAACATAGCGAGATACTGCTGACCGTTAACCGTGTATCCATCAAAGAAGAATGGGCCGTAAACAGATGATCGGGATATCGCACAAAACACATTGATTTTAGGCGAATCTCGTACATGTTCAATGGCTGCATGTGGGTTCTGTAGACCCCAAATTCGAACATTGTGTTTGTTTACCAGTCTACTAACATGGAAAGTCGCTTCACCACTGAACACGATGCGTTGAGCGAAAGTGTTGTCATTTTCAATAGCATCATGAATCTAGTTACAAAATGCCACACGTTTCCGGTTGTCATCAGGACGCAGACCTCGTAACAACTGTAATCTGTACGGTTTCATAACCAACCGACGTCTCAAAACACGCCAAATTGTTGTTGTAGGCAGTTCTTCAGAAACACGAGGGCGGGCAGGACTCTTTCCTTTACATACACATCCTGTATCTACAAACTGTCGATACCATCTGCGAATGTTCCACCCATTCGGAGGATCAATTTCGTAGCTCAACCTTTCCACTGTAATCACGAAATTGCACTTCGCAAACTCGAGAACACAAAATGATTTCTGCTGCGGAGTAGCCATTTTATACATATAACGGTTACCAAGAGAAACAGAAGGCAACTAACATCTAGCGGCTATTAAATAAACTAGACTATGTATTCGTTTCGCAATAGCCGAGCTGAGACGCAGCGATCGATAGTTTGGACAAAATAATACTTTGTAATACGTATATTCTTTTTGAAACACGCTGTATTCGATATTACTCAATGTATCAAAAAAGTTTAAAACACTCAAAAACAAACTGATGCAATCTACAATTACTTTTCAAGAGCATTCGATACTGCAAATCGCAAAATTTTACTCAAAAAGCTCAATTATTTTTATTTCTCTTGGTTTTTTGCGATTAATAAAAAGTTACAGATTAAATAAAATTTTCTATAACATAGTTTTATTCTGCCAAGTTTCTAACATCAGACAACTGAACAGGTTCAAGTCTAGCTCCATTAATATTTTCTTTATAAATAATCAACTTAATATTATTAAGTGTACTACTGCCGGAGACACAATTATTAGGCACCTCCACGATTTCTCAATATTACTATATTAATTCAATAATGGCCTTTACCTGGTACTTCGTAGAGTACGGAAGAGATTGAAAGAAGTGATCGTAAGTTTGCTACATTAACGACAAGGTAATATCTTAAAATCCTCCTGTTTTATATTTAATAATCATTTGAAGAGTGATTTATACAGAGTTCGTCAGTGAAGCGGGAAAATTTAAAACTAGCTAAAGCTTTTATTTTAACATTAACGTTTTTTATAGTTTTCAGTTACGTTAGATTTGCCATTTTATTTTTTAAAAACACTTGACAGATAGTCACTGTTACGATTTACGTACTCTTGTAGACTTATTCGAAAATTTTCCATTACTCGTCGTAAAGTTTCCGGTGCGATACGTGTGAATTGAATTTTTAGTTTTAGTTCCGTTAACGTGTGCGGTCGCTCAACGTACACCTTGCTCTTGAACCAACCTCAAAGAAAAAAGTCACATGCGGACAAATCTGGCGACCTAGCCGGCTAATAAATATCTCCATTTTTGGATATGATTTGGAAAGAGTTCCCGTAAAGCAGCAATAGACACACGAGCAGTATGATGGCAGTATGGTAGCACCATCTTGCTGGAGCCGTGTAATCTGTTGAAATCGAACCAGTTCTTATCTCAAAAATGTTGTGACTATGTTTGTCTAACGAACAGCAGTAACGATTGTAGCATTTTCTCTTTTCAAAAAAGAATGGTCCAACAATTGCCATATGATGAAGGAGCACACCACACTGTCACCTTAGGACGATGCATAGGTTTCTCATGTAAGTGAAACGGGTTTTCAGCGCTCCAATATCGGCTATTTTTGTTTATTTATATACCCGTTTAGATGAAAATGGGTTTCATCTGATATAAATATATGGCGGATTAAGTTCTCGTCATCATCCAAGCGAGAAAATCCAATGCGAGAAAACAAATCGGCTTGTTGTAATTCTAGAACAATTTGGCTTAAAACTTAAGTTCTTATGTAAAATTCAACGTATTGACGGTTCACTAATATTCAGTGCTACTGCATGTTTCTTCGCAGAAGATTTTGGACTACTCATTTGACATTTCGAACCCTATCAATGCTTTCTGGCGTTCTAACACTTCTTGCTGCTCCTTTATGTTTTAAATTAATTTAAAGCAGAACCAGTTTCTTCGAACTTTTGTACTCAGACATTAATTGCATGAATAAACGGTACCCGGACATGACGCGGAATATTGAACTGAGTGCGAAATAACCTTCTCACATTTGCCGCGGAGTTACCATTTTTATAAAACGGTTTTACACAGAAAGTACGATGAGTACCTGACCACTGCTCCATGTTTATTAAATGGCGTTAAATGGTAATTTATCATTAACTTCAGCGCCCTCCCTTAACGTCAAATGATTAATCAGAGCTGTTTAAATTTTCGTGCTTCACTGACGCACCCTGTATTTATCGTATTTTAAAACTTCTATCTCGAAATTATAAATTATTATTGACTTGAGTATTTAATAGTACATGTTTTATGTGTCTATATAGAAACATCCCAAAATCAAAAGAATTTACTTAGTTTGAACTTATTATATTGCATTCAGAAAGAAAAAAATTAGATACTCTCGGTGTGCTGTATAACGCTAGGGAGGACTAAGGGAAAAGGATCGACACGTGTAACAACTATTAGAGAATATCGCGAATACGGTGTGTCAGTTTTATCCAAGACAGTTAGTAGACGGCTCAGAGAAGCTGGCATATCAACAAGAAAAGACAGGAAAAAACGGTGGTTGAAAAAAACTTTACTTTAATCAATGCAGTTAGTATATTAAAATATGTTTAAAAAAATAATAATTTTTATATAACTTCTGTCTAAATTTTTAGCCAATGCTGTATATGTTCGTCAGAGATCTAGCGAAGAATATAGACCAGATTGTGTAGAACCTACCTAAAAATATGATAGTTTGATGAACTTCAATATTTATATTACCATGCTAAGAGAAGTTGTATGTCTCACAATAGACAAATTATTTGGAATTAATAAGAAATCTTGTTCCAATGGGACAACGCACAATGCAATTCTGCGACTTTAAGCATGGTTTTAGGAAAATGCTATTGAGAATGGCAATCTCAAAGTCCAGACCTGAGCTCCATCGAGCGTTTGGGCTGTTGTATTTACTATTATAAAGAAAAAAGTAGGTGAACACACATGCAAATCAAAACAAAAATTAAAAGCAGCAATATTACATGTATCTGAGAAGAAACATGTCGAACACAAATCTCGAACTTACCTAAAGGCATCAAAGTCCTTATGAAAGCACTCAAAGTTCAAATCAAATACTAATACTTATTTTACAATGAATAAATATTTTCATTTATTCTATTTGTTTTATTTTTCTTTTGTTTAGATTTAATAGAACTCATAATTTTAAGAGTGCCTAATAATTATGTCGCCTGCTGTTTATCGACTAATGCAGATTATATCAAAATTTATTATTTAATCTCATACAACATTGACGTTTTGCAGAAATATTTAGCCTTTTGTTTCAATGATGACGACAGAATAGCTTGAAGCTTAAGTTAAATGTCTAGGAATTGCCTATACTGGTAGAAATGTAGTCATTCACACAACGTATTATACTTCTGGACAGTTTTGATATGGTCGAAGACTGTGTAGAATATATTTCGACAATAGCATCTTAACCCGGCTGGTAATTCAGTGATAAGTCACTGGCTTATCACACTGGTGGTCTCGGGTTTGAATGCGATGGTCTGTTGTCCGGGAAGGTTTTTCGTTCTTTCCCTTTTTTGTATAAGCGAATGCTAATAGGCAAAGTTCTTACGTCGTACCAAGAGCGCGGGCGTAATAATAACTCATGGTCTGTCAAAGGCCTCTGTAATAGGCGTTAAACTATTGGAGGATATGAAAACATCGATTATTATTATTTAGTAATTTTATCACTTTAATGTCTTTATTTTTATGTTATAATCGGCTTGAAACATTATCATCATACGAGGGTAGTTTGACAAGTAGTGAGAATGGAAAAGAAAAACAAATTTTTTAAATATGAAATAATTTTTATTTTTCAATATGTTTTCATAAAAGAGCAATACATTTATTCCAACGGTGCTCCTATGCGTCCTTATGCTATCTCTAAAATGCGATTCCGGAAGGCTTGCAAATTACTCATTTACGATGATAAGCTCGTCGTTAGACGAAAATTTCTTTCCACCTAGTGCCGTTTTCAATTTTGGAAAAAGGTGGAAGTCGGAAGGGCTAGATACGGCGAATAAGGCGCATGCGGTACTAATTGGAAATGCAACTCGTGGATTTTGGACATCGCAACTGTGCTGGTATGAGAAGGGAGCGTTGTCTTGGTGAAACAGAATCTTTTTCTTTGCCATTCCTGGCCGTTTAGCACGAATCTCAACATTTAATTTTTGTAGAAGTTCGTTCCGGCACCTTTCTGAAGGTAATCAATGAGCAAAATGCCCTTTGAATCCCAAAAAATTGATGCCATCACCTTGTTTGCCTATAAAGTGGTTTTCGCTTTCTTTGGAGGTGCAGAACCACGTTTTAACCATTGTTTCGACTGTTGTTTAGTTTCGGGTGTACTGTAGTGTATCCAAGCTTCATCGCAAGTAACAAATCGACTACAAAAATCAGCCGGATTCCGCTTATAAAGGTCCAAACACTCATTGGAAATGCGCAAACGAGTCGTAAACGGTCGTAAGCAATCGCGGCACCCATCTTGCCGAAAGTTTGGAAAGGCCCAATTCTTTCGTTAAAATGTGGTGTACGCGTTCTGTTGAAATGTTTACCATATCTGCTATCTCTCTCACTTTGAGTCGTCGATCTTGCGTAATAATATTATGGATTTTTATAATCATTTCCTTAGAAATCACGATTTTGGGTGCTCCAGAGCGCGCATCATCAACACAGCTTGTTCTACCACGTTTAAATTCATTTACCCATCTACTTATTGTGGTGGATGATGGAGCAGATTCACCTAATGTTTCCCGTAACTCATCTTTTATTTCGGTAGCTTTCATACCCTTAATTACGAAGTATTTAATCACCGCACGATACTCTGCTTTTTCCATTTTAACAAAACGACGCATTGCTTCTTTTTCGATCAGCTGTCAAAAACAAACTAATCAACCGATTTATCTAAATATCGGAATGTAAACATATAAATACCCAACCTAAATTACAGTGCATTCGTTTTACCAATTAGAGCGCCACCTATGTGTCATTCTCACTACTTGTCAAACTATCCTCGTATGCGTGTACCATCAATTAAGAAACAATTTTAAGATATTCTCTATATTACTTACTCTCCTATTAGTATCGTTTTTAAAGATCGATTATGTATTTCAATCAAAACAGAAGAACAACATTCAACAACTGAAATCCGAAATAAATTCACCATCAACACTTTCAACAAATAGCAACACTGGTACTATAAAGCACAGGCACAAGAAATCAAGACCAGCACCTCCACCTCCTATTCTCGCAAATAAAACCGAAGAAAAGAAAACATCTACTACAGCAGAAATATCAGTGGGTGGTGCAAATTCTATAAAAGCTCAATGGAGGCACCAGCCTATCCTTCTCATAACGGGAGTCGTTAAATATAACGTGAATGTATGAGTATTTCATCGTGTTTTTTTTAACAGATTTGGCGGCATTACAATTTTACTTACGGTTTCAGTATTTAGGTTCGACTATAGTTAAGGAGTTCAAGGGGACGGAATCAACGAAGAAATCCATTCATAAAATTCGCAAGACGACCGACAGGACAAATCAGGAAATCGTTTTGTCTATATCATATCGAGGACTTAAATTTATTAATCCTCAATCGAAGGTAAGAGTAAGAACTAAGTTGCTACAACCTTTTTTCAATTTTCTTTACCTTCTTCTGAGTTGCGCGTTTAATAGTAAATGTTTTAACTCAGTTTGGATGTAGAGCATCGCCTTTCATGTAATAATATTCTTATTTTATTTAACTTAGTAAACTCTTGACATTTTCGAGCTTTGCGCTAAGTAGAAACCAAACCAACGTAACAGAAGAAACTGTTGTATAACTAACACTCCATGTTTGCAATTCTCCAAATAACAAATTAGTTTTTTGTAAAATTAGTACCCAGAAGTGGATACAATTCTTACGAAGCTAACTTATATATTCGATTAAGTATTTCCTTGTTATTAATTTAAAGTCAAAAACACTTTTGATGATTTAGAAACAAAAATACTAAAGCGTAAATACGAAAAATCGTTTCGAAATTATAAAATTTTTCAGAAGTCTTGATTTACGTAATAGAGCACTGCAGTCATTGCCAATTGAATATAGGTTGAAGCTAGTAAAAAGCCGCTGGAAACAACAATGTGTCATTTACATTAGTTCAGAGACGAGAGTGGGTGTAGGTATGATCAAAGCAAATTAAATTATCTTAGTGAATTACCATGTATGGATGAGGTAAGTGCCATATGTTTTCGGCTTGACAGAAAAAAATATACTTTTGAAAGTTGGCCACATATAATCGTGAAATCTCTGCCAAAATGGCTGGCAAACTATTTTTTGTATCGTATGTATGGTTTCAAGTGAAGAAAGGTGGATACAAATGTCCAAAGTAAACAGAATTTAAAATATTCCAAAATCCTTATTGAAGGAATTTATTATTATCAGTATGACAGAATCGTTAGGGAGTTAATTTCTATGCCTTATTTGCTCCCAATGAAACCCGGAATTCAAATAATTATTGTCATGATTTGGATCAAATCTAGAAAAACGTCCAACGTAGCTTTCATGAAGTCATGAAGATAATATAAATAATATATCAACGAAGATCCCGAAAAAGCTGTAATATTTAAGTCATATGAATTCTTATTAATCACTTTTATTACATCACTTCAAAAATCGCTTGAGCTGTTTTTTTCATAATAAATTATTTCACTTTTATAAAAAAATCATATTTTTAAATCAACGTCCGAATGTAGTAATTTTTATGGAGTTTACGCTGATCACGCTCGTTCAAACTTAAATCTTTTAGTTCTCAAGATAATTGCAATCATTCCGGCAAAAATGGTCAAAATTAAACAGTATCTTCTTTATATTACAGACTTTCAAAAGTGGTAGGTTATGTAGCATGACACGCTAAACTCGTTCGTTCAAGCTGGAACTCTATCTCTTTTATTTCCCGAGATACTCGCAATCGTTTGGCTAAAATGGTTCAATGGACCGGATCTTCGGAATCGATGTGTGGTTTACTCATATAGCATGACACGTTGATCATACTTATCAAAAGAGAAACTCTTTGTCTCGTTCGGTTCTCGAGATAATTGCCATCGTTTAATCGTTTAGCCAAAAACGGTTGGAATTGAACCCTTTCTTCAAAATTGACATTCAAAAGTGGTAGTTTTTCTGCAGTCTACTTATGTAGTACGCACTGATCACGCTCGTACAAACTGGAACTCTTGATTTTGTTTAATTCTGGCGTTCGATTTCTACCTGACTATTTAAAATCGTATCACCAGTTTTGGAATTGCCTAATAAACGATTACTTTTTATTATTTTTGAAAAATCTGTTGTAGTGCTATTTTGTTTTGCAAAATATTTAATAGCTCTAAAACATCGCAAAATATTATAGAAATCGTTATGAACAAATGTTTTGCTAAAGTTTCAAAATTTGAGGTCGATCATTTGTGTTCATAAAATTATATTTATAATACTAACTTGATTTATATAATGGTGTTAACTAGGCACAGTTGTTACGTTCATTTTGATTGCATATCTATTTTCTATTCAATAACTACATCAATCTATTTTCATAGCCTTGGTTTGTGTTACAGGAATCTATATGCGAACACGAAATTAGAAATGTTCACTGCGCCTGTCAAGATCCTGAATCTAGACTGTACTTCGCCTACATAACTAAGGATTCTAATGACTACTATTGCCATATCTTCTCTACAAATACTGCCGTATGTATTCAGCCATTATAAGACATTAATCGCATATATGTTAATATTACTAGTATAGTTAGTGCGTCGGATTATAATTCGCGAAATGAAGAATTCGAAAATATTAAAAATCAAATATTTATTTAGATTCCTTAAGAAATATTTTGTCTCAATTCACAGGAACAAGCAACTGATATAATTCTAACCTTGGGCCAAGCCTTCGAACTTGCTTACCAGATGGCATTAAGAGAGCAAGTCACCAACAAGACGAAATCAAGCAAAGACAGTTATAAACCAGCAGTGAGTCCTGGCTCGATTTCGTCGCACAGTCGCGATTTTAAAGACGGTAGCGTATCCAAAACAGACCTAAAACTAAACGGCCATCCTCTCAAAATGAAACCTATGACGCTATCGATTGCGGCAGAATGTGTTATCGATACTCAAAGTCAAAGAACACCAACTAAGACGAATTTTAGCGATGTCGAAACGTAATTGTTAAAAAATACATTTCTATGTACGGTTTTGACATTTGTGATAATACAATATAACGAAAGAGTCTAAAAATAGATTTCCGGGCGGGTTCCGGGGGGTTTATTTTCGATGAAGCACTGCCAATTTGTTTGTTTGGTTTGATTCATTAAATCCAAAAAACTGCACCTACACAAATATAATAGATATATTTATTTACATACAACATTCCTTCAAGAGTCGTAATCAAATACCACGTAATAAGTGGGAAGTAACGTTTTCACGAATGTTAATAAGCTAAACCTAATAGTATATATGCGCTCAATTTAATGTTATTAAGAGAGGTTGGTTAGGTATTTAGGAGCCAGTTAAACAGAAAGAATTAGTTTTGCTATGTGTACATTAGCTCTATAATTTTCTACGAAAACATTTATACTGTAAATTTAGAAATATGGCTATCAAATTTGATTTGTATAAGCGATTTTATTACATTTGGCAATTATTCTAAAGAAAACCTTAAGAGAATTTATAGAACGCCCAATTCTTATTTCATGTATTACATATATTTTCCTAATTTAACATTTTTAATTCCTATTAAATTGTCTGTATGCTCTTATACAAGGTATAAAGAACGTTAGTCTATATCTTTTAATACGAATTAGATCAATATTACTTCAAGGAAAAGCAGTTTAGAGGATGGAGCAAGTTTCAATTGAAATTTTCCATAATCACACGTTCTATTGCTTGTATAGTGTACCTCGGCAAATTTAACTGTGCCGGTGAGAACTGCGTACGTAGCAGTTGTGTTTCTGTCTACTGCAGATATTCAATATAGTCGCAAGTAAAAGTGGTTGGTGGTAACATGAAGGCGAATATAAATTTTAGCCACTTAATGAATATATTTATTTGAATTTAAAAAATATTTTTAGCGGCATAGTGGAGTTATTTCACCTAGTGGTCGAAGTGTATTGAAAAAGTATTTTTTTTGCAAATATATGTTATTTATTCGTTATAAATTATTAAAATTTATAATAGTCTATTTATAAATTAACGTATAATTTTTTTTTACTCAAATAGGAGATAAATGTGATATACTTATTCCCGCCATTTTTATACTTTATACGAATACGTAGTTAGAATGTTAACATAAAATTATCAGTGGTATAGACAAAATTAACTTAAAATATTTTATAGAATCTACGAGGTGTGGCTATTAAATAACGAGACTGGCGCTGTAAAACATTTTATTTTGATTTCATACATATTTGCGTATTATCATCTTCAATATACACCCCTCCTCTATCCCTACAACGCTCCATGCGAATCCTCCATTGTTCGAAACAGTGCTGGAAGTCTGTCAGCTCCTTCAGGATGCATGCCGCTTTCGCTTTGGCAACTTCAACGGACTCAAATTTTGTTCCCTTTAATTCAGATTTCACCTTAGGAAACAGAAAGAAGTCGCATAGCGCAAGATCCGGCGAATAAGTCGGATGGTCTAACACTGGGATGCTGTGCTTGGCTAGAAACCTCTTGACTGACAATGCGGAATGAGCCGATGCATTGTCTTGGTGGAGAACCCATGACTTATCCTTCCAGAATTCGGGTCGTTTTTTCCTTATTCTTTCACGGAGTTGAGCAAGAACGTGAAGGTAGTAATGTTAATTAATAGTAATAGGCGAAACAAAAAAGCAACTCTAATGCGAACGAAGGCCACGGCTATGCAGATTTGTTTACAGAGGCGAGAGGCACTGCATTCGAAAGAGAAAGCTTCACGATAAATAGCTGTCAGTCTTTGGCGTTTGGCGCATGCGCACTTCTTCTGTACCAGCGTCAGTCTCGCTATCTAATAGCTACATCTCATATATATAAAGTTTATTTTAATAAGTATGTCAATTTTAAAAGAAAATCAAACAAACTGCAATAAAAGAGCAGGGGCAATTTTATTTTTATTTGGCAACATATCAGTTGTCATCATGTTCGGAAGATTATGTTACTCAAATGTCCTCCTTCATCTAGCATGAAGTATACGAAAGACTTAATATTCTATTGCTTCGACCCTCAAATTGGCATTAGTTTCACAAATACGTTGACGTATCTTGTCTTTCAGCTCAGCAGTAGATTGTAGTCACCCTGGGGACGGGTGACTTAATGTATCCTCATAAAAATACCCCCACCAAGGGGGTATTTTTCGAAATAATGAACCCACTAAATTTTTCTCCCAATAAATTGATTGTTAAATACGCTATGTTGTTAATAGCGCCATCCTGCTGAAACCACCGATCAGCAATGCCAATACTTCTAACACAAGCCGAAAAAAATTAGTGATTATCGACCAGTATCTTTGGCCATTGGCAGTAACTACAACCAACTGGCTTCATTTTGAAAAAAAATATGGCCTAATGATAACGACAACTGATACTTCACACCAGACTGTCATTTTTTTGCATATAGCGAACGCTCTTTGCCCTCTCGTGGGTTTTACTTGGTTGAAAGTTTGTGTTTATCAACGAAACTATTAAACCTAAAATGTGTTTCTTTGATAAAGAATGTTTTCCTATGAAAATTACTATCCACTTTCAATTGCTCTACCATCTAATCTGCAAATCCCATATGGATATGCCCTCAAAACTTTTCTCAGAATTCACCATGTTGAAATCGGAAAAATACCAACTACTTGTAGCCGACAAATGGATAGATTGAGAGATTAAATCACGCTTTCACGCTTTACGATAACATTCTGTAGTTTTGATAACGACAAGATGCTGGAAGATCTACTACTGCCTAAAAGTTGTGCATAAAAAACCGATTTATTCTTTCACTAGGATGGCTGTTGACCATAAAATTGAACGATTTGAAAATTTTATTCCTATTTGTGGTACCATTTAACCGAATACACTCATAATACTATAATTTGGCAATGACAATTATATTAATAGCTAATATCCATAAATGATTGGTGTTTCAAAATAAAATAGTGCCGAAATAGAAGCAGTTAAACTAAAATCATTTATTTTCCAAGATTCTAACTTTTTTTAGAATTTTTACTGCTACTTTAAATTTACGATTAAAAAGACTTCAGATATTTTAGAGAAAAGAAAATTGTGCTTGTTAAACATTTAATTTTATAGAAAATTGGCATGAATAAAAGCTCCTTTGTTTGGTGATCCTAAATGAGTCATTTAAAAAAATTTTTAAGCTTTAATATTTTCCTTGTACAAAAGTTATAACTCATACTTCTTATACCTTGTCAATTTAATGTGAACCAAAATTAAATATCTTGTTTTAATCCTTTTAGGTAACATATGTGAAATATTTCTGCCCATATTTAAAAGTCCTCTTGAATTTTATTGAGTATTACTTGTCAAATATCACTTTTCATATTTTAATGGGTGTTCCACTAGTGGATTTTCCAAAGCAGTAGAGATACAAATTGCCTTAGAACTATTAAGATACTATATGATCATATATATATATATATATATATATATATATATATATATATATATATATACGAGGTGTGGTTATTAAATAACGAGACTGACGCTGTAAAACATTTTATTTTGATTTCATACATATTTATTTATTATCACTTTCAATATACACCCCTCCTCTATCCCTACAACGCTTCATGTGAATCTTCCATTATTCGAAACAGTGCTGAAGTCTTTTTCTGTCAGCTCCTTCAAGACGCGTGCCGCTTTCGCTTTCACAGCTTCAACGGACTCAAATTTTGTTCCCTTTAATTCAAATTTTACCTTAGGAAAGAGATAGAAGTCGCACGGCGCAAGATCCGGCGAATAAACCGGATTGTCTAGCACTGGGATGCTGAACTTGGCTAGAAAGCTCTTGACTGACAATGCGAAATGAGTCGGTGCATTGTCTTGGTGGAGAACCCATGACTTGTCCTTCCACAATTCGGGTCGTTTTTGCCTTATTCTTTCATGGAGTTGAGCAAGAACGTGAAGGTAGTAATGTTGATTAATAGTCTGACTTTGTGAAGGTACACAATTCCACGAATATCGAAAAACTAAATCATCATTGCTTTGAATTTGGATTTGCTCATTCCAACGCTTAAACCACTCAAAAACACGTGCAGGCGATAAACATTTATTGCCATACACTTCTTTCAATAAATTTTCCAAGTTTCATGTGAAATTTCACAACAATTTGTTGCTCTATTGTTACACTTAACATTTTTCCGGCGAAACAAAAACAACTCTAATGCGAACGAAGGCTAAGGTTATACTGATTTGTCTACAAAGGCGAGAGGCACTGCATTCGAAACAGAAGGCTTCACGATAAATAGCTGTCAGTCGTTGGCGTTTGGCTCATGCGCACTTCTATTTAATAGCCACACTTCATATATATATATATATATATATATATATATATTGGGTCTGGGAAAAAGTTCGTGGCGTTTTTCCCGATAGATGGCATTGGTTGCCGATATATATATATATAGTTTATAGAAACATATGCATATATATATATATGAGAAATTTCGCTATATTCTGCAATATTATATGATATATGATAAAACTGTGTACGGTGAAGGTACTTTATCGAAATCTGTTGCGCGGAAATGGTTCGCTCGCTTTCGTTCTGGAAATTTCAATGTGAAAGATGAGTCACGCTCCGGTCGTCCAATCACTGAAAAATCTGATGAAATTCTTGAAAAAGTCCAACAAGATAAGCATATCAGCAGTGTCGATATATATTGACCACAAAATGAACCATTTACACAAATATTGAATGGGTTCCTCATGAGTTGAGCGTGAAAAACATGATATATATACTGCGATGCGCTGCTGAAACGGAATTCGAGCCGTTTCTGAAACGTTTAATAACCGGAGATGAAAAATGGATTACGTACGATAATCGGAAGCGTAAAAGATCGTGGATAAAGGATGGTGAGCCGTCACAAGCGTTCGCTAAGCCAACATTGACGCCAAAAAAAGTGATGCTGTGTGTATGGTGGGACTGGAGGGGAATCGTCCACTACGAGCTACTTCCAACTGTTCAGACGATTGATTCTCAACTCTACTGTGCACAACTAGAGAGATTACGCCAGGCGATTGAAAGAAAACGGCCCGAATTGATTAATAGGAAAGGTGTTGTCTTCCATCATGACACGCCCGACCACACACTTCTTTGATGACCCGTCAAAAATTGAGAGAGTTTGGTTGGGAAATGCACCCACCTTACAGTCCGGATATAGCACCCTCTGACTATCATCTGTTTATACTCTCTATATATATATATATATTATATATATATATATATATATAAATGAATTCGTTCACGCGCCATGCGGGGACCAGTTGAATTTTACTGAAAAAACGCCACGAACTTTTTCCCAGACCCAATATATATATATATATACAATGCTTTAATAAACTTGCATACTTTTTGTATAGCAGTATTTTATTGTTATAAATTATCTATATATTTAATTGAAAATATATACATACAAATGGCCTTTTGTCTATCGAAAACCAGTTAAAGCGAAGCCAGACTATTCAAAACAGACAACCAGACATATAGAATTTTTTTCTTTTCCAAATGAATGATTACAGATTGGCTTATTCCGAATTTCTATTCATAAATTATTATAAAGAGTACGAAAATATATAACGTTGATAAAATAAATCAAAAGATCTACGTTAAGATAGGTAAAATTAGTTATAAAATTGCATGATATTAATGTTGCAATATATAGAATTAAGTGTATTATTTGAATATTCAATTCGAAAACATATATAATATACAGAACACAAATTTGATGACCATATCATGTACTTGTACATATACATATTAATAACAATAATTAGCGTATAGTTTTATCTAATCTATATTTTATTCTTGGGAACAAACAAAGACAGTGTAATATAATGTAACCCTTACTGATATTAAATATAATAATATACAAACAAGATTTAAAAAATAAACGCCAAATATAATATATAAAAATTTATTAGATTTAATAAAATAAAATGATCACAATTATATAATATACATATAAACTATACAAAACGCACAGTTAAACTTTATTGTAATAATGTAAAAAGAATCTCTATATCTTCCAAAATATAATAAAATAATAAATACAATAATACTTAGTATAAGTTACATACAATATATACATACAGTATCATATAGTTATCAACACTTACATGTAATTGTAGGATTTAATTTAATATTATGATCTCTTATAATTTCTACTAAAGTAATTTTATATATATACAGACACAGGGTGCAAACATAAAATTATGCCTGCAATTTAAAGAAAAATAAATATTTAAAAATGTACTTCGTATATTATACCAAATTAAATGGAACACATTAACTATAATATACCATTTATCTTACTTATAAAAGAATACAAATAGTAGCACCAATAAAATCAAATTGGAATCATTAGAGCTTAATGTATATGATATAAGTACTGGGCAACAGTTCCATGAACAATTTACACACGGTAGCTTCGCAAATTTAGAAACTGGAATAGAGTTAATAGATGAGACTCTCAAGTATTACCGTGGTTTCTTATTTACTTTTAATGTTTTATTAGCCATGGAGTCAGTTTCTTGGAAAATTACTTAAGAAGCTGACCGAAACAAGTAGGAGACCACGGCAATACCTGGAAGATTTATCTATAGGGAACGATGGCCCTAAAAGCTCAACTATTAAAGTGGAATTTATATATTGGAATATCTAAAGTCACCAGCAGATTGCGATAATTATGTACGGAATAAATCGCAGAAAACTTTCTGTTATTATAAAGGGTTTTCCAATAAGGACTTGACAACTTTTTTTCAAAATAAAATGCAGACCATTTGAGATATTTCAAAAACTTTATTATCGGGTTGAAGTACAATCAAAACATTTATGAGTGGAACTCGACTTCGTTCATATGGCCACCGCGGGCACGTTTGCAGCGGTCGATTCGCTGGACCCAATTTTCGATGACTCGGCCACACAATTCGGCCGAAACGGCTGCTATTTCGCGTTCAATGTTGGCTCTGAGCTCTTCCAACGTTGTCGGCTTGTTGGCATAGACCAATGACTTGACATAGCCCCACAGAAAAAAGTCTAGAGGCGTTAAATCGCACGAACGAGGCGGCCAATCGACTGGTCCATTTCTTGAGATAACACGCTAATCAAATTTACTCTTCAATAAATCGATTGTAACGTGTGCTGTGTGGCTTGTGGCACCGTCCTGCTGAAACCACATGTTGTCCAAGTCCATATCTTCCAATTCGGGCCAAAAATAATCGGTAATCATGGCGCGATAACGATTACCATTCACAGTAACGTGACGATCATTATCGTCGACGAAAAAATATGGCCCTATGACGCCGCCGGCATGCAAACCGCACCAAACAGTTATTTTTTGTGGATGAAGTGGTGTTTCATGAAGCACATGTGGATTTTCACCCGACCAATAACGCATATTTTGCGTCCATCGGCTTCAATTCTTGAGTCAGCTTGATCTTGTATGGGTGTAAACCCAGATCCTTACGCAAATTTCGCCATAAAGTGATCTGGGCGATGCCCAACTCTTGAGAACGCCGAGGAATTGACTGATTTGGATCATTTGCTACGGACGTTTCAACGGCAGTGATATTTTCGACACTTCGACCAACCCGTTGTCTCACTGGCACGGCAACATCACACAACGAATATATAGACTCAAATTTTTGCACTAAACTTGTTACTACCTGTCTACTATGGCGAGAATTATGACCGAAAATCGGAGTTAACGCTCTTAAAGTAGCGGTCACCGACTCTTAATTTCTGTAGTAAATTTTTATAATTTGCAGACGTTGTTCGTTCGTGTACTTTACCAAGATGAAAATGTTAAGTTTACTGAATAAGTTGACATTGACAGTTCGATGATTAGTGAAAGGGTGCGTTCACAAATTGAATTAAAAGTTGTCAAGTCCCTATTGGAAAACCCTTTATATTGAAAACCAAGTGCATATTAAGAAGCACAAGAAAAATATTAAAGATGATTGAAATGACGGAGCTTATTATAACGTGTAGGTGCATAAACTAGAAGGAAAGAAAAAAACAGAAGAAATTATTTTGGGTAAGTAATTGGTTTCGTATTTATTTCATTTTGATTAAGTTTTCTCGTTTTCCTTCTTTTCCGCATTTTTCTCATTTCCTCCTATGATAGTTTACTTTTGATTACAATTTAGTAGCGTTGTTTCGAGGCAGTGTGTACGTATTGGCGATTGTATTATTTGCAGGCATTATTGAGCGAATAAGGCGGAAGAAATTTGTTTGTTAATTATATTAAGAATGTAAAGATCTTTGTTATCGCCAAAATTTTTAAAAAATGAAGTCCGTATTCTTCTATAATTTGATGCTAAAAAGGCAGTGTTAATCAGGGGAAACAAGATTGAGTTCAGCAATGCTTAAATTGAAGCCTGTTAAAAGCTCATATGTAGTAATTACAAAGACGTTGAGAATGCTATAAAAAAATAGTAGCGAATAGTTGATTATTTTTAGCGGAGACTGCAAATAATCGTGTTTGCGTTGAAGAGAAATGAAACAGTTGGTTAGATTAAGAAAGAAACGAGGAAAGAAACCATTTTAATTACGCAAATATTGCGCCTTTAAATTTTTAAAGTTTACGGGGTATTCATTGTACCCTGTCAATTATAGATTCTAAATTAAATGTAATTATGTATTTATCAAATCGGTGCTTATATAATTTATTTAAGCATTTTCTCATCTTTTCCTCATTGTTCTTCTTCTCATTTTTTCTTTCTTTCCCTATTTTAGCGTTCTATTCTTACTTTTTCGCATTTTTATACTTTCTTTTATTATTCCCCTTTTGTCGGTCTTTTACATCTTTAAGGCTACAAGTTTAACAAATAATCTCGCATTCTCCAACTTTAAATTTTTGGCAACAATTTCATAAATGAAATAGCTTTTATAGTTCTATTACATATCTTATATTAATTTTCTATGTAGTTATCTACTATATTTTCGTCAACTTTCTTTGATAACTATAGTGATCACATATTAAGTCACCATAGCTAAAGATGCCAGTTTATTGTTATTATAGTGAAGCCATTCACCCCCTTCAATCTCTGTATTTTGACCTCTAATCTATCACTTTTATCGCTCATGCTTCGTTCTCCAGGGCATTCCACCGTACCTTCATTCTAAATATAAGTTATAAAGGTTTGTACTGCGAGTCTAGATCTTCAAGTGTTTTCAGTGAAGAAATAAAAGTTTGTTCGTTTAAAAATTCTATAAATACTTCATACTCTGTTCTTTTTCACTATATGATGTGAATTTTGTGAGATACTTGGTTGATGTTTGTAGATGTAGGGTAATCTGAAGACAAATTTAAATAAAATATATGTAATGAAATTAAGTTACTTTAACAAATCTGCAGTACAGAAGTTTATGCATCTCATAGCGAAGTCATTTGGGTTTTAAGTGACGTTATACTGATTCTCCTTGTCTTCAATAGACAAATTTTCATCTGCCATATGGATACAATTTGTTTGCAATATCCAATTCGGCCATCGAAATGTGATGAATTGAATTTTTGCTTCCGTTCTTTTATAAATATAATCATCCCGATTGTTAACCAACGAATTCTACCTAAATATATATATATATATATATATATATATATATATATATATAAAAGTACGAGGGGATACATAACCAGAATGGCAGCGCATGGATAAAGCTTGCTTAAAACGCATTCCTGCCACTAGGTGCCCATTATGCAACTTCTTCTGTGTTCGGGCAGTCCGTTCTTTTAGTGCATTTTTTTGTGAAACCATTTTCGTTTGCTCGTCGTTTATTGTAATGTCAGGCTTAAGTAAACATTGTGCCACTCGATCAGACAGTTAATTAGGCATTTTATTTGGAGGTTCTGAGAAGATTGCATAACAGTGTGCGACGAACGAGGCCCGATTTGTGTCAAACGGAGGAATGGTTTTTATAGCATGACAATGCACCTACTCAAAAATCCTTATCAGTCCTTTGCCCCACGCCCTTTACTCACCTGACCTTGCTCCATGCGACTTTTGTTTCCACGAATGAAGAGGTATATGAAAGGACATCGTTTTAACGACGTGGAAGAGGGGAAGAAAAAAACGATACAGCAGCTCGCAGCCAATGGAGTCATCGATTAGACAAATGTCTAAAGTCAAACCGAGAGTATTCTGGAGGTGTTGAGGTTGTTTTATAAGAAAAATAAAATACAGGTTTTTATAGAAAAATTCCAACTATTTTCGGGTACCACCTCGTATGTATATCCTGGATAATGGACAACTATCAAAAGATATATACAAGGACATCACAAGTCTCTTTAATAACTTAGTTATATCTGGAAACTCTGTGTTGGGCACATCAGGAAATATCTTTAAAATGGTCTAGTTTCATAAAGTTTAAACAAAAGTTTGATTGCGTGACATATATCGATGTTTTACTTTCTTCTTTATAGAACTACTTTTTGTTTCAGACTCATAATATTCAAAGTTATTTTCTTATATAATTAAATCAATTTATGTAAGATCTTAAAATAGTAATGTGTTCCATTTAAAATAAATTCGTTATATAATATAAATTATTGCAATGTAAAACAAAGTTTAAATTGCGTGAATGATTTTACGTGAAGCTTCTGTACATCATATGTACCAAAAATGTAAATAATAAAAATTAAGATTAATTTCGATTTTTGTAAATTAGAAAATTAAATATATAAAATGAAAATGCTTTAAAAATTCGTGTTAGTGATCAGGGTTGTTGAGAAAAAAATTAAAAATAGATTTCTCTTTGTTGTGCTAATATATTAAAGATGAAATTGTAACTTTGTCCATTTAAAAAGTATATATGCATAGATTCATTTGAAGGTGCTTGTTTTCGTTTGGAAAATTGTTTATTTTGAAAAAGAGGAAGAGAAAATTAAAATTAAATATTGTAAGTTAATAGAAGTTAAAAAGAAAATATTAATGTTCAGATCTCTCTCTATGTATGTATAGATATATAATATAATACATGTGTAATGTAATTCTTGAGGTAAATACATGTCTATGAAAAGACATGTTTATGAGATATATTTATAGCGTTTTGTCATAATATGTATTTTAGGCACGATTGTAAGAATTATTATATGCAGCAAGCGAATGAAAAATGCCAAAACAATCTTGTATATTTCTTGAAATAATTTCCATTTTGTAAAAAGTGATGTGTAGATAGATACTTCTGTTAGATAATATTTTCCTTAATTTTTTTGTTCGATTTTATATATTTACCTTTTTTAATTAATTTTAAAGAAGCTAACAAATAAATAATATTCACATTAATATTGATATTTTGTTTTCATATATCGTTCTTTGTTCATCCAACAATGTCCCTTTCGTATTGTATATTGCACAGGAAGTTAATACTACGATGGAAGACAAGACCGGAACTCCGCATGTTATACGGAAGTGAGCATCTTGACCACCAGAACAATTTATGTCTTTGATGTCGACATACGATGAGACTTATTGCATGTCTTGCTGTTACCATTGGACGAAAAAGATTTAAAAAGGTTTCGACGTAGACTTGATATAATACATAAAATATTAAAGTTTAATTAATTTTAATAAAAAAAAATATATTTCCTTAGTTAAAAAGCGTTTATCTTTTTATTATATAAACGGAATAATTTAATTAAACATTAAAAACAAAAATAATAAATATAATCAAGCAAATTAGTTACGAGGTTTGTTGTATTAATATCATGTTTAACCAGCGAGATTGAGTCAAAAAAAACTAATAGATCGAAGTTGTTGCTCTTTAAATTTTTATTGATTTGAATAAAGCACCTGAAATTTAATAAATAGTAAGTAATTATTATAAAAAATAATTAAGTAATGAGTAGCACTAAACGAAGGATCTTTTAATATAATACATTGCTCAATTAAATGTATTATATTAAAAGATTTGGAACGAAAGAATGCAAATTCACCTTCAATTCCAATCAGTGCACTTACAGCGTAAAAATATTTTAAGAAATAAAGTTCCTTAGTTGCAAGGTCTTCGATAATGCTAATGCTAAAAAAGAAAAAAACGAACTGCTTCTAAAGATAAAGAAGGAAGTACATGACTGTTTAGGAGTAACGTAAAGTAGATCTAATTTACATGATTCAAGTGGAAAGAGTAGTGCGGCACAAGAGAGATGGCTTATTATCTGCAGTACTCTTTTCTGTTTTGTGGAAGTATAAACAAAATGTTGAAGACTCGATATTTTAGGACGATAACGAGTTCAGACGTCATCCAACGCAATTTATTTTTGTTAGATACCCAAAATTTAACACTAATCCAAAGACAGATAGTGTCAATTAGTGTCAAAATTCCTATTTAGTTTATAACCCATCTGGATTATAATTGGCGATGAAATCTATTTAAATGACTCCAAAAAGGCAACAGCAAGTTCCTTGGATTTAGATGTTAAGCCTATTATTCATAACTGCTTGGCCATTCAACAATATTTCTACTATTAAAACATTTTATTTTATATGGATATAATTAAAATTTGAATACGTCACAAAACTTTTAGCGAGCATAGTAGGCTGACGATATAGGGAAAAACGTCAGAAGGAGAAATTTGGAAGATGTGGTCGTTTCGAAAACAAAAGATTCCATATTCGATAAGCCTATATAAGCAGCAAGGTTCGTATGTTAGATTGATAGTGACCTGTAAGGATCGATGTCAATAATATAAGTAGT